>BGPT01000675.1:235633-263116 GCA_003297045.1 Symbiodinium sp. clade C Y103
ATCTGATGATACCTGCCGGCATCGCATCATCCAACGTATGCTACATACATGTTGCTGCAAAGGCGCACAGTTTATGGAAGACATTCTGAAAGAAACCCAGCGCCCCACTCGGGCGAACCTACCTGATCAAAGGCGCTGGCCACCTGGTTGTATTCATGTGTCATGTGACTTCTAAGCCGTCTACACTCAGTGCCCACATGGCGCGGACCTGTGCATGGTTCCATCCGATACTTATATGCGGTGTGGAAGATGGAGGCGTTCTGCTGCTGCTTCTGCCTAGCGAGAAAACTCAATTCAGTTGATCAAATGGAATCATGGGAATACACACTGCAAAGGAGGTCTGACGAAGATATCTGATTTTTGTAATGATGCAGCACAACGCAGTCACATCAGTCTTGCGCTATGTATGTAAATTGCCTGACATGCTTGGTCTGGGAAACTGAGATCTCGCTCCACGATCTGATGATACCTGCCGGCATNNCTGATGATACCTGCCGGCATCGCATCATCCAACGTATGCTACATACATGTTGCTGCAAAGGTGCACAGTTTCTGGAAGACATTCTGAAAGAAACCCACCTATAAACTTTAAAAAATGACATGTATCATACACCAACATACACACCTCCAGGAACGAATACATAATCGAAAACGTGCTTACTCAAAGACCAAAGTTCCGCACCAGTGATGGACAGCTACAAAAGCACAGATTTAATGACCCTCAGATCCTGCAGATTATGTTTGATACATATGTATCTATGCATGTATGTGTGTCTAAATATGAATAAATCAATATATAAATATATATACAACGATACCTGGCGAGGTGGGCCACCTACCCACACGCACCTTCAGGATACCACCCCTGAAGACGTGAGGTACATGGACTCACCGGCCACTAACAAAAACATAAAACAATACCAACCAATGAATGGTAAATAGCGGGATGTACCATACACTAACACGCACCTTCAGGCTGCCACCCCCGAGGACGTGAAGTGCACAAGCACATCGGCCATACCTACCAAAGGTACAAAACTCCCATTGCCATGAAGACTCATATGTCATGACCTTCGTCACTTTGCATTTAGGAAATGCTACAGTTGCATGCATTCAATACGACCATGTGTACGTATGTGCAGATGTGTGTATGTCTATATTTCAAAAACATGTATATATATATACTACGATACCTGGCGAGGTGGGCCACCTACCCACACGCACCTTCAAGATACCACCCCTGAAGACGTGAGGTACATGGACTCACCGGCCACTAACAAAAAGATAAATCATACCAACCACTGAATGGTAACTGGCGGGATGTACCATACACTAAAGGCTACCACCCCCAAGGACATGAAGTGCACGCACACATCGGCCATACCTACCAAAGGTTATTTCAAAAAAATACCATGCAAACTAAAATGTCATGACCTTCGTCACCTTCCATTTAGGAAATGATACAGTTGCATGCATTCAACACGAGATGTGTATGAATGTGTGTATGTGTTTATGTATATATTTCATCTACACATATATATATATATGTATATATACCACTTACCTGGCGAGGTGGGCCACATACCCACACGCACCTTCAGGATACCATCCCTGAAGACGTGAGGTACATGGACTCACCGGCCACTAACAAAAGGATAAACCATACCAACCAATGAATGGTAAATGGCGGGATGTACCGTACACTAACACGCACCTTCAGGCTACCACCCCCGAGGACGTGAAGTGCACAGGCACATCGGCCGAACCTACCAAAGGTACAGAATTCCCATTACCATGATAATCAATACCAGGCATCATGATAAAAGGAACCAAAAACTCAACAGGCACGAAAGAACTAAGAAATTGACAAATCAAAATGTCATGACATTCCTGCCCCTCCGATCCTGCAAGAAATCATACCATTCAATTCAGTCGATACCAAGCATCATGGTCAGAGGAACCAAAAAACTCAACAGCGCGAGAGGAACTAAAAATTGACACCAAAACAAAAACAATCAAAGATTTCATACAAACCAAAAGAAGCAACACTGCTGCAAAACAATGAAAGGAATGCAGAAACACAGAGAAGCAACATCTACATGAGTGCGGAAGGATAGCAATCCAAGACGATAGTACCTTTGGTCTCATTTGAACTAAAAACACACGCAGCTTCCAGCCATCCGTGGTCAATAGAATCAGCAGTGCTGGCACTTGAGACGTTCCGAGGGACAGACAGAGATACGGCGATTCAGTCTTCGTATTCCGTCTGGCAGCAGCTAAAGAAAAGGCTTTAACCATTACACATCCAAAGGATATACTAGCAAAAGAAATGTGAAACAATGACATTGGTAGGTTTCAGAAAGCTGGTACAAGTGATAAAATTGACACCCGTTTCAACAGAATTACAAACACGCATCACAATTCAACTTTCTGATGCAAGAAAAGGAAGGCAACCATGCCTCCAACGAGTTCCAATGGATAGTTAACTTCGACTGAGCGGCCGAAACGAGAAACAAGTGCATCATCCACTTGACCAAACAAAACAGTTCAAAATTCCGTCCAATGCAACAGATAGAGCATCAAGCAGACGAATAACTTACACAAGAACGCTCCATGCCACTACCGTACTCGCAGCCACAATCCACACAAACACCTGCCCATTCCAACAATCCAACAGCCATCAAGGCATTGGCACTCTGCCGTCAACACGGGAATTGAAGGTTTCTCCTCAAACCAGAACATGGCCCAAACATGCACACCACCATGCTTCCGGTAACACCCATGACTACGGTGCTCATGATGCATAGTACAAATCGTTTGCCAGCACCATTCACATGAATGAACTACACAGGTGCCACTCTCTTAAATTCGAAATCAAACAACATCGACACATTCGATGACGCTCTGTCCTCAACTTGGCCCCTGCCCCCGCACCGCACCAAGCACGGTCGCACCCAGAGATTCGAACCAAAAACATGCTGCGGTGTGGGCGGATACCCCACGCGAAGCGGGGTGAATNCTGCCCCCGCACCGCACCAAGCACGGTCGCACCCAGAGATTCGAACCAAAAACATGCTGCGGTGTGGGCGGATACCCCACGCGAAGCGGGGTGAATAAATCATACGGAGTTTCGTTTTGCTTTTGGCCTTCTGTTCTGAAACCAAAAAGAACTGGCAAAAAGAGAGGGCTGTGACCCGGTTGCGGACAGACTTTGCGAAACTGGCAACTTTCGGAAATATTGTGTATATATACTTATACTGTATATGTATACATAAGGGTGCTTGTGGTTGAAACGGCTTTTGTCGGTCGCTTGTTGCTGTTGTTGATGCTACTGTTGCTGTCCTGCGTTGGTCTGATTGTTGGTCGTCTTCTTTCCTCTCCTTGCCCTTCTCCTTCTCCTTCTGCTTCTCCTTCTTCTTCTTTTCCTCCTCCTCCTCCTCCTTCTTCTCTCTCTTTTCTGCCTTATTCTTGTCTGGTTCTTGTGCCTGTACGCCTCCCCCTTGTCCCATTCTCTTGTTTTCTCTCATTGTATTCGTTAGCTTTCCCGCGTTGCCATCAACGATTAGATCATGTTAGATCTATGTGGCCGAAGTCATTGCACAAAGAACGGCCTGATGAACGCACAGTGATTCCATAGAGGCGCTGCCGCAAGGCTTTGGCCTACAGAAAACAAATCAAACTGACTGCTGAATAGTCAGCGTACATCAGCTCACATGACTTCAACAATGACTTCAAAAAGCAATCGACTCTCCAAGCCAAAGACTAATCTTGGACAATTTTGATCGAAATGACCAACATGACCATGTCCAGAACCTTCAGGCCGACTCACGCTGTGGCAAGCTGTGGCAAGTTGTGGCAAGGAGTTGAAAGACTTTTGATATCTAAAAATTCCTGCCTGGAAGATGTACATGGTCTACATGGTCCTGAATATTACTGGCAACACAAAGATTGAAGTCACTGAAGTCACTAAAGTCGCTCGTTTCATTCCGTCAATTCGGTCTTGTGCCCAATGTGCCCAATGTGCCCAGTATGCCACACCTGCGCCCAGGTCAATGCACTGCAACGATGCAGCTCCAACAGCTCTGCAGTCGTATAAGACCTCGGCCAACCCAAAGTGAAATTTGAAAAAAACAGGGGAGAATTTTGCAAAGGACATGAAAGGACCAGTATTTGACAAGAGACAAGGGCTGAGAATGGTTCGAAAGGGTGCACAAGGTCATCTGTATTGTTCTGTGCAAGCTATGCACCCCGCGCGTGGACAGGCTCGCTGATCTCTTGCATCAAGTCAAGAAACAAAATCTAAATATCGCAGTGCGCGCTCAATGGTGTAGGAAACATGCAGGAATATGTAGCAGCATTTCCTTTTTCCCATTAGGGGGGAGCGCTTCACACGCAACGCAACCAATACTGGTGAAAGTGACATTGTTACAAAGTAACAATGGGTCGAAGTGCTGGGAGAATATCACAGATATGATATGTCTCACAAGCACAACTGGTTAAGGTCGAAGACACTTAACATCTACATTCGTGCATGTCCAGAAGATTGCAGCCCAGGGGTTGTGACAACAGGACAGGGGCAAGAACAAGGCAGTAGATGCAAAACCAACACAGACACCCTCTGCCCATCGTCGCGCAGAGGGGATCAGGGCGGTGAGGGTGGGGAAGAAACACTCTAGAGATGCAAACTTGAGCCAAAACATGATGGTTACAAGTCTGCACCACAAAACATTGCCTTCTTTCAAACTGCAGTAAGACCCTACCCAACCAAACTTCAGTACGGTAGGGTAAAACCCACGGGTGCCGTTGGCCTCAATTGCATGCAGTTTCCAATCGGTTTTGCATGCTGCCATTCTATCCATTCTTTCGGAGGCCAACGGTCCTCCCATAACGGTAGCGTGAAAATGATGCTGTCACAAAGGATGGTCAGGCCGACATGGCCTTGCCCAACTGTGCCAATGGTTTTCTTTCTAGTGTGGATGCAGGTTTGTGGTGAACTTTCTGCACCTCTCCGTTTGAAACTCTGGCCAGGAAAAAGGGCAAATACATTGTGACATCCTAATACCCAGAATCGATCTCAAACATCTCTAAAAACAATCCATTCTACGAATGCTTCCAGACTTTCTGGAGATTTGTGAAATCCGCTTTGGCCAGCCCCAGCCGTCTAGACAGTTCGTTTCCATGCTTTCCATCTGCTATCAGCACTATGCCCAAATACAACATGGATTCTCTTGTTTCTTTGTCGGAAAACAGATGTCAAGATTGCAATCCATACCGACAAGTTGAGCAATATACGTCACAGATGGGCAATATGGACATGATCGGGGAAGAAAACAAAAACAGAGTAAGGCTAAGGAAACGCTGGGCAAGTTTGTCTCTCAAACTGTACAAAAGAAAATGAGCGGAGTCCCTTAACCACACAGCCTGTACCCCTCTGTCTATGCCAACTCTGCGAAGCCTTCAAGACAGAAAATTTCTGAGTGCTTGACTCGGCGACCTGCTTGTCTAGTTGATCAAAGAGCAAGTGCGCCGGACATGGCCAGTCATCCTGAATGGATGACAGGAAGCCCCAAGATCGAAATCACCAAAAGTGAAACATGCGAGATATGCTACTCTTAGATCCCAATACTGGGCAGTCCTTTGCAAAAAGATTCGAACAGATTGAAAGTAGCGGCAAGAGCACCGTTCGGTCCGTTGGTTTTTTGCCTGCGATTCAACCCCAACAGCGCGCTGGTGATCAACTACTTGAAGCAACAGAAAATTGACCAGCAAACTTTGCCCATGCCTAGGTGGTCTGAGGAGCTGTTCTGAAACTTGAAGTCACAGTGAAGTCTATCATTCAAATGGTTGATTTCATGATTTCCATGGTTCAGTCAAGGCTTTGCACCCACTCAAACCTGGGACTTCATGGGCATGTCTGGCAGCTGCCAGCAACCTGGGTCAAACTGTTCTGCTCTACTTTGCTCATTTTGCTCTACCAAGCTCTGCTTGCCAATCCAGCCCTCAAAGTCCAGACTTGCGACTAAGGCACACGGGCCACAAATCATCATAATCTACACACGAAAGTACCTTGGCTCCGGGCGCAAGGCAAAAGTTTTCAGATGAAAGCGCTTTAGGCAAACTGCACCAAGTCACTCCCAAGCAGCGCAATGCTACCTTCAGCTGCCTTGCAGGAGGTCTTCTCCCAGCCTGAAACTTGCTGAGCAAATGATGCACACAACGTATGATCGAGACATGTCGGGGCAAAGATTGCCTCATCAAGAGATCGGCATCATATGACAATGTCCAATACACCAAGACTCCCCTGATACCACCTCAGTGCCCAACATCCAGTGGTGTAGCAGTGCAAACTTGGGAGACTTTCAAGAGCTCGTCTGAACCTGCCACTTGGTCAATAATGGTGCGATGCAATAAGAATGTTGCAGAGTCTTGCTTGCCGTTCCGAGTCCAAAAGTAAGCATGTGCAGGCTTGCTCGCATTTGCTGACCATGTATATACCAGTATATATACACACATATCTGCCTCCAGGTTTGTCAGTCAAAGCAAGCTGCGGCACGGCCTCACAGTACAATGTGGAATCTTCGTCCCAAAACAACTGTATGAAAGGACAGAACTGTTGACTGTTAAGCAAATCTCAAACTCCACCACTTAAAGTCCCCAGCATGCATTTCAGCACCTCAAGGAAATGTGGGCTTGCAAGAAGACCCAACTTGACATGCACTGAGACAGTTGGACCCAAGCTGTCTGAGCTGTATACTCAAGCGCAGTGCAGAACGAATTCGACGGCCAAGCCGAAAATGCAATTCCTTCCGACAATCAAACATGTTTTGCACAACCAGGTACAGGACAAGTTCCAGGTGCAAAGAAAACAACTAGCTCAGCTGAAAATTGGCTTCTGCAATGCTCGCCCATGCTTATATATACTACTCCGAATGACTGGGGGTTTGGATTATAACACTTTCTGTCTTGCCATGTGGCATGAGGCGAGGCTCCCGGTGAAAAGCACCAAGATTGCTTGCGGTTTTTGCAACCTGGCAGCATCTTTCACATTGTGATGCTAACGCACAAAGAGCTCAACAAACACCAGCAAGGTACTGATGTCGCCCCTGGTCTTCTTTCATAAATCCCCATCAGCCATGATGTTGGTGGTTCAATTGCAAAGCATCAACTCCGGCTAGGGGGGACTCCATTGACAGATATTCACAGGCAGTATCTTCAACAGGTGCTTCATATCTGCACCCTGACATACATGTCATTCCAATGTGGGATGCATCTACAACCACCGACAACACAGAGAAGGAATAAGACCGGAAGAGATCAGAAAATGTGGATTCCTTGAAGTCAGATCCCAGAAGCAAAGTAGACTATATGTGTATTTATGGAAAGTCATTGCAAGCGGGCGGAGTCAGAACGTCTTCTAGCATTGCGTGCACTGTAAAAACGGAAAAAACGCCAAAAAAAAACGGGCTTTCCAACGAATGGAAAGCAGCAAGACTTTGGCAGTCAATAATCGATGCAATGTCTCATGTTTCCAACTCCATGAGTGCCTCAAAGAGTTGGACTTCATTGGGGCTGGTTCTACGATCTTCAGCTCGGACAGCCTGGCACTGATGGGTTCAGTAGCAGCTCCGCAGACAACAAGTTCAACCAATTCAACCATGCCGTTCGCACGCGAAGCCAAAGTGCGGTGAGACGCGGATGGACTGTGCCCAACCTGTCCACAAGTAGTTCGCTCCAGAAGCAAAAGCCCAGGCAGCCCTTGACTTTACGAAGTGAATGCAAATTGACTGGCTACTGCGGAGGCTGGACAGCAGCAAATTTTCAAAAATGTACATGCGGGGAAAGAGAAGGAGTTCACTGTCCATGATCATTTTAAAATAAAGCACAAAAAATCGCCAAGCCTAGCAAGGCTGAAAGCAAGACGTCCAAGCAAGGTATTGGAGTCCCTTGGGTCAAAGTGTGCTGAAGCTCTTGAAGCAAAGATAACGGCAAAACGAGCATGAAACGAGGACTAGAACATGCAGCAAGTCACAATCTTGGGCCCTGACCATGTCCGCGGAAATCTTTGTCCAGGACCTTCGAAAAAGTCTCTTGGCAAAGAATGGCAACAGTAGCCCCGTCTGAAAGCGGCTTCAATCCGCGATCAAACGACCTCGCTCCCACTTTGAACCCTCTGGCCTTCTGGGCTCAGCACATCCCTGAGCACTGCAGCAAAAAGAGGCTCTGCACGAACCTAGCCAAGGCGTGGTCCCTCGCAAGATTGCGACGAAGAGGAAGAGACAGGAGCAGTATTCTGAAGCGGTGAAAGTACGCTTAAATGATGTCAAATGCAAAATCCAGCCCGGCCTCCAATACAGAGAATGCCTCGCAAATTTGCACGAGGTCCTCCTGGCATCAATCTTTCTAATCAACTCCGAACGGAACTTGGCAATATCGATGCTGCTACAGATGCAACATGCCTCTCTCAGGGCAACAAGCTTCTGTTCAGGCTCCAAGTCTGGACTCGGAGATTTCGGAGATTCAAAATGTGTGATCATGCTGCAATCATGCTCTAGATTCACTCTAGGTGCTCTTTGTTATCTTTTAGAATCTTTTAAATATCTCGAAACTATAAACCATGCATCAAGGATCTTCTGAGGAAACGACATCTGAAAGAGGTTCACCGTCGCGTTCCTGCAATCGCAGTTTAGGGTCATGTCTAGAGAGTCCAGCGGAGAGCTACAAAACCAAAGCCAGCCAGACTTTGCCGCGGGAGTTCTAACCTTGACCTTGTCAATAACATGGTCAAGAGTGAAGTAGTATAAACAGTTGAATATGTTGAATGGTCGGGTTGACATGATTCAAGGATTCTCAAAGCTCAAGGACTCTTCAAACAAACTTAGACTATCTAAGACTCATGCCTCGGGCATGGCTTCAACCACGAAGCGGACAGCAAACTGCAATGCCGCCTCATCCGGCCACCTTCGGAGGACCATTGACATTGACAGAACGGCAATGGATGGCAGATGACAAGATATGACACAGAATTCCACCGTGTGGCAGCTGTATGGCAGCTATCTGGCCCACGCCTGAGTTTAGCCAAGCCCGAACACAGTCCAGAGACTTGACTGGGCCTCAAGAGATGGTGGCGGAACGCACTCTCCAGAGTCTCCAGAGCACAAGTCTTGCGGATTCAAGTCATACCACGCTTCAATTGATCCGTCAATCTTGAAGCTTTCTCTCACGACTCAACACTCAACGGCGGCATCGTGCCTTTTTTGATACCTTTAGACGCCTTTAGAGCCCAACAAGATAAACTCAGCCCATTGCAGGATCTCTGCCATGTCTTGTTCCTTCGGCGCAAGATCAGCTTCAACTTGCACACATGGTGTCATGTTGTGTCATTCAAATCCAGCTTTGAAAAACTGCAACTTCTACTGCAACTACCGGTCCTCGCAAACTTTCGCAAGGGCAGTGGAACATCTCCGCAAAAACTTCGCATCCCGCACTGAAAGAGTACCAAATGCCTCCAGCGCAGAAGCCAACTCCTCAAGAGAGCAGTTTCGCACCTGGTCAAATGGAAGGGCAAAGTCAAGCATCGTAAAGACAAAAAGGTCATAAACATGGAAACGCGGTGACTCACACATCTCAGGAGAAGAGTTCGTGAAACACCAGGGTTCTACGGTTCTACGCAAAGGGCCTCCTGGTCAAAGCGATGTGAAGCCTGGGGACAAGGGCCAGGGGCAAGATCCACACTGAGATTTTCACATGGCGTACTCGGCGTCGCTCACGCAGCTATCCAAATCTGCCCTAAGCTCTTGGCCAATCGGAGCAATCGTGTTGGTGGCGAGGGTTTCACGTTGTGCCTTGGGTCCATGGTCTCCATGTCCAGAACGAATACATCAGAAGTGGCTGCTTTGCTCAAAGGATGCAAGACTTGTCGACAAGGCACTGTCCAGCATCTCTCATGGCAAAAGAGTGTATTGCACGTGCAAGCTCACCAATTGATAATACTTTGCCATGTGCCTGGCAAGTGCAGCGGCAAAAAATGACCCATCTCTGTCTTGTCACCAGTGCAAGAGGATTAAAAGGGAACAAAACAGGCCAAAAGCACAACAAACAGCTTCTCCAGCTTTTCCCACAGTATCTTGTTCTTGATGTGTGCTTGTGCAGCACCTTCCGCCTCGGCTGTGTCACTGCACAACCGGCATTTTGATGGGAACAAGCTTTGTTTAAGGGCAGCACAAGCTTTAGGAGATCCGCAGGTCGCAATCTGTCGCTGAGAAAGAGAAAAGGTATTGACATGACTATTTTATGGTCTTGTGGTTCTTGAAACAAGTCTATGCGAAGCAACAAATCCTCGCCTCTCAATGCTTCCGAAGGGATACAGTGTTTGTATTCCTCTCCGTTTTTCTGCCTTGACGGGGTGGAATACAAAGTTTCTGCTGAAATCACTTCAATCAGCTGTGTCAGGACTCTCACACTACGAAGTTACAGCATATCACATCAGCCAACCTGGCTTAAAGGCTCGTCAGTACCTCAAGGGGCCAAAAAACGTATGCATTCCCTTGAGGATCAAATTCACAGTGCATATTCAAAGGTCCAATAGTTTTTTGCTGCGGAACACATCCCGGGGAAATTTCAAACCATGCCAACCCACTGGGATGCTGAGGCAGCAGCGGAAAATGTGAAATCGAAGTGATGTTTCTTGCGAGCGCTTCACAGCTGTCGCTGCAAAAACCACCTGCATTTTCAGAGAGATTCAGAGAAGCGTGAAACATGCCACAACCTAGAACCTGGATAGATATGGTTTCAGCAACACATCATCAAAGCAGCATCAAGCAGTGTTCTTCGGTGATGTTTTAAGTACTTCTCTCTGCCAAGACTTGAGTCCTTGCAAAAGAGAAAGCTTAGGGGCGCTGTCAAGGTACCTACTTTCGTACAGTAGATCAAAATATTACGGTCCACTTCAAGCCAACTTGAATTATTGTCCATTTGGCCCTCGACACTGAGATTCACATGACTGAGATCAAGCGACCAGTCTACTCAGTGCCTCCTTGACCTTCTCGCGATAATGCAATTTGGTGGCTCTGGTCTCCACTGCCTGGCCATTTGGATCATTTTGGCTTTAGATTTTAGGATTTTTAGGTGCCTTTCTTCCGCCTTTGTTCGCATCATTAGCCCTGGCTTTTTTGGATCGTTGGAAAGTTCGCTGGCCTTGAGTTTCTTTGCTCGCCGTGGACCAATTCTAGTGAGGCCTGTGGCTAGGTTTCAAGTCTCGACTTGGCATTTGACAAAAATTACAGGACTTGGGCGTCAGCCGGTCAAAGGTACCAATGCCTGCAGATTCATCAGAATGATCAGACTCAATAAAGGAGTTGCTGTTCTGCTGATCAAATTGAGGCATTGCCGCTTTGCCTCTGCTTCTTGACGAGAGGTAGTGAGATGTTGCCTCGCGATATCACTTAAAAAAAGAAATGTATATACATATTTATTTATTTATTTATTTATTTAGTTAGTTATTGATTTATCTATTTATTTACGTGTATATATATATATATGTATATACACTTGAGCACCTGGGATATGTTTCTGTAATTTCCATAATTCTCAGCACAGCTTGTGGGTCTTGTCAGCAATCCATGGCCTTGCCGTGATCCAAACTTGCTTCAATCCGTGTGCTCGGAAGTCGCCATTGGCAGCTACAAGCATTCAGCCCTATGGTGCTTCGGGAACTGATACTGAAAGGTCGCAACAGGTTTATTTGCCTTTAAAAAGCTTGAGAAAGTGTGTATGTATAAACATATATATATATACATAGAAATATAACAAACATATGGAACTGCAAGTGCTGTTGAGAATGCTCTTTGCAGCTTTGGTGTCAAGAGCTCCCTGGTGAATTGAGGACGGAGCTGGAGGACATGCAAAAGATTGACAAGTCCCAATCAAAAGTAGTAGTCACAGTAGTCACTGTGGCGTCATTTTTGATTCAAAAGATGTAAACTGCAAATTGCGGCACATCGACGGCAAGCAAAAGCATTATTTTCACGAGGATTGAGGGTGAGACTCTCTTCGATTCAGCTGAGATGGCATCTACATCACAGTTGTCGCTGCGACATCTGACATTCACTGGAGAAATTGCAGTTTTGTTGTCTTGCGGGTGTATAATCAAGGTGTCATGGCCCAATGGCTGTCCTAGCGGTCCTAGCAAGTATCTGCTGTGTGCTTTGAGCATAGAAGCCCATCAAGCTATTCCGGTTGGCACATGGCAATTCCTTGCATCGCCTCGCAGGGGCACATTTCTTTGGTAACGTCCCTACAAATTACTCTTCAATCCCAAATGCAACAAATGCAACTGCAACATTGTGCCATAGGAAAGGGAAGAGAATAACATTGACATCACAAGGCACACACATTATAATTATAATGCAACAAACACTGGCGGGTCAAGACATGAGGAACGCTCGGCACGGTACAAGCAGACAAGGCGAACGACAAACCGCAGCAAGGATGAGTGCAAGCACACCTAGATGATCCTTGCAAAAACAGTCGGAAAGCTCTTGGGACTTCCCTTGCAAGAAACTCTCTCCTTGAACACATCCAAAGCCCTGAGGATGCAGCGGCGTCAGGAATTATTTCGTCTGTGCCGCTCCTTCAGAACCTTTGAAACGAAGTGCAGAATCTTGCCATTCATGGAACTCTTTGAATGCTGCTCAGTACACAAACTTTGGACTACATGTAGGAACCCAGACCAGCATGCATGTGACGAACTCATCTCGCTCCATTGGCGAGGAGAAGACCAAATTCATCCGCCTTGATCACATGAATTCACATGATACTGAAGGCAAAGCTAATGTTGCAGAAAAATAGAAATGTCAGCGAGTTTATGGGGGATGTGGTTCTCTGCATTCCTTCAATGATGCTTCCTGAATAAGGGGTTGGCCGATTGTCCATGACAATGACAGCTGCAAGGGCATCTGAAGGCAAAGACACCTGGGCTTTCAGCTTGGCCACTTTGTTGGCACACACTGCTGCAAGAATTGCTGTTGAGGAATACAGCAGTCGGGAGGAAAAAGTCTTCAACGGGGATTCTGAGAGACGAGCAGGCACGTGCGTAAAGTCTGTCAAATCATAGCCAAAGCCTGATTCCCCGTTCACATGCACTCTAAGCAGCTGACACTGCACATCCCTGGTCATCTATGGCAAGACTGAGACATTTTGCACGGCTAAGGCGATGGGGCAATGGCTAATGTGCTGCATGTGGCTGAAAGGGTACCTCCAAGGTCTCAGCATAGTTGTACAACTCAACAGCATACACCACTGGCATGCTACCATATAACCAACCTTCCAAGCAGAGCTACAAGGGCACTCAACGATGGCACCCTTGATGTGCATCGAGAAGGCTGTTAGCTGCTTGTCTAAAGTGCCTCAGACAAAGCTGCGGAGCGCTGCTGTGCTGAACTTCACATGGATCTGCAAATGGTGAAAAAACACTTCCTGCTACTTGGCTTCGGGCATAAACGATAGAACAGGCGCCCATTGCGTCCCAACTTCATGAACACCTCCGGTCAGTCGCAAGTCTGAACTATTTTGGAAGCCATCGAAAGTATTTGGAAAGGCCACACTCTCCTGCCTTGCCCCTCGTAAGCTCACGTGCGAAGGCATTTACAATACTTTCCAGCTTCTCTTGCACAACCTTTCACACAAACAGCACCCACTCCTATTGGTCACGTTGAGTTGGTTTCACAGCGAGTTCACAGCGAGACAAGCAGAATTGTTGACAACAGTTGAGCCTCTTTTTCCCTTGCCCCTAGCTTGTCCCAGTCTTGGAGCATGGGCAAAGGCCTGCAGGACTGGCTACAAATGCTCTCGGGTAGTGCTGACGAAGAACTTGGGGCACAGCAATAACACGCTGGGATTTTGGAAATTGTCCCTCTAAATTTGAGAAATGCTTTATGCTTGCTTTCTTGTTTCGGCACTGATTCCTTGCACTCAGTGTATCTCACTGTAATCCTGAGAACCGTGCGTATTCACTCTGGGTTGTGAAGAGTCTGGTACCTGGAAGTTTCAGTCTTGAAAACGCATTAGACAGCATCCTTCTCACTCAAGAGGTGATGTGCTGTGCCAAACAAAAATTCAAAATTGGATAGAATTACTGTGAGGTCGTTGCATCAAGTTGATGGTTCTTGACGCACATCTCTCGCTGATTCATTCATTCGCATAGGGCACAATTGGAGCTGGTCCATTGGTTTCCACCCTGCAGGTTCAAGACTGACATCAAAGTTCATGTATCAACACTGTTTCTTCATGGTGACACTAGGGTCAATATCAACGGAGCCTCATCCGTGAACTTTGCGCACAAGGACCCCCGCCATCGCAGCAAAACAGCGACATGACCTTCAGCTGTATGGATATAGATCGCATTTACAATAGGACATGCCCCCACAATCGCACGTTCGAAGTCAATCTAGCAAGGGCCAGGCAGGTGAATAGCTCCTCAGGAGCCTGATGCAAGTTCTTTTTTCTGTTCAGAATCATCAATCTGCATCAAGCAGCGCCACAAGTCAAAAAAGTGCTGCTGGCGGCTTGCATGAGCCAGCAGAGTCAATGATCATTCTAGAAAATTGAAGGTGTGACTTTCTGAGCACTCAAATCAGGACATGTTTGCCTTTTCTTAGCGGCTGCAACACGGAATTCCAGGCGCTTTGCAGCGCCTGGTTACGGGCATTTCAGCTTGAGCCACAACCATCGTGTCCAGGGTCAGCTGCAATGAGTGCCAATTGTCTCATCCTGTCGGCTACAACCTATACACAGTGGCTGAAAAGCAGTTCAGTTTACAAATTCCAATTTGAATAATCTAAAAGACCTCAAAAGCCAGTGTTACATAGTATTGCCGCATGACTTTTTCCAGCTTGCTCTCAACTTCTCACACCTATCCTTCACAGGATACATTTGCTTCGCCATCAAGGAGGTGTTCATCTACACCACACTCATCAACCTCAGGAAGAGCGAGAAGAGCGGAGGAGCTTGGAGTCTTTCGCTAAGCTGGGGCGAACACCATCTCTGTGATTTTGAGTTCAACCATCAACAGGCCATTTTTGATTTCGTCTGTGACATCCTGAAACAGACTTAAAGTAACGTACAAACTGAAGTGGTGAAAGTCCTTGAAAGTCTTTGAAAGTCTTTGAAAGTCTGAAAAGTGCAATTGCTTCAATTCTCACATGCATCTCCACTGAGTCCTGCTTCTGAAGCACTGTAGCTACCTCATACTTTCGAATGCTACCAGACGCAATAGCCTCTCCACGAGCCACAAAGCATTGACATATTTCAACAGCCTTGTGGACCTCCTTTCTTGCAACATAGGACTGACAAAGGATGCAACACTCTCATAGTACTCTCATCATCTCACCGAATCTCACCTCTCCACAAGGGTTCTTTCCCGGCTTGAAGTCAGAAGCCTTGACTTTGTGGTTTACCTGGAGCCGAAGAACCCAAGAGAGCACGGCAACAGAGGTCAAATTTGTGAAGAGTTCAAAGCGTTAGTAACACCGTTAGTAACACCGTCTGTTGCCGTCTGTTGCCGTCTGTTGCCGTGTGCCCCAGAGGTGCCTTCACGGACTCGATTCGTTCTGTTGTTCCATCTTGCTCATCAAAGTCTGTCTGGTTGATCCTCCAAAGAGTCTCACATCGAGGAAACTGGAAACAACAAAACCTCAGGATGATCAGACTTGATCAGTATAGGTTTAACAACAAGACTGCCGTTCTTGCCCACAGCCTCACTGTCAGGAAGCACTTTCTTGAAGTCAGATTGTACACATCCACTGACAGCATTGTGGCTGCGCTGCAACCTGGGTCCTGACACATCTCAAAGTACAGTCAAGCTGACTGTAGCATTGCAGAAAAGACTTAATTGCACAAATTCGAAACTTGGTACAGTATGTACAAAAGCTGTACAAGTGCTGTAAGATGCTGTCAAGATTGAAGAAAACATGTTCACACATCTGCAGCTAGTCCGAGACCTTGCATCTGAAGTGAGCCGAATCTTTCGTCTTGAACTCTTGCTTAGCCGACACCGTCACCTCGCCAACGACGACATCTTAGATTACAATTCATAAGAGCCGATGCAATAGAACAGCCACTCCAACAAAAGAGTCTAAACTCTGCTCGTGCAGTGTGATTTCCAAAACTCCCAGTTCAACCCTGCCTCAGGTGTTGTCGTCGTGGTGGTGGTTGGTGGCAGGGTAGTGGTTGGTCGGGCGAAACAGGTCACGCTCACCAGCCCACTGGCAGCCAAAAGCAACTGGAACATTTTTAAGTCAAGGTTCATTGATAACATTCTATCGTCACGTGAGTTACAATATACAGCACAAACAATTTTAAGAATCTGTGGTGAGGTTCAACGGAATATATTATATCGCAAAACAATGCAAAACACCAAATATGTTCGCGCGAAACAGCATGAACATTCAGCCTCAAGTGGTTGCCATTCACAGCACACTCATCTACAGCAGGCGAAATTTTGCCTTTGGCCGGGGTGCAAGGCCGCAAGCAAATCTTCTTACAAGAGCTAGGCAGCTATTTCCGCAAGAGATTCAATGCGCCTGATCCCATCTTGAGACCCGGGCCCGAGACATGTATCGTTCCATCTTCCCCTACAAGGCCCTGCAGAAATGCACTGAGTCAAAGCAGGAGAAACAGTTCATGAAGATTCATAAAGTAGCTTCATGCAAGTAGATCGCACCTCCAGCGGAAGATCACGAATGCACCTCAGGAAGCCCACCAAAAAGAAGATAAAGAAGAGAGCTTCTTGACACTTAAAGACTTATATAAATATATATAAATATGGATATATATATATATAAGTAAATATGTATATATATATATGTATATAAAGGCTTCACCGGCTTCACGCCAGACATGTCCAGCAATCTGGCAAAGCTGGTAGAGCTGGTGAAACTGGTAAAGGCAAGCACGGGTAGAGGGGAAGTGTGGAATTGAAGGCACCTCAGCAAGTTCACAGCAATTTCTGGACCCTGGCCACTCTCAATGTTGCTGCAGTCCATACTGACTTTTCGTGACATTTTGTGTTGTTAAGTTTAAAGCCAGACCGATTGCCACTTAGGACGGACTGGTTGCTCTTGTTGGAGACCTTGAAACGTGAAGAAATCTAATGCACGTGCGATGCACCACATTTTGTCATCTTGTCCCGTTTGCAGCTCTCCACTGTAAGATCTGTAGGACTGTGACTCTGTGAGCTTTGCGTACGCTGGAAGCCAGCAAGGATGGGTCAGTTTCATTTGACGGGACTTCCAGGTCTGAATCTAGGATGCCGGTGAGGTTCCCATTGGTCTCACAACCTGAGCAAGAAGTCAAAGTACGTCAAAGTGATCTGAAACCAATCACTGCAGCAGCCAAAATCAAAAGCCTTCGGCCTGGGCTACGTTCATGTCACATCGTCATTCCCTGGAAGGATGTTTTGCTACACTTCCCATGGGTCGCGCCTTTGGGAGCCCGTGGACTGAAGTCCCGCAAAGCCTCACAGTCTGTTCAAGTCACAGTCGGTTGTTGAGAAGGGATTTGCCATGGCAGCTTCAACATGCTACATCGCTCTGTGTCACCTCCTTGCCATTGATGGTGATCCACTCAATTTTCTCGACATTGTACCTGAATTCGCAACAATTCCTTCATTTCTGTCCCACCCCAACAAAGACTCCTTCAATCCTTGACTGCACACTCCAAAACCTCGTAAAACCATAGGATCTGTGGAGCCAACTCATCGTCGAAATCAGTGGGGTGTACCATCACAGATAAGGTGCACCTGCAGTTCCGCCATCCGAATCTGCAATCTGCGTCGTCAAATATCTTTCTACTTTCAAATCTTTCAACTTAACCAGGATCACTGCAATCTTTGGATCATGTTGATTTGCTTTGCTCA
Organism: Symbiodinium sp. clade C Y103; assembly: GCA_003297045.1. Taxonomy (NCBI): domain Eukaryota; class Dinophyceae; order Suessiales; family Symbiodiniaceae; genus Cladocopium; species Cladocopium sp. clade C. The sequence continues at coordinate 253,545 of BGPT01000675.1, forward strand.
GAGTCTCGCATCTTGTACTCCAAATCCCCCTCTTTGAAGGCCTGCAGGCACATGATGCATGTCTCAGGGCAAATTCCAGCCATAAACATTGCATAACATTGCAATGTACAAACTGCAGCAGCACCTGCAAGGAGGTATTTGCTACACAGCCAGGAGGTCCACAGCTCAATTCAGCAGTCCTGACACCGAGTTGGCTGCCATGGTAATGCGCATGATTTGTTTCCCTTCAAGCCAAAATGCCACACGTGATGTTGTCCATCCAAAACTTTTCCTGTTCCCGAACCAGACCATACCTGACAGGTCCAAATTCAGTCACTTCAGCATTTCCAGCGGTGCACCCTGCGGCTACGCTACCCCGTCCTGCTCACTTGACTCCACTCCAAATAGAATTTGGCTGAAGAGGGTGACGGTGCCCTTCGCAAATTCAACCGTCTTTTTCCAAGCTTGAAGGAGAGAGTGATCCAGGAATACGTCATGGCCTTGGCCGCCCAAAGTAGTCCTGCTGGTTGACTGACTTCTCAAACCAAGTAGCATCCTCCGAGATGTTGTGCGGTTTCAAAGTAAAGCATCGTCGTTCATTCAGAGACAGGGAGGACTGGAGATACACGACACACCAGAACACAAGACAGCCTTGCCTTTCCATGGCTCGCCTGCCAAAAAGCTCGTGCACTATCACAATGCAGATACTCCAAATGCTCAGAGAACTGTTCTGAGTTCCTGGCTGAGCTGCTCTGCCTCAAGACAGGAACAAATAGAACATATGTGCAAGACTGCCTCTACTGACTCTGAATTGCACTGAGATGACACGTTGACTTGTGACTCGACTGAGGTCTCTGCAATCTGGAATCGGCGGGAGCCCAACCTTGTCGGATCCTGCCAGCGCACCAAGATTTGAGGCCAGCGCAGCCATGTGTCTCTTTGCATATCTTCACATTGCTCCCCCATTTCTTTGACGGCAACGCTTCTTTTGTGAGACCTCAGGCCAAGTCTTCTATGTCGCGAACCGAACCTACTGCATCATGCAGTTGGCAGTCGTGCTTGGTGGGGCACGTATTGCAGGAATGCCCACATGGCATTTCTTGCTGCTCTTCCAACTTGTCCTTGACTAAAGGAGCAAGATCATTCCAGGTTTCCTCTAGCTCGCTACCAGTTTTCGGAGATTCAGGGAAGTCGGTCTGGAGTTCCTTCGCCTTGGAGTCCCAATCTCCAAGTCCTGTTTTGGAAATCAAATCGATCAAGCGAATCTGCCAACCCTCCAGGCCATCAGAAAACACGCCATGACAGGGCTCAGATTCTTCACTTCGCAGGTTGGCACCAGCATCAGCAAGTAGCTTGCGAAGGTCCTTTGTATCAAGGTTCATCCAATTCTCCACTAGCGCACCTTTCAAGTAGAGTTGTGGAAGCTTGACGGAAAGACTTGAAAGGGTTTGCAAACCACCTGGCAATTCTGGTCCAGTCTCGCTGACGTTCACAGATTTCACTGACTTGACACCAGCCTCCTTTAGTTTTGCAACTCCTGAGGCTGATGCCTCGTCAAGTGGCTCGTGTATGCTTCCACACATGAACACAACGGGTTGATCACTTGTTACATACGCTTTCACGAAAGCTGCCCAAGTTGTTTCCTCAGTCGTGAAAGAATCTGCTCGTTCTGCATTTTCCAACAAGCTATTCACGAAGTCAATGGCAGCCGAATTCCCATCCTTCTGGGCCAAATCGCGAGCAGATGCCAACTTTCTATGGGCATTTGGATCTTTCAACTGCAATAGTGCCCAGCCGTGGCCAAGAGCCACAGCAGCTTGTTTTGAAACATCAGCCCCTGCAGCAAGTTCTGCCGCTTCGTAGTGTTTCAAGGATTCTCTTGTGCCACCGGGACCAGCCTGGGTCCAAAGTGCCTCGGCCATCAACAAATGTCCATCCAGATTTAAGGCCTTGCCCTCCAAACACTCGATGGCAGCAGCAGGGTTTCCTGAACTCAAGAGTTGAGCAGCTTGCCTGACACTTTGGTCATCGTCACTCTGGTGGCCTTCAAGGCCTGTGGGACTTTGTCCATCCATAACAGCCATATCTCATTCCATGGCTTCAACTTGATTTGAGCTTTGGAGCAAAACTGGTTGAATGTTCAAGACCACAACTTGAAGTCCTGTCTTTGCTGCTATTTTCTAGGTGGAAAATGCGGTGTCAGTTCCACATTACTTCGGAGTTTGGCCATCTGGTTTGAGAAATCTCCGTAATTAAAGGATTACAGTTTGCAAAAAGGTGGCTGTGTGCTGCTGTGTGTAGTCAATACCTGACTATGCTGCACACACACGTTCAAACATTTTGTTCCATCTTTCTGAATACTCTCTCTTCAAAAGCATTGAAAGAATCTTTTCGCAATATGAAAAGTCTCTGAGATGTTTGGTTTGTTGTCAGTTCAAGAAGAACGACCCAGAGCTCCTCTGAATGTGCAGTGCCTTGAACACGTTGATGTTCAATTGTGTGTGTATAGTGTACAGCCGCATGTATATCCGTTCAAGGCATTTGTTTTCACTTTGGGGTTCCCGTATTTTCCTTTTCATGACAACACTAATGGATCTTCCAACCTTGCCTACAACTCAATTGTCGAAAGGAACAACTGGACTTTCTGTGCAGCTTATTGGCTTTGGAATCGAATTGATTTGTCGGTGGGGGGAGCCGATGTAACGAGGGAATCATATTCGATGTATGGAAGTCTCTCAGTCCTGCCAAAGTCAAGCTCTCGCCATTGTGGAGCACTAGCCCGCCAGCTTGCGTCCTGCAAGAACACTCTGTTTTCATCGGCTCTTTGACTGCAAAAACTCTGCGTAGTTTCCTGCGACGCCGCGTCATACGTCTGCCATGCCTGAGCGGAAAGCGGCGCTGAATTTGCAGAAAAGTTGAACCCTTTGGGGCAGGAGCAAGAGCGAAGCAAAACTTGGTTAAAGCATTGTTAAAGCATTTGTCCTGACACTTGTATTTTTCTTGCTCGCCTCCTTTGCTCCGGCTGAAGGGGTTTCGGCAAACCTGGATTGTGCTAGCTCGGCCACGCAACAAATTTCAACACAACCTCTGCAGCGGACCATTGCGCAGGCTTGATGGTGGGAAGCACATCGTCAGCCATACTTGCCGCGTCTGAAATTTGAACCTGGAGGATATCAAACGGAATGAAACCAAACGGACCAAACGGATAGGTACAATCCACCTCCAATTTAAACGACTGAAAAGGTGCTCTCACAAGGCATATGCAGGAATCATGTTCAGCTGTCCTGATTCTGATCAGCACTGCCATCAGCATCCCAACTTGATTCTGCCTGGCTTCAAGAACCAGGCAATCGAGTACGAAGGATATACAAAACACTGATGTTATATGATTTTATTCTGTTTGAACTGCCATGTTTCGCTAAAACTTTGCTGGTTCCACATCAGAGAAAGAATCAAAAAAAGCTGGGTTGATGCGACTTCTGGTCACCGACCTGATGCGAACACAAATTTGAGATGATTCAATGCCAAAAATGCCCCATCTGACGTAGTTGCACATGAGTCAGGCAATGGAAAAATCAAGATAGAAAACCAAACATTTGATTTGTTCCCCTACTCAAGCCATTTTTTTTCTTGGCCTATCCTTGGGCACTGACTTCCTGGCTGAACTCTGCGTTTGCAGGAATGCTGGAATCTGACAGGAACAAAACATGTCAGTCATGCCACTGTCAGTCAGAACATCACCCATTAGAATGTGTTCTCTGCATCTTGGATGGACTGAGAAATCAACTTGCACAGGATCCCGTTTTGAAGCTGGGCCTCGGCCTGCAACATCCCAGTCACAAACAACACTTCAACAATGGTTGTTTGAAATCGTTGCCAAAGCATTGCCAAACACATCAGAAAAAATCAAAGCCTTCATCTTTGGAAATGGACTCTCGCAAGGTCCTTGGCGCTGAATGGCAATGAACATGTCCAAATAAAATCATGAACATTGTCCCATGGCAAACGAAGGCACGGACTGACCATGCTGCAACAGGCACGGGGCAATGGCCTGCTTCCAAGTATTCGTTTGGAATGGAATGTTTTGTCACTACAGGAAGTATTGGCCTCCCGAGGCTTGTGATCGGTTTTAACCTGTAGACAGGTATCAGATCCAAATTGCACCACAGCAAATCGTTCAATTCGACTCAATTTTTGCATTACCTGCAATTGCACCTCGAAACAACCGCCGTACGAAAACAACAGGACGGGAAAGGCCACAACCTTGGATGCACACAAAAATCCATTTAGGAAAACAAATTCAGGTGTGCATTGGGATCTGACTACTTGTGACTACCTGTAGAATCTGCATGAACTAAGTTGAATACTTTTTTCATGTGAATTTCTTGCGCGAGTAAAATACACCTTGGTCAAATCATCAGCGCACTTGAATGTGTGCCATCAAAGTCTCTGAGACATTCCGGGACCCAATGCAATTGTTACAATTCCAAGGTTCGGGCGAGATTACGTAGTAGTACCGCGGACGCGTTCTGCCGAAAAGAAAAGTCCACAGTAATGTAAGTGGCACACAATACGCATGGTGAACACCCGCCTTCCAAATTGTCGTTCCCGGAAATGGACATGGGCTTGGTGCCCACCTCCTAAGATCAACCTTTTTGAGCCGAGCAAAGAAATGTTCGGATGATAATCCCATGATTCAATGACGCTTGAGAATTCAGCACATGCTGGCCAATAACAACCAACTGCCACAGAAGGCAGAATGCGTTTCGATGTCGATTTGTTGGCGTGTGGTTTCAAATTGCACGAAAGAAAAATAGTTCGAACAAACACGGTTCCGCATAGTGTTTTGTTGCAGTTATTTCAGGGTGCAGCAAACCTATCCGAAAGGCTGCCGGCTCACTTAGCACTCTCACATTTTCTCACTTAGCACTCACTACTCACTTAGCACACCCAAGCATCATTTAGAACTCTCAAATCATCTCACTTAGAACTCACAAGGCTACAAAACGCTGGACTGGTTGCAAGAAGTCTAATTTCAAAATGCATCACTTAGCACTTACGAATTTGGCACATTCCAGAAGACAGGGGTAGGATTGGGGTGGGGTGGGGTGGGATGTTAGCGTGCCGTCATGTTCGTACAAGAATGGCAAAGTTCATTGACATGCGCGCACGATCATGACGGTCACTCATGATGACGTTCACTTCTATTCGTCCACACCCGATGGATGGGGGTGGGGTGGGGGTGTGGGGATACAGCTATCATGTCTTCAATTTTTGTTGCCTAACGGAAATACATGGTAAGCAATGTGCACGAAAAGGCCGCGACACGCAGGGGGACGGAGGAAGGTGGGATCACAAGTTCCCTCTGTGTATAGATAACTAAATGTATCCGAGCGAATTGACTAGTCAATATCTGGCGTGTGAGATCATCATCCTGCTCCTCCTCTCCTCATCATCACACTCCTCCTTCCCATCGCCCTCAATCGAAGTAAATAAAACACAGTATAGGAACACCCAACTATTCATCGTGACCCCAATCCAGAAACACTGCTCACAAAATCCAAAGCTTCGCATCATCATAATCAGTAGCATCGCTGCTCATCATGATGATGACAATCATCATCATTACCATCATCATTCTCACCAATATCATCTTCCGTTTAGTTGGAAAACGAATACGAAAATATCACATTTCAATGGACATATGCACCGCACCGTCTTGCCCTTGGAAAATGACCATAAGCCATTGAAACTTCAGTAAAGCTCCGCACATAAGAACAAACCACCAGCAACCTTGTCCCATCCCCATGCAATCGAGACGGAAATGCAGGCCAGCAGCACTTGAAAAGGAAGTGCTGCATGATGACAGCAGGGGTTTCCGCGCCACAACCAAGTTTATGGTCTCCAGATAATGATTATAGGGTCTGCCTGCCGCAAACAAAGTTTTCCCAAGTTTTACCAGAACCAAATTTATCTCTTCGATGCATTCGACATGGTGCTGCAGCATGAGATTAATGATTAAAGAGTCTATCTCATTTTCTAAAAGCCAGCCCTCAAAGATTTCTGAATACTTCGCCCGCAAGGTTGCAGTAACAGGCAAAACTGCCCGCATAACAGTCGCTGCGTAACTTTTCTTTGCTCGAAGGTAGCGCACGCTGGCTCACGGCCTGTGTCACTGAACATGTAAGACGGGGGTGAAACAGTGTTTAGAGAAAAGACCAAAACCTCTAAAGAAAATTGAAACAAACCAAAATCACTAGCCCGGCGCTCAGTAGATCTTCGCGACGTTGTAGTGGCATGGTAAATGAGATAACAGTCGCTGCGTAACAGTCGGCTGCGCCCGTGTCGTAGGGCAGCTCTTTGAGTATCGTCAGCATTTCGTGCATGGCTGACCAAAAGCAAAATCCATACTACCCTACAACTACAGGAGTCCTGGACTAGTAGTGCAAGAGAGCTGATGAGAGTGCAAGGAGGCAAAGAGAGGGAGAGCATGACACAATGAGGGCAGAGTGCCGAGTGATATCAAGATGAAAGTCCCCCAGTGGTCTTAAGGGTGAGGAGCAGACGCTAAGAGAAAGCTGTGGTGATCTTAAAAGATCTTGGGAAAGGTTTGAAAGAAGTTTGAGAGAGTTTTGAGATGGATCCAACATCGATGAATCCAGACATGAGTAGTCAGCCTGGTAGCTGGGAGTGCCCCAGGAGGAATGGTTTCTGCACAGACAGGGGTTTCTTCGTCGACACCAGTGAAAGCTGTGACACCAGGTTTTTTTTGCTCGAAGGTAGCGCACGCTGGCTCACGGCCTGTGTCACTAAACGGGTAAACACGGGTAAAACAGGGGTTCAGAGAAACCACCACAAATCAAAAGAAAATGAAACAAGCCAAAAACACAAGCCCGGCGCTCAGTAGATCTTCAAGACGTTGTAGTTGGCATGGAACATGAGCATTCAGTGACACCTGTGACGCCAGGACCTGTGAATCCTGGCACAGCACTGTGACAACACCAGCATGGCAGCGCCAGGAGCCCACTGTCTAGGGACTTGGAGTGACAGCAGAAACAATCCGTAGCTTTTTTGCTCGAAGGTAGCGCACGCTGGCTCACGGCCTGTGTCACTAAACGGGTAAAACACGGGTAAAACAGGGGGAATAACCACCCTCAAAAATAGGGAAACATGCCAAAAACACTAGCCCGGCGCTCAGTAGATCTTCAAGACGTTGTAGAAGGCGTGGGTCAAGAGCATTCTATCCGATCTAGCAAGGCAGTGCAAAGTCCCAAATCATAATATCGAGATCACATCAAGATCATATCAAGATCGAGAGAATGTTCCAATACGTCACATTGAAAACCTCGTACAAAGACATAGATCGAGGATGCTCCAGCTGTAGTCTTCCGCACCAGATGGTACGGAAAGACTGAACCAATCCTCATGCCACTTCTCTCTGCTCCTTAAGTGCAAGCTTTGCTAACAAATTGATAACAGCATCAATAAGACCCCAGGATCGCACTTGCTGAAGATCAAACTTGGTCGCCAAACAGTGTAGCTATTTCGAAAAATGTCAGAAAGCGTTGTTACCGCAGCCAGCATTTCAGTGTACTGCAGTGTCCAGCAATCATCCGAAAGCATACCAAAAGGAGGGCCCCCCCCCCCAGTGCAGAGGGGGGGCCGAGTCATGCACAGACAAAGAGTCTCAAAGTAATGCACATCAGTCTCACGAACCTTGATGGCGATGCAAAAAAAGTCAAGGACTTCAAGGTTAGTAGTCCTCTAGTCGTGGAAATAGGGGGGGCATAGTTGCATGTCCACTCATTCATACGTTCACTATGCCCTCGCTGCGGATAATTTGGCAATCTCAGGATGCGAGGGCTTCTTCTCTATCACCAGCCGAGCTCCCTAACCACAGGGTTATGGAGCATTGTTTCTGTTGAATACCCAGCAGGGAAGTAGTTGCTAGCTTGTGCTTTAGCTTGAGCCGTGTGAGCTTAGAGGGGCATGGGAATTCCGAGGGGATCCACTCCCGAGCACATAGATGATCTCCCCTCAGGAATTCACACTGCCCTGCGTTAAGTTCTTTCCGTCTACAATTACTTTCAGCTCGTACCCACTGGTCGTGATGTCTGGCAACATTTGCCCCCCCAACCACAGGGTTGTGGAGTAGTTATTCCTTCCTTTTGACTTCACCACTACCCCAGTTTCTATCGATATTGTGCGATCTGGGTACGGCCGTGACCCAGCATCGGTGTCCATTGGGACAAACAATCACACGTGCAGCCATGGCTTACTGAGTGCACTTTGCACATGAAACTACAACTACTCGGCTCTGGTAGCTATCACTGCAAGCAACATGAACCAACAACAACCAACAAAAACCAACAACAAACGACCAACAACCAATCAGGGAGACAAGACCAAGAGGAAGCAACCAAGGTTAAAGAAAAGGTGAAAGAAGAGGGCGGCAGGGGAGGAGAAATAACGGACGAGCCCGAATCCGCCGTGGACACGATTCAACGCACGGCCCTCATGATGGGAATCCCTATAGGTCCATCCTCAAGGGCAACTTCAATGAGAACAACCTGGTCAAAGTCCTGACCATTGCTCTCACTATGAGCTGTTGATTTTTTTGCTCGAAAGAAGCGCACGCTGGCTCACGGCCTGTGTCGCTAATCACCAAGAGAGAAAGCAAATAACAGTATGCACAAGTTATTCACAAAAAGGAAACAACAAACCCTGCCCGGCTCTCAGGAGTGCTTCATGTGGTGGAAGCCAAGGAATCTGAACGAAGATGTCACCTTCATAGAATCATAGTAAGATCAGTCATCCTCGAAGTACGATGATTCACACATCATCCGGAAACACAGCATGCGTAGCGCCATGACCTCCGATGAGATTCCTCATTTCCCAGCACAGCCAAAACACCCCGCATCGAAGATGCGGGAAGAGCAAGGCTATCATCATCAGCCTCCATCGTGTAAAGTGCAGATCTCTTTTATCTATTGATAACAGCATCAATAGAACCCCGGTCATCACACTGAGAAGTTGTACCCGATGATGCAGGGCAGAGTAGTCGTTCGAAAATTGTAACGACGGCATGTCGGCCCATACCATACAATATAGCTAAACCACATCATTCCCAATGATCCAGTAAAGCAATCCATTTGAGCAAAAAAAGGAGCAGGGTCCCCCCACCCTACTGGGGGGGCTGTTACAGTCAGTGCCCCTTGTCGTGAGGGCAGCTTCCTCTGAACTGATCGCGCAACAACATTACTGACTGCTCTCTAGAGCCCAGGACATTCTCTGGGCATCAATGGAAGCCGAACTAGGAAGGGATCCAGTCACCGAGCGTTTTTTTTTTTTGCTCGGAATAAGCGCACGCTGGCACAAGGCCTGTGTCGCTTGTCAAATGAATGAAACGGAAGGTAAAAGTACCCAACGGTGAGACCAAAATNGTGAGACCAAAATGGAAATAACCTATCGCCCGGCTCTCAGTACTGGCCTGCAAAGAGGTAGTGTAAAAGCCACCGCAGTCGTCCAAAACCAGAATACTTTGGATGGCGCAGTACAAGAATGCAAAGAGTACTTCCACAACATAAGCGCAT
>BGPT01000676.1:6820-44605 GCA_003297045.1 Symbiodinium sp. clade C Y103
CAGCTGTTTCAAATGGCTTGTCACTCCATATACCACCTTGCTTATATCTAGCCTATCTAGTTATTGCTGTATCCTATGTATTCTATCTATCCCATCCAAGCCTATTGCGTTTTCTATCCTATCTTTTTGATTTTATCCGATAATTCCTTATCCTTGTTATCATATCCTTTTCATCCTATCCTTTAGNTATCCCATCCAAGCCTATTGCGTTTTCTATCCTATCTTTTTGATTTTATCCGATAATTCCTTATCCTTGTTATCATATCCTTTTCATCCTATCCTTTAGGTTCTATCCTTTGGACGCGGTCCCTTTTTTCCGAGCCTTTTTCTCTTACCCTTAAAGATAGATGAGATACACATACATATACACCTATACACATAGATATATATTTAGATGGACACATACATATATAATATATATATAGTAGTAGTAGTAGTAGTAGTAGTAGTAGTAGTAGTAGTAGTAGTAGTAGTAGTAGTAGTAGTAGTAGTAGTAGTAGTAGTAGTAGCTACTACTAGTAGTAGCTACTACTAGTAGTAGCAGGAGTAGTAGTAGTAGTAGTAGTAGTAGTAGTAGTAGTAGTAGCTACTACTAGTAGTAGCAGGAGTAGTAGTAGTAGTAGTAGTAGTAGTAGTAGTAGTAGTAGTACTAGTACTAGTAGTAGTACTAGTAGTAGTAGTAGTACTAGTAGTAGTACTAGTAGTAGTTCTAGTAGTAGCACTAGTAGTAGCACTAGTAGTAGCACTAGTAGTGGTAGTAGTAGTAATAGTAGTAGTAGTAGTAGCAGTAGTAGTAGCAGTAGTAGAAGTAGCAGTAGTAATAGTAGTAGTAGCAGTAGTAGCAGTAGTAGTAGTAGTACTAGTACTAGTAGTAGTAGTACCAAGGTCCAAAAAAGTAGACCGCCAAGGTTGAAAAAAAGTAGGCCAAGGTTGAAAAAAAGTAGGCCAAGGTTGAAAAAGAGTGATCCAAGGTTGAAAAAAAGAGGCAAGGTTGAAAAAAAATAAAACAAGGTTGAAAAAAAGGGTTGCCCTATTGGGGACATATTGGGGACATATTGGGAGAATATATGTTTTTTTTTTGAGGATCAAACTGACCAATTTATGATATACCACGATTAAGGATTGAAGCAATCATTCTAGATAAACATCCAATCCCCCATCCCCTGCGGCATGAAAAGTGGATCCTTTGTAAGCGGAGGTTTTAATGGAACAACATAAAACATCATAAAACTAGATGATGGATTTCCCCAGGATATTTTGCTGTGATTCCTTTGAGCTTCCCAGCGATCAGCTTGGTGCAAAAAAACCCTTCCAGATTCGAAATCGCCAGGATGGGTGGAGTCCCCCTAAAGACCGGGATCAGGGTCCGGCAACATACCAGAAGATCTACCCTCTGGTAGACTAACATAGCTACTGTATTGAAAATGGCTATTTATAGTGGATTTTCCCATTAAACATGGTGATTTCCATAGCTATGTTAGTTTACCAGAGGGTATTTACAAGCACCTTGCGAGAGATTGCAACGGTGATACTGTCTCACCGTTATTTGCAAATAGGCACGTATGAGTATATTGGTGGTTCATATGACTCTTGGGTTCATCGTACATAAATAGGATATCCGCAAAGACGTACCTGGGACAATTCGGATCTCCCATATTGAAGTGAGTCATGAGTAGTGCTATGAACCATTTAATCGCCCATCAATGACAGAAACACTACCCCAGAGTCCCAGAGATCCTGATTGCGGATCCAATCGCTGTGGGATATGTTGGTGTTCCTTTTAGGGGGTCCTGACTATAGAGGTTGGATTTATGAACGCCAATTTTGGGTAACATTTTTGGGTGAATGGGTAGTTTGTCATTGGGGTCGGAAGACTACGCAATCCTACAAATCAATTAGTCTCAGAGTCAAACCGTTAGTTCGGGAGGAGAGGATGGTAGATAATCCCTTCCCCAAAAACTAAACACTCCAAATATACCATGGTTTTGTACTGTAGGGGATTTATAATGATTTATACATATTTGGGAACATACAATGGAGGTGTTCAATATCAAGGGGGAATACGATTCCCATCTATTCGTAGCGGCGCCGAACTACGATGATCCCCTGAAGCTTACCAGGACAGTAGCCCACTTTGTAGAGACTTGGCACCCGCCTACCCTCATTGATTCTAACATATAATCATGTAGAATCCCTACGAACCAGAGCATTTTACTGGTTGAAGCGTGGTTGGGCACTTCAGTGGATCATGTTCTGGCTTTGAACGAAGTCTTCCGTTCAACTACTCCGTTTGTTTTTGTTTCCAGGGGCAGCGTCCCATCCAAGAGTGGCAATGTGTATCATTCACTCATCACTATGATTGGGTTTTAGTTGATTTTGGTGTTCAATGTATTTTGTATTCTGTATATACAGAACACATAGATACTTTTTCCTGTTACTCTTTTGCTCTTTCTTTGTTCTATACAATTGATTAAATATAGGTACTGTGTATATTTAAGCGATATATGATCTCTCTCTCTCTCTCTCTTCTCTCTATTCTTTGTCCAGATGTATGTATATATATATATATATTGGTTATATTTTCATATATATATATATATACATATTGATCCATTAAATCCCTATTTTTCCCCGGTTATACATCTTATCAAATGAGCCTTTTTGCATCTATTTGCATCTTTTGGTTCACTAGACCTAGGATACCTCAACTCCACCTGGTGCTTTGTTAGGACCTTCACGCATGGGAGCTGCAGTTCCTCTGTGTGGCCGCAGCGGAAGATTTATGGCCTCTCGGCTAGCAGATGGCGCCAGTGGCGAAGGGAGGGAGCGGTGAAGGGAGCGGTGAGGCTGTCCACACACAGTCCATACATGTCCATATATGTCCATAGACATATACTACATATATTTACAATTCTTTACACACATATAATGTGTATATATATATATATATATGGGATTGCATGAGAGACTATGAGAGAATATAAGAGATAATATGGGATTATATGGGTTATATATATACATATGCATCTAGCTTGGAAAGCGGTTTATAATCCATATGCGACATGATAGAACCTATGTTTTTGTTTTTTTTGGTAAACCCAATGCCATAAACGATGGTTGGAATCCCACCCATAAACATGGTGATTGAGGTGGCTGATTCTTGGGTTTCCCTTTTTAAGATTGGGAGCGAAGGAGCTACGAAGCGTTTCCCAACCACATGACAGTGGCTGCGTAACGGCTGCGTTCTCCATCCCCTGTGGTTTGATGACTAGTTCGGGGGTAAAAAAAAATACCCAATATATTTGGGATTTGGTGCGTTTATTACTAAATGATGTTGGTGAGTTGTTATACCATTCACCGCATATCTTTCAAAAATGATGATTGATTAAAGCTTGCAACAAAAAAACACACGGGACAAAGTATGGGAAATCCCATTTTGGGCTCCTACGAAATGTGTGTGTGTGTGTGTCTCAATGGGAAGTCCCCCCAAACACATGTTTTTAAGATATTGTAAGAATAACCGGCTAGATTTTGGGGTTTTCCGCTAAATTTTCAGATAAACCACGACCTCGACCTTTGCCACTAGGGCCAAAACACAAGCCGGCTGCCCAATTGCCAAGTGAAGGCTCCACGGCAGTTGCTCCAGCGCAATGGAAAACTCCACCCCAATCACCTTCTGGTTCTGTGAAGAAGGAGGAGCCTGCGGAAGGTTCTATGAAGGAGGAGCCTGCTCCCACTGGGTTGGACCTGCCACCGGGTCTTGCTGACATGAGCCCTGCACAGAAGAAGGCCGGTTTTCAGCATGGTGTTCCCCTCAGATCAACCTAGTTGGAAGCCATCCCTTGACCGAGGCGTGCGTTGCGCTCGCAGGCGGGTTGCGCATGGGATGAATTTTCTGGCTGAATTTAGGGAATTCACTAACCCAAACATAGATTCAGAATGAGATTGATGGGGAATTACCTGAATCATACGGCACTTTGTGAAATCAGCCAAATCGATCATTCACAAAAAGGTTAGTGAATTATATGGCAATTTATGGATGATTCCCTTACAAATCATCGCTCCAGTGACGTCACAGTGCGGCAATAGTAATTCATCCAGATGAGATACATGGGGAAATCAACCACCTATCATAGGGATTCTATGGGATTATGATGGGGAAACCAACCACAGTCAAACATGGCTAGCTGGCTAGCTGGGAAATCCCCGAACCAAAACTGAGGTTGATAGCTGTGAACATCATTTTTTTCTGAATTCGGGATAGATGATGTTTCCGCGGAATTGATGGTATGCGAATTTTCGATATCCAAAATTTGGAATTATGACCTGACCAATATGAGTGGTTCCTGCGAACCCAGCTTCATCATTTGCAGCCAGGTCCCTCTGAGTCTGAGGTTCAAATCAGTGCAACGTATGCGGGATAACCATTGATATCCCAGGGCTTCCTGGGACTAATTGGAGGATAATCCCAGTGATCGCACGGTGCAGCAACGGTCAAAACCCCGTCATTAAATTAGCAAAGATAGGGAAAACCCATGGGCCCATGGGCTAACCCTTTGAAAAGTTAGCTATATGTTTCTAGTGGGTTGCATCTATGTGATCTGTTTTGGGAAGGTCATATATGGATAGCCCTTAATTTGGTCCCAGTTCATCCCCAGAGCTGGGATTTGAATCTGTTGGATTTTTGTTTCTATTCGCTTCAAGTATTTTCCAAAGATAGAAAATAATAGGTACCCTCTGGTAAACTAACATAAATAACTAATCACCATTTTTCATGGGAAAATCATCTATAAATGGCAATTTTCAATAGCTTAACACATGGGTTTCAATGCTAAAACAGTCTAATGCCTTGGATGATTTGGGGGGGCACCCCTCTGTCGGGAAACATCTTATTTATGCGTATGCATATACTAAATATAAATAAATGAATAAATATATATATATACATAATATTCCATATTTCAGTCATATTTCCATCATATGTCAACAGTTGTTGGTTATTTCCACAATGTGTCTATTACATATCCCATGAAATATCCACAGATCTTCCATCCATGTTTTGTGTTCAGCATATCTGATGACAGGACTTGGAGCGTGCCATTTCAGTGGTGCTCTCGTTACGCGAGGAGGCGCTTTGGAAAACGTGGGGATCCCGCAGGAGGATTCGTCAGTTGGTTCAGAACTAGCCTCTGGTAAACTAACATTTTGCTATGGGAAATCAGCATGTTTACTGGGAAAATCCACTATGGTCAGAAGCTTGATTATTTTCCCTGAAGAGGGGATGATCATCAATCCATCAATAGGGATAAATGTGCCCATTATATAAGGATTCCCAAGGCATCCGACGCATGACCAGAGCCCATAAATCCCGTGCAACTTGACCATGGCACATCTAAAACGGTGGTTTCAACAGTTTCCTTGGGCAATGAACTATGGCGGGCCACCTATCCCGGATTTAAATGAAGGCTTTGAGCTGCGAAAATCCTCTGCAAATGATTTGTCATTGCCTATCTTTTCCCAGCGGCTCAACCATGAACCAGTCGTGAACATGGCATTCCCACCAAGAAACCATCAGAATCGGTATTTTACCTGGTACCTGATGGTGTTTTTGCTGGTTAGATCATTTTAAATTTGGTTCTTAATTATATCCACGTTTCCCTGCTTAAATCCCCCTTGTTTCCGGCGATATCCGCATGATACCCCCACAACACGCACTCAGCTTTGCTGGCTTTTGGCCCTTTCCCAAGTCCCATTCCCAAAGCCTTCCCTGCTGCGCAGATTTTGCAAGTGCCACTCAGTGGGGATGCCAAGGAGCAGGGTATCAAAGAAGACTCAGCCAAAATGCTTGGGGTTATGGCACCCATATGAGGGTTTCCTAAAATGGTACCCAAAAATGGACGGTTTATTTCATGGAAAATCCTATTAAAATAGATGATTTGGGGGTATCCCTATTTTAGGAAACCTCCATGTCAGTGTGTATCCATTTGTCTGCGTGGTATTAATGATGGTGATATCATTGGATATCTGAAGTGGATTGAAGTGGGCTATATGAACAGTGGGCAAATTCTAGCGACAACACCACGACTGCACCATGGTAGCAATGATTCCAAAGTCACCTGCAGTTACATAACTTTAGTTGCAGGAGTTATTTCGTCCCATTTATAACTGTCAAGGGCTACAACTGCGAGAATTACAGACTTGTAGCAGAATGGTTTGTTTCATGTTTTTTTTTACTGTGGACAAACGTCCACAGTCTTTTGTTTGCGTGTTCTTATGAGACCGATAGTGATGGACCACTGTAAGAAGATCCAATGCAACGGATCCTCACAGCATGTATGACCTAGAAGTACCATTAAGTACCAAACAATTTCATTGTAAGGACATCTTAAGAAAAACATCCAATTTTGAGAAACAGCCCTATGCGATGTATTTCATTGCAATTACATTACATATGAACCATATGTTATCATCTTTGAGTGTTTCTCAAGCCATTTAGGTGCTGCAAGCTAGGGTTCGAGGTATTTCGGGCTCCATGATGTGAGAAACCTCCATTCATGAGAACATGGTTCTTACATGTTCTTACTCACTCCAGAATCTTTAACAATTTTTGACACACATAAAATTGCAATAATTTAAAGATCCCATGATAGAGCGATATATATATATAATATAGATTTATATGTATAACTATATAACATTACATATATATATATATACAGATATATACAGCGTGTATTATACGATATTATACATGATTATACGCTATATTAATTCATATAAATTTCACCATTTGTTGGTGGCCCAGTATAGCACCATCCGGCCGGCGCACCAGGTCCATGTGCTGACGCCACAGGTTAGTGAGTCTGATTCGTGGCGAAGCCGATACGACTGAAAGAACTCGTTGGTGAGTGTAAACTGTTAGCCTCTGGTAAACTAACAGTTTGCTATTAAAAATTCCCATCTATGGTGGATTTTCCCATTAAAAATGGTGATTTTCCATAGTTATGTTAGTTTACCAGAGGGTAGCCTCCAGTAATGTTGGTTATAACCATGCCTAAATGATGGTTACAACAAATGTCAACAAGAGAAATTATCCCCAAATGATGTTTGAAAAGCAATGTCATAAAGCGCCAACACGGATTGATGGTTTATACCACTCATCAAAATGGTAGATTTGGGGATGGTGGATCCTATTGTTTTTGCTAACACAAACGGAAATCATCCCCAAATTTGCCTTGTTTCAGCTTTGTGAATTTGAAGACGAATATAGACATAGCTTTTTGTATGCTTTCCGGAGGGTGGAAGCAAACAAGGACCGTTTTGTAAATTTTTGTAGAATGATCCTCAGAAATCTCAGCTGCGACTGTTAAACTGCTAAGCACCTGACATATCGTTTTCCGGTGATTTCAGGCGTTTCGTTTCATGAAATTTCTTGGGACCCCAATTTACAGGGAGTAGTATGGGAATGGGCTTCGTCCCCATTAAAATTCCACGAATTCCATGTATTGTTCCCCTATTGGTGTGATCATGGTCCAAATTGAGCCATATTCTTCAAGCGAGCTGAAACCACCAGTTTTGATGATTAAGATCAACTGGGCAGGATGAACTTTATGGAGAAACACATGAATCAGGCATGGCATTTGAACTATATGTGGTTTGTTTTCTCTACATGGATACGATATGATACGATGGATACCGCTGAAGCACAGCTTACAAGTTTGTTTTTTGCTTCTATTGGTAAGGTATTGAATAGATTTGCAGTATGCTCCATGGAATATTTCCCAACCCCCCATTGTAGCATATTTACCCAACAATTACCCAACAATTACCCGCAACTTCTGGAGTATTAGTATGGTATTTGCCAATACTGGCCATAGATGTTCCATGGTTTTCTGGCACATTTACCCAACATTTACCGCGGAGCGCCTTGGGCCCGGCTTCGCCACGATAACCTGGCGGCCGATCACACCATGGGGATGGGTCAAGCCTAAGCCGCGGGACCACAGATTGCGTTGGATGCATGTTTTTTTTAAAGCATCTCTATACTTATTGGATTGCATTGGATGAATGCTTGGGTTTACGCATCTCTATACTTATTGACTTATTGGGGCATCCGATTTTGACCTTTATATCCATGTATATTATAGTTCGTTTATTGTTGTTATGACAATACCATATACTGTAATATTAAACATTATTGTTCACATTATGTTATTGTTTATTCCTATTGTAAACTAATGTTGTTGTAAGATGTTGTTACCATTTGGGGCATTTGGATTACCCTCTGGCAATCAAACGTGGTGCTGGCGAATTTCCAAAAATGTAGGTTTTGATGAGATAATCGTCTATAAATAGGGAGTTTTCCGTTGCCACGTTTGATTACAAGAGGGGACTCCAGATTGGGCACTGATTATTGGGGTATGGTATTGTTGGTCAATTCATGCTTGTGAACTGCAACTAGGATTACTGACATTCAATGTTACAATGTTATATTGCAATCTTCACCAATCCATTGAGAATCACCATTGGGCCTCAATATTCCCAGTTTGGTATACAATATCTAACATAACTATGGAAAACACCAGTTTTAATGGGAAAATCCACCATAAATGGCCATTTTCAATAGCTATGTAAATTCACCAAAGGGGATACAATATCTCCATTTTGTTGGTTCGGACTCCAGGAAAACCCATCCATTGAGAGTGGGGTCCACGGCCCCCAGTTATCAGTTGGGTTCGACCCATCCAACCATGTATTTGTCTACAGGTATGTAAATACATATATAAATGCAATGAATAATATGCACATCATGTAAACCATAGCCTTAGTAAGTCCACAGATAAACCAACTTACCTATCATTACTTCATATCAGTTCTATATAAATCTCCATGGGTTTTCTGGTTCCATCCTCAGGTTTTTAGCGGCTCAAGATCCCCATGTTTCTTCGTCCTATCCTTTGGCCGGCTGAAATCATTTGCTCCTTTCGATTGCCGAATTTCTCCAGGCTATTTGCCTGGGCTGCAAAGGGCAGTGGCAGTTAGGCTTAGATTTACGGAAGGTGATTTTGTTCATTTTCCCGATGGGATATCCACTACTTGGGAATCCATAGGGAATATGTTGTTGTTTTTTTGGGGGGTTCCTCTAGCAAATCCAAGATAGCGCAACCCCATTAGGGTCGCTACCCAGACCCTCGATGGGAAGATTGAGGGTTCCAGGTAGGTGTGACTTGGAGTTGTGGATCACTTTTTTTTTGAGTCCCAAGTTATGTATATAATATTATATAATATTATGAATATTATGTAATTAATCAATCAACTAATAGACTATATTATATTGACTTTCCGAACTTGATTACCAATTATATGGATTGAATAGATGTAAATATATATATATATACATACACATATTGACCATGATTTTGAAAGTGTTACTTGCCTGACAAATACTCCATTGCCCATTGGATGGAGACACATTCATGTCCTGGCATGCCACTGCCATGGTTTAAGCTCGTTGACGATGACCCTGCGAAGCAGTTGAACATAAGGACAAAAACCCTGGAAGAAGTGGATGAATTTGCGCCCAGACATGTGGAATTTCAGGACATGTTTAGTTTTTATTGTGTTTATGTTTTCTACATACTCCATACTTCGATCTTTTGCTTGTGAACTAATTGGATGTACACTGCGTATCCCAACTTGCAACGGGGTTTTGGAATCAAAGGATATTTCACTGGATGCTGAGACAAAATGTTAACAAGGCCAAATACCGGTCAGGAAAGGTACAAAATCATGGGCCTTGTAGTTCTTATAAGTGTGATGAAATCTATCTATAGATATAATGGATATTCTGAGATCATCTAGCGCTTGTGACTGGATCGCAGGAGATCATTTTAGAGACGCGTTGTGGCTGTAGCCTTCACACAGGAGCAGTGGGAAATCAAGAGACTGGCATTCCCAACCTTCAATTCGAGCATGCTCCATGATTTGCAAACTTGACCTTCATTCATGCGGGGTATTTCATATTTGTGGATGTTGTTCTTTCCACTGCTCCAACATATGTTGCAACGGATCTACGTTGCGAAGCAACAACGGTAAACCCCGGAATATCGCGGACACTTCCTTTGCTTCCGCATCCAGCGATCTGAATGAGACTGGGAGGCGGGAATATCCCAGAAATCTTCAGCCTCAAGTAAACAATGGATGAAAGTATGAAAGCATATCTTGAGGGGGGTAAAGATACCTGTAACATACCATTGTTGGAATGTGTGTTCAATGAAACAATGGCCAAATTGTACCAACAAGTTCTTTGTAAGCTCAGGGTCTATATGCAGTAATTTGAACTTATGTGGACCCCAAAAAAAAAGGTTCATCTCCAAATCTGGAAAATCCTCGAACCCAGACCCCCATGTGTGGGATTCCATGCTGAATTTGTGTGGTGGTTCTGATTATGTGGGTTTGTCGGAAATATAAATCCATTGGTTAATCATCATTATCCCGGTCACTGCAAGATAAGGCGGGCGGTATACCCTGTTTTGAGACGCACCCGCAAAGATCCAATCGGATTGGGGTTGAATGAAGACTCAGTGATGGGTATGTACGTTTATAGCCCTCAGCAAGAGCATTTGAAGCAGCCCAAATGAGGGTATTAAGATTTTTGGGGATTCAAAAGGGACATGACCTGTAAATGATGGTTGGCGGGTTGCACATCTTTTGGTGGTTGTGGGGAGTATTACATATACACACAGTATAGATATTATAATAACCAGAGGGTATATGTATACTATGTCCTGCATGAACTGGGGAATCCCTCCTGAACCGGCCAAGACCAGAAAATAGTCACTGCTCATTTGGTGTTTCCTGAACATGTAGCTAAACATGGAAAAGACAAACACGATACAAAACATGAAGGGAAAGCAATATCAAGTTACCTTGGTTGGTCCATGCTACATGTGAGTATTTTGACAGTCCATTTCTGGGGTGTGATTATGGTCAGGGGGATTGTACTGGATTCTATAAGTTGACACCATTTGATACCGAAAAACCTGATAAGTCATGTACATCTAACCGCAGAGGACTGCTGATCCCTGATGAATAGGCGTGCTATCATCTTGAACTTATTTGACTTACTCTAGGGCCAAAACACATGGCAAAGCACCACCTACACATTAAGAAAAACAGATGTGGCTCATGGTTTTCAGTGCCTATGGGTCAGTGCCCGCTTTGATTCCTCAAGCACGGTTCATTGGAGCAGCAATTCCAGGAAGTCAATCATTGGCCATCGGGTATGGTTCCCAAACAAAAATGCCATAAGTTTACATTTGGGATCTAGTCTTCATGTTTTGCCACATTCTTTTTTACAAAATTGGACCGAGGTCTTCGGTAGAATTTCCCATATTTGTCAACAGGTGTCTCTTGTCCAAGCTTTGGATGGCAACGCGTTTTGTACGTCAAATGCTGGATGTGATGGAGACAATTTGTCCGCCCTGGCGTCGCAGATGTTGTCAAAGCCAGATTCGTTCGAGGGGCAAAAGACCTGGGATGGGCACGTGGGTTGCATGTGGTTCGTCTGTGTTTTTGTTGGCGGTCTATATTTAGAACCTCGCCATGTTCAACAGGAGCCCCCAGATGCTTGCAAATGTTTGTTGAAACATACAGTCACGTGAAACAATGGTTCAGAACTGCGATGCAACCTCCCATCCTTAGCTGTCATAAAGGAAAGCGCGATGAGAAGAAACCTACAGAACCATGAACCAAACACTGGTTGGTATCCTGCATCCTGCAAAACAGATCATGTTCATCATTTTTTGCCCCATAAACCATCCAAATTCCCACGATTGGCGTTACTTTATGTTTTTAGTTGCTGTCGGCAACCCAATAATAAACCTGCCATTTGGGGATGGTTTATACCACCTCATTCATATGGTGATTCTTGGGATGGCTTATTATTGGGTTTACCACATGGACCAAATAAAGGACAATGTGATTCATGTTTTATCATTGTTTATTATTTGACTGTTCAAAGTCACAAAGAAACTAGTTTCCATGACTAGGGCTGCTAGGTACTTTTCCATAAGTTGGATTTCTCTTCCTGGTGACAGGCAATGGACAGGATAAGCCAACCTATTTCCTATAGCATTTGTTTGGACTAATGATAATAACTCCCACATCAGAAAGAAACATGCTCTATATGTTGGTTCATAAACTCCCATTGACCAGGTGCTTTTTCAAAAGTATATCTACCGCAAAGTCTAGTTATACAGTTATAAATTAACTTATATATATATACATATATGTACATACATACTTATAAATATATATATATATACATGTGTGCTTATATATGTACACATATAGAGAGCTGGACTTTCATCTATGACATTGATGTACATGTCTAACATGCAGCTCACCGTGATTTCAAACTCTGGTTACTTCAGCATCCGTCGCTGAGCCGGTTTCACGAGCAAACAAACATATGGCCATGGGTGAAAGCCCTGTACCCTTGGTGAACCCCAAAATAGCAGCTAAATGGATCTTCATCCCCCAATCGCAATGGTATCTGTAAGTATTGACCAATGCTCATGTAAAAGAAACACGTCGTCCTGGAGATTTTTTTCGAAAAAAAAATAGAGACATTTGCTGAATTTGCTGGTGAATTATTTGTTGGCTACATCCCTGTTTTGATCTTTAAGTTCCAATTTTTGGAGCACTCAATCGAATTCGATTTCAGTGGTCCAATCAGACCCAACCATTCTGACTCTTGAATCTCCATGTTGTGATGTTCAATTCATGATTTGATTTTGGTCAAGTCCCAAGTTTGACAGCAACAAAAGTTTGAAAAAGGCAACCGCATGAGATCATCTAAACAACAATGATTTCCTGTAGATTATCCCTCTAGAAATCCTCTGTCCCATGTCCAAAATGTTGCCTTTTCCGTCAGGGTCTGGCGCCAAGTGCTATGTCAGCAAGACCTGGTGGCCTCGCCTTGCCTTCGGGAGGAGTGCGACCTAACGTCGTGATGGAAAGCTGGAGATGATGGTTGAGGAATATGGAATGAATGATATATTAGTACTAAAATACATATATATATATATATGTAATTGTATATATATGCCTGGATCTTCAAACACCCAAAATATGTTGACCCTTTGGGTTGTTTACCAATAATGATCAAACAAACTACTACCAACAGAAACAACCAACATCTTTTGGTCGTATGAATTTCTAGGTATAGAACTGTTCGATGGTGGGATGACAAACCAAGAACTGTGCCATGGTCAAGACATGGGATTTATGGTGGCCATTCATCCCAATATGGGCATTGGGTATATAGATCCCTACGAAAATGGATTGATTTTTCCATCCTCCAATATGGAAAAACAAGCCATGCTTTGACACGAATCATGCGGAGTCATCCACGAGCCCATACTCCAAGCACTGTGGCGGATATATGGGTTTGAAACTGGCAGAAGTCTGAACGCATCAGACGGTAATACAGGTGATTACCAATAAAACCATGAATTAACTACGCCGTTTGATCTTCATATGTCGCATATATGACTGAAAACGTTGGCTGACACTCACCTCAGGAATAGCCTCAAAGAAAATTGCGGGATGTGTATCTTTGAGGAAGATCGGATTCCCCAAAGCTCTCATGCCATGCAGTTGGTCCAGATATTTTTGTATGAAAAACATAGTCTGTTGTGAATTTGGCAAAACTGGACGACGCGGAATTCCCAAACGATACATGGAGCTGCACTTGGAAGACTTGAAGGTGGGAAAAAACCGTTCTCCCAATAAAGTGGATAAATTCTGTATGGCATTCCGAAAGCAAAGTGCTTGTTGGGCTGCAGAACGTTTCATGAGGCGGGCAGGGCCAGGTGTGTAGCTGCCCTCATAGCCATCATCGAACAACACCCCTTGGGCGGAACGTTGAACGTCCAAGCGGTTGATGACATATCGCAGGTGGACATTGTGGACCTGTCCATAGCAGCTGATCCAGGGGCTTCCACAAGCCATGCTTTGACCATGACACATTTGGACTGATGTGCTAATTGGAATATTAGTTGGATGGAATATTGATGGGGTTACATGAAATAGTAATAATTGGGACACTAATTGGAATAGTTTGAATTAGGAAAGTCCCCGGGAAAGTTCTTTTCCTTGCGTAATCAAACAATGGCAACTCCCCTACATACAGAGCTGTTAATGCTAAAATCATCAAACTAAATGGGGACTTTCCATTGCCATATTTGATTTACTGGAGGATAAACCATGTTTATTTTTCTCCCAACATGTGAAAAATCAAACCCATGCAGCCATCTGTCTGAACCCTTGGGGCCCTCAAAGGAAGAACATGGATTTTTCGCATGGGGATACGTTCCATCTTCGGACAGATATCAGTTATCCCATGACCGCTCCATGCTTTTCGTACAAGTCATTCATTAGATCCCAATTGGTTGAGAATTACCCATACACCAACCCATTTTTGCCAGTTACAAGGTGGGGCCCGATCAGTTGGCTAAATTGGTTAACCTTCTAAAACTAGATTTAGTAGGAACAGTTCTGATTTGTTGTTTAAACTACGGGAATTACACTGGTTTTTGAACCAACAAACATCACATTTGGGGTTAGATTTTCCGTGAAATCCCACCAAGTCCCAACAAATCCTCATGTCGTTAAATCAAATCCCATTAAATCCCATTAAATGCCATTAAATTCCATTAAATCCTCATTAAATCCTCATTAAATCCCACTAAATGCCATGAAATGCTGATTTCAAATGGCTAAATCCCAAGAAAAACTGCAAAAACACCACCTTGCAGTCGCTGGCTGCGACACAAGGAGAAAGCATCTGCCGGATATGCCGTCTACGAGAAATTGGAGGTGCGGGGTGAAGGGTTTGATAAATACCAGTAGAAGATGGAGGTGAAATGGGATATCATGGGGATAATAATAATAACTATCAAGCCAATATATATATATAGAGGTGAATAACTAAATATAAACCTTTCAGATGATTTAACCAGTAGAGATAGATTGATGGAATGTAATTTAATGCGATTTATACAACGATAATTTCACCACGAAACATGGAGACTTCAAAAACACAAATTGAGATTTATAGTTGAGTTGATTTATGTTGGCTAAGTTGGTTTCTAACTAGGTCAACTATGATTTATGGTAATTCCAACTAGATAATAAACCAACTTATATCTAGAGAGTATTGTTGAATTCGGGGGGTTACCCCCGAAATTGTGAGACAATATAAATTCAATAGGTACATGTTCCCTTTTAGTAGACTGGGAGTTATTAACACCTCCGTTAACAATACTGGACTATGCAGCCGTGGCTAATATCCCAACTGAAACATGGGTTGTCCAGGTTATCCTTTGTTTGTGGTATTGCAAGCTGTTTCCTGGGCTATTCACAAGGGTGAAAGTATGTTAAAGTATGTAATGATAAACCAGCTACAAACCATGTCAATTGCCGGCAGTTTTATTTTTTTGAAGCCATAAAAGACACATGGAGATGTTTCCAAATGCGGAATCTCTACCGATCACGCAATAAGTGTTTCAGCAGTTCCAGAATCATCAAAGGGACGGCTGTCTTTCGCAAGGGGCACGGACACCTGTGAATCACCAGCACTTGTGTTGAGTGTCTATATCCCAATTCTTATTCTAGCAGTGATTCTCGCATCTTTCGGAGCTCATTCATGCACGATACTTATTTGCCAAGCTGTAGCTACATTTTACGCAACATGTAGCTGCCAGCACGGACGATATAACTTTGGATCAAACGTGGTTTGATTTTGCGAAATGCCGCTATTCTATCAGCTCATTCAATCACCAAGGGTTACTGATCAAAGGTTTCCTCATCAGAGCTGTTTCTGACAGTTATGGCCCTTTACCGGTTATAAGTCAGTAAGTCCCCCCATTTAAAGGAATGATGATCCGATTTCATACCATTAATTAAAATCACTGGTTCTAGGGCCACAAACTGTGATTGTTTCTGTCTGGAAATCCAAATCCCTCCAAGAAGATCAATGCTGACTTCGGTTGTCGCTGACCTAGGTCAGCGTTCCAATTGGTTTGGTCGTCGAGGCTGGTGTTTTTTCAAGACTGGGAGAGCCAGCATTGTATAGAAATTTATTCCAAGTTGGATGAGTAAGGCTTGTCAATGCACCATATTCTGGCTCATCTTCAACAAACAATTTTGATATGTACTTGTTTTCAGGTGTAGCTGAAATTGTGCATGTTTAGCCAATGTTTTAATTATGATTGTTTAATCTAATTCAATCTTTTGTTTGAAATCTCATGCTGATCCTCCGCAACGATCTTATTGGGCATCTCAGTTCATTTAGCCAAATTGCCAGCAACCTCACAACGAGCAAGCCTCATGAGTTTACAAGGTGGTGCCCCGCAGATATAAGTTAGTTTTTTAAGCCTGTCGCATGTCTACGGTGTTTGCAGCTTTGGAGTTTTAATCACAACGATTCCTGGTCAGCCTACATATAAATCAACTTAGCTTGCTATTGAATTGGGCACCACTTTGTACAGATGGAAGATTGGGCCCAGATTTCCAAGTCTAGCGAGCAAGGTGAGCCGTGTTCCAATCAATTTTGACGAGCCAAGTTGTACGACATGAACATGTGTATGATATACACCTATGCGGTGCGAATCTAGGAGTCTTGCATATGTATGTATTAATACATGTTCATACACATAGATTCCTGATGTGTATTTATTGTATATTATATATATGATATTATGTACGCATATGAAATGATGTTCAATCCATGGATATTATATAATATATATATATATATATGCATGTCATATATATATATACACATTCTAATTTATATTTTCATGCACAGAATATCATTTAAGTAATGAGTACATCTAATGTTCATGATTATGTACACCAATTCGCAACCTTGGTGTCAGCAAATTCCAGCAACCCACAACGTGATGGCTCAGAGGTCTTGGAGCTCAAGGAGGATTGGGCGAAGGCGATGGATGCTGGGTGTGTTGCAAAACAGTTTTCGCAGTTTGCATAGCTGTTGTGTGAGTGTCCTCTAGTTGGCTAAGTTGATTTGTATAGTACAGCACATATGTATATATATACATAATTATAAAATTATACAAAGATATATTCACATATAAGTGTATGTGTACAATCTTATATGTATATCATGAATAGACCCCATACCGTTACCAGGTGGTGCGAAAAAACAAGACGGCGCATCGCCAGGATCGTCAAGAAAACTCCGGGTGCAACTTTGAACATCCCCATCAATGTTGCCAAAGTGACTATCAAAATTTCGACAGCAGATACGACTCCTTGTTGATTGTGGAAGTTGGCAATGGGAGGTGACATGTGCTGTGGACCCAGCTAGAAATTGAAAATCATGATTGATGTATGATGGCTAATTTGGTTGATTTGTAGGTTCACTTTTGGATTTTTGGTGATTATCAATTATCACTATAGTTACCCTAAGGTTATTTGACATAGCCATTGAAAAAGGCTAATTTTGGATGATTTTCCCAATTAAACCTCCATTTATAGGGGATTTTCCATGGCTATGTTAAATAGCCAGAGGGTAGATGCTATTATAAACCAATTTGTAAGTGGAGAGGACTGCCTTGTAGCTGTTTTGTGTGTGTGTGTTTTACTTCGATGGGCGATGGAGTAAGCTCACTGGCTGGCGAGGTCATGTTTTAAATATTTTTACCTATGACAGAAGGGAATTGAATCCAGCTACGACTAAACAAACTAACCGTTGTATTTCTCCATCCACACATATCTATACAATTCTATACATAATATATATATATATATGTTGTGTATATTTGTATATACGTATACGTAGTTTGTCAGATTTATTTAACTGTCATTCCATGTATTGAATCGTGGTATATCCAGTACTGACTCGTCAGATGATCAATCCACATTTGGGTGATACATACACGCTGGAGGGCCCCCCTAGATAGCTGAGCTGGTTTATCGAACCGGCCAGATGGGGCTGTAGAACCAACAAACATGACTAGTACAATGTGGTGCCCCCAAACGTTAGCTAAGTTGGTGCAAATAGCTCCAATAACTAGGGTTTATGGTAGATATATCGAACTAGTTACTATGGTTTATAAACCAACTTATAACCAGGGGGCACCACCTTGTAAGTAGCGGAGACCACATGATTTCATATCACCTTGTGCAGCCCATCGAATCCCAAATGAACATCATCTCTTCGGAATGTCTCAGGGACTGGTTGAATGAGGATTCTTTTGATTTGTTCAATCTACATTGCGGTAATTGATGCATATATTAATTATAATTGGTTTGTTTTTTGGGGCTGGTGGTTTTGGATTTGTTGAAGGTCACTGGCTGCGTGATTGTTTCGTGCTTTTCCCATGGGTAAATCATCACGATTGGGGATATATTTTCTTCCGTCGGTTACTTCACCAATGGTCAGAACTCATGAGTTTCTTACTGTTTCATGTTTCCCACCGGTTAATCCACCAGCATGTGGAATCCACTGTAAAAGACCGTGCCATTATTTGTGTCCCCACCTAAATCAGAAAAACAAGGAATCATTTGCTAAATTTCAGCAATTTATTGTTTTATATAGTGATTCACAATACTCACATCGCTTGAAATTCCAATGGATTATCATGAGTTGTCCAAAATTATAGAATGGCAACAAATTGGGTTCTGCCAGCCCCATGACCACCTCGCGAACCAGGTGCTGTTGCAACAGCATATCTGTGGATGGATGAAGAGCGAATATCTCAGTACCGAGTTGGCCGAGGCGGCAAGTGACTTCTGTGTTTAGACCGGGGGGGGTACCTGGGGTCTTCTAAACCGTGGACAGTTTAGCAAGTTGAGTCCCTTTGTTTTTTCTTATATCAAATGGTAGTTTCATGTATTTACCAACTAGCGGATGGTTTGCAGGCTCTCTACATTTAACATGAGTGGAAACACAATAAACAACATGGCGTTTGATTGAAACACATACACCTGCATGACTCTGCCGTGTGGCTGCAATGGGTTATCTCGAGATTAACTTTGCGGGTGGTTTCCATCTAATTACAAAGGGTTCAAGGTGTGGTTCTGAGATACCCCATGAGTTGGCGAGAAGTTCTCTGACTTCCCAAGTTGTTTGGATTGTTCATTCGATGTTTTTCTCCAAGCCCACAGCTAATGAAAAACATAGGGCTTGAAACCTTTCCGTCCACAGCTGACCAACATGGCTATAGTGGACCCCAAGCCTCAACGTTTGAGCCATACCAAGATAGCTACTTCTGCGGGTTCCATGGGCCATTTCTGCTTTAAAAGTTGTCCTATTCCAGACCACAGGTCTGGTAGGACCCAAGCTCTAAGGATGTATACACCATGCATGGTGTGAAAACAGGAGATATATACATGGAGGTTCTCGTATGCTCGAGACCCTGAGGTTCTCATCCATTCTGTTTGCATGTCACCAAGGTGTATATTGCAATTGTTTTCTATCCAAGTATAAAGAAATCATTGCCAGGATTGCCAGCATTTACCGTGTTGTGTTATGTGTTTAAGGTCGGCCAATTACCTAAATAATCCTAATTATAACCTGAGATAAAAAACAGGTACAAACACAACCAGCATAGCTTCCATACTGCTGGACCTGTCTCACTAGCACAGTAACTAGCAGTGGTAGCAAGTTTCCCAAGTGATTTAGTTCGTTCCAAATTTATGTTTGTGCTACTGACAACTTGTTTCAGCATAGAGAAGAATACGTTTCTTTTCATCATCATATTGTCAACTTTGCATGTGGTCGGTGTGCCTGACAATTGATAATTTACAGCCATCTTAATAGGGAACCTGGGTTCTCAACGAATCTATGTGGCTTTTAGAATTTATTCCCATAGTTAATTATTAGATGTTATTTCAGAAACCCGTGCAGTATATCTCCATATGTGCCAATTACATGTGTATATATTATATATACATATCAATGTCCGAATGCATGTCCAGTAATATCCCGATGATATTCCCACAAGGTTCGGCCCTCTAGACAAGTTGGTTTACAACCCGGTTAACTAAGGTTGGGGATATAACTATAGTTCATGGTGGTAATAAACAGATGACTATGGGTCCCAGCTTGTAGAATCTGGGGTCATGATTGCTAAGTTGGTTTAGTTCACTGCAATGACTATAGTTTTTTTTTTTTTTTTAACGGAGAATATATCTATAGAATTCTATAGTACCCTCCGGTAAACTAACATAGCTATGGACAATCACCATCTTTAATTAATAGGTAAGTCAACTATAAATGGGCAATTTTCAATAGCTATGTTAGTTTACCAGAGGGTAACATGTTTTTTGCATCCTCCAATGTTTCCATCATTGGCAGGAGCCCCCTCCACCACCTCAGAAGGACAAGGTACGGGCTCCAAGTTGAGGGCTTGAGGATTCGATCCTCTCGGTGACTCGGATGGGACCCACTTCGGATCTGTGTTTTTTTAATCAAAATGTAGCCTATGTAATCCCATATAATCCCATATAATCTCAAATAATCCCATATAATCCCATATATATATATACATATTATGTATATATATATATATTACATACGTGGGGGATATTCCAAATGTAACTGGGGGTATAGCCTATTTACAAAATAGGATGCACCCCCAAGATACATAATGCTTGGCTTATTGGGGATTGTTTTTCCAGCGAGAACAGGGATATCTATTACCCAGCCAGTGTAGGGGGATGAGGTTTTAACACACAGTTCAATAGAATTGTTGCTTGATGTTTGTACCCTCTGGTAAACTAACATAGCTATGGAAAATCACCATTTTTTTAATGGGACAATCAACTATTTCTATGGCCATTTTCAATAGCTATGTTAAATTACCAGAGGGTAAGGGGTCATACTATCCAAGTCTATCATCACCGAGTATGGGAATCCCGTGCTTAACCAACCATTATTTCATGGAATGACGTTGCGGGATTTGAACACTTGTGGTCGAAAAAAGTTCGAAAAAGGATTTTGAACACTGCTCAACTTGAGGTTTTCTCCACATTTGCAAACCCCAAGTTCCAATGGCAGTTCATCATTTATTCAGCTATTAGCCATTGCCAGCTTCGGGAGACCCTCACCCATGTTAAGACACACCCGAATTGGGGTGGAGCCAGCGCAAATAGCGTTTTGGCTCAGAAACATTTGCCCAATTTTTTTCAGGATTTACTTTACTATAGTATACTATATCTATATTGACACATGTTGTGGGTACATTGGTACCCTTTTTTGAGCCAAACCTTAATGCAATGAACCGCAACAAAGATGAGAGGCCATCAAGCTGGCATTGTGGTGGGTGATGAGGGCTATGAGTTGAGGCTCAAAGCCAGTTAGACCGCAATTCTATTGACATTGTTCCGTTCCTTCTGAACTGGTTGGTGGTGGGAAGCTCTGTGAAGATTTTCACCAAGGATGATGAGAACGCAAAGATTTTGGCGGATGAGCCCATGCTTCTTTGCAGGATTGGTGGCATCATATGCGGATTGGTATCACCTTTTGGCCCTACGCGCCTGGACCGGATACCACATCAGCCACCCAATCCTTTGAGCCAGAGCCCTTGACCTTGAACAAGATGTCCATGAAAGGCTTGACAAAGCAGTTGGGACAGAGTGGTTTCAATTTGGTGGAACAGCTGGCGTGATACGGAAATAAGGCATGGGGAATATTTAATGGGAGAATATCATCTTAACAATCATTGACAATACGGGTAATACATGATAATACCACAATACATATCTATGTTTTATTATAATGGTCAAATTATGTTGCGTCGTAAATGATGTTTATCCAGAAATAGACATAGTTTATCCAGAATTAAACACGTGGCAAGCTGGGAAATCCCTATTAGATGGAGGTTTCTAGCTGGGAAAATCATCGAACCAATTGGATCCAATTGGTGGATTTTCCAGCATGCCATGTTTGATTGCCAGATGGTATCCAGATATTTGGAGTGAGAAACTGTTCTATGATCTTCCAATATTCTCCAAGTGTTATTTCTTACTGTAAGATGATTGAACTACTTCTCCAGAGATCATTTAGAGTGAGAAATTCTCAACTACTGCAAGGGAGAAAGGCGGAGGTTTCGTTGCCACATTGGACTATCAAGTTCTTGCCCAGTTTGTGAGCCAACCCCCAAACTGTATAAGCAGATCAGGAGGTGATTGATCCCGTGCTTCATGTTCGTCTGGTACACCCAGAAAGATCAGAAAGAAGCCTCCAACTTTTGGCAGCTAACTTGTGGATGCTTTTGCTTCTTGGGTCTACCATGTCCCCAATTAACATCAATTAACCATATCTCATTGTTGGATAATTTTTTTTTTGCGCTTGCAAAATGAACCATCCATAGATCCATAATGACCGTAACACTTTACCTTTTCTCATGTTGTTGAATATGAATGAATACGATATGTGTCACATATTTTTTCCGTTTTGCAACAGCTTTTTAAATTTGCCCTTGCACAAGAGTCATCTTGCTGTATATTTTCTTAACAGGCACAAAAAGGGGGTTTCCATCTAACTAGTTCGATATATCCACCACATCCATAGATCCAATTGTTAGCGGGCCTCTTTTTGCGGCTATAACAGCGGGCCTAAAAATTCACCAATCATTTTATGGGCAGTTTTACTGCCATATAATGGGATACTCCATATGTTTCCATATGATATCCGGAGTTTTCCCAAACTTGAGGGATACCCTGGTGTAAACCAACATAGATGTGGAACCCCCCATGGTTTCCCGTCCGGAGAATCCACAGAGATGATGGGTTTTTCCAAGGTGCGGCCACCGAAACCGGCTCGCGCAGCGCCTAGGCACCGTGGGGTGGCCAGGGATCGGCTGGGTCTGGGGAATTTATTCTTCAAGATATGGCTATTTTTCACTGCGGAACATGATAGACCACTGGATTTTTTTGGGGGCATCCTATTTTCAGAGAAAGGTATCACTGTACCATCACCGAGGACAGTGGGATGTTGTTTTTTTCTTCGGCAGTGGCCTTGTACTCTATGAGACAGGGAGCTCATTGGACATCAAGGAGGATGAGTACTTGGAGGTCTGTGGTTCCAAGAAATCCGCCATTGTGGATGAACGAGACATCGGAGACGAGGAGATGGCTAAGCCAACTATCTACCTGCAAGATCAGATATGGGACATTTATGGGGAGAGCCGAAGGAAATGATCTATACAAATGGTGGATTTTCCAGACCTTTGTTGATTTGGTAGAGGCTAAAGGTTTCGGTGTCCCAAGAAACGATTTCTGGTTGGGTTTCAATCAATTTCTTGTTTTCAACCATATTTTGGATGAGAATCCTCAATGACATCCTCCTCGGGGAGGCTCAACCACCAACCCTTCCAACCAGATAAGCCTTTCAGGGGTCAACTTACATCCTTCCAGTCTCGCTGGCCTTCTTGCTGTTGTTCCAGATTCATCACTTCAAGAAGCCCAATTTCAGTGAAGTCTGAATCATTGTACAAGGTGGTGCCCCCCAGGTATGTTTGTTGGTTTCTAAACCATAGTAACTATAGTTATATCTACAATAAACCCTAGTGAAATTGGAGTTATTTGCACCAACTTAGCTAACATTTTGGGGGCACCACCCTGTACCCACCATCATAGCATTGACATTCCGCAAAAAGATGCCGAAAAAGTGTGACACCAGGATGTTACTTCGATGATCATTGCCTTCATATGTCCATTGTTTTCTTCACGTTTCGGCATCTTCTTGGGGGTTACCCTCTGGTAATTTAACATAGCTATTGAAAATGGCCATAGAAATAGTTGATTTTCCCATGGCTACGTTGAATTACCAGAGGGTATTCCATAATTCCTGGGGTAAATCCATGACTCCTTGGCCAGGGCGAAGGTCCAGTCCCAGCAGGCGCAGGCGACACAGGCGGCCAACGGCAAGGTGCATCACCCCGAATGATGGGAATTGGGGGGAACGAACCCCAAACAGCCGAACTTTTGGGGTTAGTCCTTAAGGGAATTACAAGCAAGTTGTATATGGGGGTTTCCTAAAATGGGGGGTACCCAAAAATGGATGATTTATAATGGAAAATCTTATTAAAATGGATGATTTGCGGGTACCCCTATTTTAGGAAACCTCCGTATGAGGATTCGTTGAATCAGTCGTTGTGTTCTTTTGTTTGTGTATTTGGCGTTGCACTTGTACCCCCAAGAAAATCTCAGTCATGGATTTGATGCTCATATCCATATTGCATATGTTTGGTACGTCGTGACGATTTCCTCAAGAAAAGGGTAAATGCGGTGTTTTAGACTGCAGTACTGGAGCCAGATATATTTTCTCATGGAAACCTCCTGGACGTTTTCTTGATGTTATCCAACAATTGGATGAACATAGAACTGTTGAACTCTACCCTATAAACAGATATATATATATATTATAGATATAGATATAGATTAATTATGATTTACTGTTCAAAAAACATGTTTCCCCTGGAGAAAAACATGGATTCCTCATTTTTTTCCATCCAATCCAAGGACTTTAGGCCCTAACCCACCTCAGCGGAGGAAGCGGCGGCGCCAAAAAAAGTTGAAGCTGTCGCAGAGGCTGCGCCACAGGCGCGCTGCTGGCGCTCTGAAACCGTGGCCTGGTAGCGCTACTGAGGATTGACCAAGATGGATGTGCTAATGAATGGTGTATATATATATATTATATTATATATATATTATAGATTCTTAACAGTATATAATATATCATTATAGATTACTTCTTGTATACTCGGCAAATCCAAGACAAGATGTTAGTGTATAGGATGTGTATATAAATACAGTATCTATGCACTAACATTTTATCGTAGATTCGTTGAGACGATAATTTGTTACTTGCCCAGTGGGAAATTCACCACGACCGGGGAATTGATTAAGGAAATATGTGTTGTTGTTTAGCGGGTCCCTTAATCAGATCCAAGTTGTACTTTATTGATATATATATATATCTATACACTAACAATCACTAACATCTAAAAGCATCTAAATACATGGCCGATTTCGTGAGTCTATCTTTTTGCTATGTTTTTATCTTTAGCCAAATGGCAAGGTGGAAAAAATAACCATGGATGATTGGATTGGTCCATAGTTTGTCCCCATGGAGATTTGACTTCTTGTAGTGATCAGTAAACCCTGAGAGATCGGGAGGATTCTCTCGCCAGGTCGGGTTTGATCGCAGTTTGCTATGCACCCTGTAATTTACCTTTTAGTAAATTAACATAGCTATGGAAAATCACCATTTTTAATGGGAAAATCCACTATAAATTGCCATTTTCAATAGCTATGTTAGTTTACCAGAGGGTACATCATTTGGAATTTCTGGACAATGAAAAAAAAACATGTTTTTGAAACCATGGAACCAAGAATGATTATATTCAATAGGGAAGGTATCTTTCAGACCCAGTGGTGGGGATTCGATGTTAAGGGTGTAATCCACATTCTAGCTGTCAGACGCGGACACAGAAATGCAAAGCATGTGACTGGTGAACTCAAAGGGGCTACTTCTGCAAGTCCCGTCAAAACCCTTACGTTTCGTGTGCCATTTTAGATGTTTCCACTCACGATGATTTTGTGGTTTCAATTGATTTTGATAGAGATAATAAGTGGAATCGTGGTTGGGGTAACATCCAATAATTGCTTTAATATGCCTTGATTCAGGTTGGAAAATTGGTTTAATGTATCCAGGTTTGATGTTTTGCAGCCGTAAAGTGCAAACTGCCCATGCAAAAATCAGACACGCGCATGTCTTGCAGTTTTTTCATTTGCCTCTGGTTGAACATGCAAAGACAGCCTTTTGTCGGCTTGAAGATCTGTCAGTGAAGAATTCCCTCAGTTCTGCTGCCTCAATTGTTTTTTTCTTTTTATTTATATGTAGTTTCGTGTGCAGTATCTAGAACTTCAATTTCCCAAAAACAGCAGATAGGAAAGCCAAAAAGCTAGGGTGCAAAGTGGAAACATAATCTTTTTGGGTGAGTGTTGCGGTACGTCCCTTTTCCATCCTTTTCCCATGGCGCTGCATGGGTCAAAACAGCAAGTACCAAGAAAATAAGAATATAGCGGTGGAAAGTATCCTCAAGATCAGTCAGTGTCCACTGTGTATGTTTGCTTTGTTGTGCCTCAGTTGTAAAGGCTCGGCTATATTTGCATTTTATTGGCTATTCATAATGACTTGTTCAATGTTAAACTGCTAGATTTAATGATGCCAGTACCTGTTTGAACGACGATATCCATAATTTACCAGACAACATCATCTACCAGGTGGTACCCTGCAGTGATAAGTTGATTTATCATCACCCTCTTCCATTAACTACTTAGATGTATCTACCATAAACCCCAGTTCACCTTGTTTTTGTAACCACCTTGGCTACCAGTGGGGCACCACCGAACCTGCGAGATGTTGCGAGGCTGCTAAGACTGTGGTGAGTGGCTGCCTCAGCCCTGCAATCGGATCCACCATAGCTATTGAAAATGGCCATAGAAATAGTGGATTTTCCCATTAAAAATTGTGATTTTCCATAGTTATGTAACAGTTTACCAGAGGGTAAACCCAATTTTACCACAACTGGGTGGTATCAACCATCAACTGTGGATGGAAGAAATCCTGCACCAGATGGATTCTCCTTGAGAATCCAGTATTATTTACCGTGTTTCATAGGAATCCCAAGAGTTACGCATACTGTGCAGGATTTGTCCCACACTATGCGTGGTTTATGGCATTGCTTTACCAATCAAAAATTCCAATATTTGATGGTTCAGCCTGAATCTCCACATGTTTACCCAGGGGCATTTTTGGCGACCAGAATGATCTCCTGGAAGCCTAGCTTGGAAAACCTGCTGGGTTTTTCACAGGGAAAATTAAGAAAACACTCTATTATCATCAGGTACAGTTATTGCCCGAAATACCATCCTTTACCAATTATTAAGTCAGTTATAGTTCTAACCAATTTTTATGGAATGAAACCCCATTTATACCTGTAAAAATCACGGGTAAAGGGCTTTAAGTGTAGAATCTATAGTCAATATCATGTCCATAGACAATACATGTAGCACTACATCAATTATATATTATTATAATCAAATATAATCAGACAATTGATGAAGGGAGGGGAATTTCCATTGGCATCTCTGAATCCTCGCAGCCAACATTTCAGGTCAGCTTCAGCTCATGTAGAGCCAGTGACCATCAACCGCTGCTTATTGTTGCAGAAAGATTCTCGAAATATATAAACAACTCAAGAGGCCCACAGATGAACGGTTTTACGAACTCGAGATGAACAGTTTGCAATTTTCTTAAGAATCTGCATCTCGATGGTCGATGTGGTCTGGATCCTAAAACAACCTGAGGACCTGGTTGCTGCTTCTTTTTTTTGATACTGTGGATGGTTACGAAATCACCAGTTGGTCGATGGTTTATTCAATTTATTCCCTTATCATCTCATTATTTGTAGTGTTTCATCGGAATCCCAAGAGTTGCCAACTGGTGCAGGATGGCTTGTCCACAGGATGTCTTCTATAGCTTTGTGATCCGAAATCGACTCATGGCCCGGCTTAACCGATCAAATCTGTTTCAACATGCATTGCTGCTATGCTGATTGGTGTTGCCTGAACTCGTCCCTTAACCGGTTGGGGGTTTTATGTGTTTCTTTGTCAACCATACTTGTGATGATAGCTTCAGATGACTAATATCGTTTGGATGGGTTAAAGCCACCAGTGAGAATGTTGCACATGATGGTTCTACTGTGACAGGGATAAAAAAAACGCCGAACACGCCTAACAGTTGCCTGCCATGGGAGCGGACCTCTCCTGTCGGTGCATGGAGCCCCAAGAGGAAATGTGACTCGGAGGAACAGTGGCTGTAGCTTCAAGCCTTGTTGGTTCATGACTGGTTCGCTTTTTTGGGAGTCACTACCCTTCACTACTATTCAGGATCATCAAAATATCATGGATTATTATGGATTCTTATGAATTATGATCATTGATGGGAATCCCGTTCTTGACCAACCAGTTTTCAATGGAATGACCAAAACTCATCCCAATAGGTACCAAGCCAATGCTAACAGTTTGATGCTGAGAATTCTCCATTTTTTCAGGAAGGTAGTCTTCCAACCCCCAACTCATGGCAGGGTCGTCATGTTAGTTGGCGGGATGGTACATGGTTGTATTAACCCTGGTTAGTTGTTCTGAAACAAGATTATCTCAGTTTTCACCGGCTTGTAGCTGAGATGATCCGCCGTTCCTGGGAGCTTTAGATGGATTTTCCAACCCAAGGTGACCCTGGTTTCTAACCTTGGTTGGGTAGCTTAGAAAAAAACACAAATGCGGGCAACTATTGGTATACCGGTATATTACTACAGTGTCCAAGATTTGAATTCTGCAAACAACAAGGACACATTGCTAATAAGAAAACACAAATGCCAAGGGAGACAAAATCTAATATCGAACATCGAACGTATGGAAGTGTTTTCTTTGGGGGAGGTGCTTTGCCCTCCCGCCAATGCCCACCCTCCTTCTCATTTTTTGTGTTTACATAAAGAAAATTGCAAAATCAAAGGTTGAACACATTCTCCGTACATGTTTGCGTTGTTTCGAGTCTTTAAGTGGAAGTTTTAACCAACAGCAAAGCCCCTAAAACAACTCTAAAACACAAATGAATCAATCAAACTTAAACCAACCCTAAATTAACCCCAAACATCCCCGAAATAGAACCATAAACCATTTATGCTAACCCTGAATAAACCCCCAACTGAACCCTAATGAAACGTTCAACCAAGGGAAGGGTTGAACCTAGAGACCCTCACCCGGCAGGTCAACAAATATGAACACGTAAACAAGCTTGTTTTGGGCATCCCATTGCAAACGAGCATTGGTTCATAACATTGAACCATCTCACATCCCGGTGATATTTGGAGTTTCTGTACCCCTAAAAGCATTGATGAACAGGTGGCCAGTTGGTCCAGTTGGTGGCCAAAAAAGAACGTGTTGATTTGTTCGACAATGGGATGATGATCCCTTATGACGAGCACTTCTTTTCGGGGGTGAAACCGTCAACCGTTGAAGAACATGGCGAAGGCACGACACGTGGTTGGGGACAAAAACAGATCAACCATGTACTAAAACCTTGGTTTTCCCATTAGAACTGCCTTAGATCGTTTGATATCGTTTGTTTTTCCCATTCTTGAAGAAATTCATAGGAATGGATCCAAACCCATCATAATCATTTGGTATGAACATTCGTTGACCAGCTAATTTCTGGATCCACCAGGGTACCAGGCTTTTGATGCAGGTCCATATGGAGGTTTCTTAAAATAAGGCTACCCCCAAATCATCCATTTCTAGATCGGATTGTCCATGAAATAAACCATCCATTTTTGGGTACCCCCATTCTAGGAAACCCCCCATATTTCTTGGTAAAAACCATGGTTTCCTGTAGACTTTCCATTAAAAAAACCATATTTTGGACATTTATGGAAACCCCCATATTATATTGGTTCTGTGGTTTGTGATGTCTATCCCGGTCCAGCTATCTCCCGTTCCAGCGCCGGTCGCCGAGGATGGATCCCTTCAGCAACCCTTCGGACGCTGTGGATCAGGTGACCTGGGCTGGGATCAACCCAGGTCGCGACTAGGGGAGTTGTATGCCATGAAGCTGTTATTACAAGGTGGTGCTCCCAAACGTTAGCTAAGTTGGTTTATAACTACAATAACTAGGGTTTACTGTAGATATATGTAGATATAACTCGAACTAGTTACTCTGGTTTATAAACCAACAAACATAACTGGGGGGCACCACCTTGTACATGTTATTACTGTTTATATCTGTTCAAAAATGGTCATGGGGTGTCATGGTTATACATGTATGGGAGTGAAACATGAGATGGTATACATGGTTAAAGATGGTTGTAAAGCCTTATAACATGGGATATGATTCCTTTAGCTGTGCTTGTATGGATGTTTCTTTAGTCATGGGAAATCCCCAAGTCGCCGTGGTTGTTTCAATACTAAGTCATGGTCATCCATGACTTGGATGATTTGGGGGTACCCCCATGACTCAAGGAAGATCCATTTCCACTATGTTCCATTGTGCTAAGATATGTGTTTCCTATATGACTTGTTTTTTTGTGTGGAAATGGGTTTCAGTATATACAACTATTCATGCACCCATGGGGCATATGGGATATTTATGTTTCACATGGATGGCCATGAACACCTATCAGCCGATCACAATCACCCACCCCTCGAACAACGGACCCCAACAAAATGAAGAATATGAAGAGATTCACGACGATTCGCGACCGAAAAAAATCCATCCTTCTAGACTGTTTGACAAGGGTCATTATTCAATTCCATTCACAGATGGTTACGAATCGTGGTTTTCGACCAAGTACCAAGTTGGACGCTTGACGGAACAAAAAGGCCCAACTGCCTGTCCACGGTTGATATTCGATTGTTATTCTAGAGGTTCCCAAATCTGGCATGATATCAACTTGTTAAGGTGTCGTAATTGCCGAAATCTAGGGGACTTGAATGATTTGATAATCAATATATATATATATAGTCTGTTGGTTTCGAAATAGAGTATTGTCGAAACAAGGTATATATATAAACCCCATTCTTCGCCTCAAAATTACTACAGAAGTTGTATCTATATCATTCTGATTCTATCACCTCCCATGATTGTTGGACTGCTCTTGATACAGCAATAAAAAACTGCATCCACATTGTAGGTAACTTGGTTTGTTTCAGCAGGCTAACCACTGGGTTTATGGAGTTTTATCTGCAATTGGATGAATGAACACAACTAAACTTACAATCACTCGTTTTGGGCTATATCATTGGTGTGCCCACTATTCTTCGTTTTATCTTCATTGATTGGTTGTTGAAGCACTGATTTTGGAGCTTCTAATTGGGGGTCTGGTCACTTTGTTAAAAACCATCCCACAACATCCCACATTTGTACCCTCAGCTCGATTACCCTCTGGTAAACTAACAACATAACTATTGAAAATAACAATTTTTAATCGGAAAATCAACTATAAATGACCATTTTCACTAGCTATGTTAGTTTACCAGAGGGTATCAGTTTTTTTCACCGATTAGAACCATTGATGATTTCCGTTTTCATGTGCCATGGTCAACAAGTCGTACCGTATTTTGACCATAGCACGTACGTCCCATGGTCAAAAGATTGATGATGCCCCCTTTTTTGGTTCGGGTGATGGTTGCATCAATCCATCAATAGTGGTTAAAGTAGCAGAATTCCCAGGTGACATACAATGTTTTGATTATGGCACATATGCATCAACCAAATTGTATATGGATCAGCTATGGTTTGGGACTCTTTAGTCTCTTGTTATGTTATAGTTGTGTGTTCTGTTTTTTAATTACCCTATCTAACTATAGGTATTGCATCACGAGAAATTCAACAGTTGTGGCTGCATATAAAACAACCTTGCTAAGTACGGGGCAGCACCACTGAAGTCCCACTAGTTATAATCCTTTAAGTAACTCACTGTCTCAGTGATATATGGATCACATGTGGGTGGAGGCCCTTAAATCTCCATTCAAGGTCTTGCCCGTGCTGCCGGTGCTGCCGTTGCAGTCGCCGAGATATGCGGAAGTCACTGGGAGTTGGGCTGGGGAGGCTCTGTGGATTTGCTGATGGATGTGTCATGATTAAGTCTCTATAATGACTGGAAACATTTTTTATTCGTAGGAAAAGTGATTTTGCTGATGGGACAATTATGTTGTTGTTTTTGTCGGAAAAGACACCAAACAAGCAATGTGTTTTTACCCCGCACAGGCTGAGGTTTTGCAACAAATTGGATTTTGATCAAGAAATTTTAACTGCCAATAGTTTGGATGTGCTCACCAACACTGCATGGTAATTGTCTGACCGGCATTGAATCTTCACCAGAACAAATTCATCACAAAAGGGGTGTAAAATCAGCCGGACCAACCAGAACTTGTTTAACATAGTGTTTTGATGTGTTTTGATTCTTGTATATTATGTGTCGTATACAGATAAAGGAGTTCCAGTGCAAGAAAATTAGGTTTCAACCTTTAAAAGCATACTGACGACACACACGATTTCATGAACGCAACTTGAGTTTCCACGCAAAGACAAAATTACTAATTAAGTATCTGAGACCATCAAAGAAAAACATGATTTCAACGACCAACACTGTCGATTTAGGAAAACATGAACTTGACAACTAATTATTTCACCAATGAAAGGAGGTTTTGACCATCAGAATCAAACATATTGCTCGCATCATATTCAATCTGACTCAACCCTATAAAGAAACACATATCACCCAAAAATAACAAATCCACCAGAACCTCCCACCCTCATCTGGTCATTGAACCAGTTTCACATGCGCTCATGAACACATAAGACTGCAAAATAGAAAATTACTATTTTCATTTATTTTCGAAAAATGGCTAAAAGGTCGTGCTGCCTGGTTATCATTTGGTTTATAAACCAATCCCACTATAGTTACGATCGCCACAAGCCCTAGTTAACCTATTCAAAAGACCAGCTTAGCGAACGAAAACTCGGGCACCGAGGTTACAGGACCCTCAACTGGATCCTATAACTTCGCAGCTGAGGAAAGACTGGAGAAGCATTGCTGTCGAGAATCAGCGACTCGACCTTAGATTTCTAGACCTTTGGCACCCATATTGGAGGAACTCAACGCCGGCCAAAGACATGGTGAGGTTGAGGAAGTCGGGGAAGTGTTGGTTGGCATCTCCCTCCCTTTGGAGAGTTGCTGTCGTTTTGGGTTCACCAATGCTTTCACCGAGGAAGGGTCATAAGGAGCATGTTGACAATGCAAGGTTCATCCACATTTGAGCAATGCCCAATTGACTCTTTTTGGTTGATGATAAATATGGAGGTTTCCTAAAATAGGGGTACCTCCAAATCATCCATTTTAATAGGATTTTCCATTATAAACCATCCATTTTTGGGTACTCTGTTGGTCAAAATCAGGCGCAACTCTGAAAGTGGATGGTTCATGACAAACACAGCGGTCAGGCCTCAAATTTTGACCCATGTGGCAATGGGTCACAATACAAATAAGTTACGTTTCGTGTGGAGAATCATGGATCACAATCCACTACATCTATTGGTGCCTACCCAGGATACTATGAGGAATTCTATGAGGTCTACGTCTCTTAAGTTTCAATGATAATACCGGAGGAGAATAAACCTTCAAAATCCCTCCAAAGGATAGACAAAAAGCATTCACCAATATTTAAGATTTGATTTTTCCTTTCTTTGTTTCGGGGTTTGCTATGTCGTGTTTCGATATGTGCTGATTTGGATCAGCTCGAACAGTCGGACCGAGCTGAGGGACCCATTCATAGCTGCACCGAAGACAGGTTGGATCTTGTATCAACAACCCTGAGCTGCTCGTCGATCGAATCTTGTCGAAGGCTCATCGAGCTGGGGACACTATAATGTACAAGGTGGTGCCCCCAAACGTTAGCTAAGTTGGTGCAAATAACTCCAATTTCACTAGGGTTTATTGTAGATATAACGAACTAGTTACTATGGTTTATGAATAGTGCATCAGTGCATCAGCTATCATCGGGATATGATGGGTGCAGGTCGTGCCTCTAAGCCATTTTCCTTAGGGGATGATCAGAAAAAGCTATCTGAAAATAGGGTGCTGATGGTCATAAAATCGCAGTCGCTTTCTTTGCGTATTCAACCCCTGGGCCTGTTGGGTGATCAATATAGTTGGGGCCTTATGCTGCCTGGTTTCTGTTTTGGGATTATAATTATCATCATCCATTTTTGTGAATGCAGCTCTTAAGCACTGATCATGTCGGGATTTTCGTCATTGCCTTCGCCAGATGGATTCGCAGTAGTCTGATTGTGTAAATCCAAGTGACCCATGGTATGGCCAGTGGTAGTGGAATTGATATTCTTGGTGCCAAGAAGTCGTCCACCATAATTCTGATGTCATGTTGGGGTACGTCATGCTGTCTTGGTCCCATACCTGAGTAAACCTTGGTTTGGGACTTGGACACTTTACTCTTTTGCTTTTATTCGCAACCTTAGAACCAACAAATAGAAATTCATGATATACAACATCAGAAATGATGCCCATCTTTGCTGCTTTGTTTCGCCTTTGTTTCGCCTTTGTTTCTTGCCAGAAGGTATAGGTGGCCAAATCAAACCGTCGCAGCCTTCTACAATGTTTCAGCAGACATATTTTTTGGAGCGGATAGGAACTCCCTGTGACATGCAGCGTTTCCAAGGAGCTTCGTGCCATGCGAACGATGACTTGGTGCACCAAGTCCCTCTTGAATTGAGACTTGAGCGACCAGATGGGTATGGGTCAGAATTGGGTTCCCTAAAAAAATAGAGGGTTAATACTGACAATAAACTAGAATCTGTGGTCCCCTGAATCTTAAATTCTGACCCATCCCTAAATTTTGGAAACATTTTTTTTAGAGAAACCAGCATGGATCAAAGAACATGTGCCTACCGGACAATCTTCCAGTCCCTGGATTTTGTCAGTAAACAGTCAACCTGTACCTTCTGGTAAACTGATATAACTATTGAAAATCACCATTTATAGTTGAATTTCCCTTTTCAAAATGGTGATTTTCCATAGCTATGTTAGTTTATCGGAGGGTACTATAGAATTCTATAGATATATTCCATTTAATGGGTAAATCATGGTAAATCAACGATTTCTATGGCCATGTGAAAAATAGCTATGTTAAATTACCAGAGGGTATTCCCACATTTCTACCAGCTGTCAACTTCAATGGCAAGCTCAAGTTCACAAATAAAATGATGATCCTCCCAAGAGGACCGCCCAAAAAACCAAGAGCTGGGTATGCTCTGTACTTTT
Organism: Symbiodinium sp. clade C Y103; assembly: GCA_003297045.1. Lineage (NCBI taxonomy): Eukaryota > Dinophyceae > Suessiales > Symbiodiniaceae > Cladocopium > Cladocopium sp. clade C. Next base: position 41,761 of record BGPT01000676.1, read on the forward strand.
TTCATTTCTGGTACAAGGAGGATTGATTTTTAGTTGATTAACCACACTCCTGTATTGCTTTGGCATGGAAAATTGAATGTTTCAGTTTCCACAATTCACTGTTATCCCCTGACACTTCAGATTTGATATTGTTCAGCCGACTGACGTCACTTCACAACTCCTCAAGAAATGAGAAACCTCAATTCCGAAAACATAGCAAGTTTTACATTTATATGATATATAATACACGCAATAAGCTGGGAATGATGTATAATATGCATATTAAATATACAGTATGTATATATATATATATATGTACAATATATAATTGTATATATTTATATACTGTTATATACATGAAATCCATTGAAATCCAAAGTTCTTGCAATCTATTGCCAAGTCGAATCTCAAGAAACTTTGATTTTGTGTCGCTTCTGGTATTTTTCCATCGCCTTTATGCCTTCCCGTGCCTGGGCCATTTCCGGGTTCAGAACGGGTGTGTCTTAACATGAGGTATAACTACCCTCTGGTTATTTAACATGGCCATGGAAAATCACACTCTTTAATAGGAAAATCACCATAAATCATCGAACTAAATGGGCCATGGCTTCCATGGCTATGTTATGCTATGTTAAATAGCCAGAGGGTATGTATAATTGTAACCCATACAATGGCCATTGGAGGACTTTTAGCGATCAACGGGCCAAAAAGCATGGTAGTTTTTATCCTTTATGTGTTATTTGATACCAGCCGTTTCATACCATTTCCTATACTGGAACATTGAGGTTCTAATTACCCCTATATGGGTTTGTGTGAAAATAAGCACCCTTCAATCCACTGGTTAGTCATCATTTTTCCAATAAACATGCATCTGTTTTGGGGTCCATGATCCATTTTCCGGCACACTAAAACATAAAATGATGCCATGATATTGTTATATCTATCATACAATATCATATCCCGTTCAAATCAATTATATCCAAGCAAGCAGCCCCAACAATAGAATTTCATTTTTTTCAGCCGTTGGATACTGTATTTTGGTAACCTGACCTCTTACATCACCATGAACCTTAAAGGTTACATTGACCTAACTTTATCAACCTTAGCTAAGAACCAGAGGCACCACTTTGCATGTACTGAACCCCGTTAAACTACCCTTCATATTTTGTAGCTGACTGGTACTTGGGGCTGCATCGCAGGCATTATAGGTCACTTACAGATGATATGTGGAATATCCCAGTTTTAGATGATAGATGGGTTGTAAACTGCCTACTATAACTATGTGAGAGATGACTCTCCCACATTTTCCCATTAAAATGACATTTGTCCACGTTTGATTTGTCGGAGGGTGGGACGCCCGTCCAGGTAACCGTGGTAGTTTCAGGGATGGACGATCACAGCCTTGCCCAGGAAAGAGACTGGAAACGAGCTGCTTTTGGCTCCGCTGGAAACGGTGGGGCAAGCAGGCCACACCGTGCCCACGCTGCCCACACTGCCCACGCCCATGCGGAACGCGTGGAATGGGGCGGCGAAATCTGGCGAGCCCACTGAGGGGCTGATGAAGGTGTTGAATGGAAGATGGTGACTTGGACTAGTTTCATAAACCTTGGTTCTGTGCTATATTAATCATATGTTATGTTACTTTGTTACATGTTTGTTGTGTTTGTTTTAACCTTTATATATCAAATATATGTAATATTTGGAATGTCAACATTGTGATTGTGAGGAGGTTTATCTCTAACTGGTGCTTAATAGGGAATAATATTAGTAATCATCCCATTCCCCCATTCCCTGTTAAGCACCATCATGGTGATGTGAGACTTTATTGGCAAGGTTTCAGGACGTTTCAAGATGTTTCCTGAGTTTTGAGTCACGTGGCTTAGTGCCTTCATGTGTGCTTGAATGTCGGCCTATCAAGACCCTCCATGTTCACAATTGGGTGGTGCTGGATGGTGCGTTCAATTCTGTTCACTTCTCATCACTTCTCTCCCCCAAAATCGAGATGATGATTTTCAACAGTTTTTTTTACCAATTACATCAAGAGATGCTTTCCAGAATGGTGGCTCTTTAAAAGCATCCTCAGCCGGATCAGTCATGATCAGTCATGATCAGTCACGATCAGTCATGATCAGTCATGATCAGCCATGGCAACGGTGCTCAGTAAGGTTTCTACAAAGCAATGAGAGACCCATTTGCGATATCTGGAATTTGGAGATCTACTTTGATCCTGCAACCAGCTTGAAGGCCCGAAGGGAGGATGGTTGTTGCTTAACATCGATACATGACAGTCTTTTCATGCCACATGGCACAGAGTCTTGTGATGGGCTAACAACGTGACCTAAATCTAACAAAGTGAGGATGCCCTACATACAACTAGATTTGCGATGAGTTAAGTGAATGGTAAGTGGATGGCATAACGCATTCATAGCCAGATATTTAGCTTGGCAAACAAACAAGACAATTCACATCACCAATATTTTTGGACTGATGAGAGTATCCTACTAAATTTACTAGATACATGGGTGCTAGGGTGGAACTAACATCCACCTGAACTGTAATATGGTGATTCTCCACTTGCCATGCCTGGCACATCCAAGTACTCAGTCATGGCCATGACGGTCCCCTGGAGGATACGCTGCACTATCTCCAACTCGAGGAGGGCACGGCGGTGTCTTTGCGCATGAACGGGCAGATGCTTGGCACAGGTCAGTTGGAGGAGATGACCCTGGTTTTGGTAGCTTTGGGATGATCATTGACATCACGATCATTTGTTCCCGAGAGCGTCTGAGCGAAGGGTTCTTCTAACTGTGAAGGTCTGTCATACATCTTCATATCTTCACATCTTCACATCTTCACATCTTCACAT
>BGPT01000676.1:46752-63087 GCA_003297045.1 Symbiodinium sp. clade C Y103
CGCCTTATTTATTGACATCTTCTTTCTTTGAGACTTCTTCTTCTATTTCTCTCTATATATTTCATGTTATACGATTTTCACAATTACATATCTCACTATGCTTCTCTTCGCTCTCGGGCCATCCGTCGTCTAGTTTTTTTTGTGAAAACCAGGGTACTACAATAGTTACTATAGGGTCAAATGACAAAAATACCCAAGTGTCTCAGAAATGTCTAAAGATTGTTGCAGAGTTTGTACCGTAGTCGAAGGTTGCACTGGTAGAAAAAGCAATGGTTTGCGGTAGATTTTACCCTCGAACCAACCCAACAAGCCTGGGGAAACCTAGTACCACCCTTACAGAAGCAGACATATGTTGGGTTGGACATGTCAAGTTTGCTTGACCTGCTAAGATGAAGATCAAAGGAAGATTTGGGCTCATCAAGACGAAAATGGAAATTGCTTTTGAAAGTGGGCAGTGCTACAGTTTCGAAATGGTATTGTGGCTCGGAATACCTTTCAACGTGAGGATATGGACACAAGCACTTCTACTCAAGACACCCACCCTTGGATTCCAGCCGACAAGCAACCTTGACACATTTCCGCGTATCTTGAACTTGGGATCCCCCCAAAACCATTGATGTCCCTTTTCTAACTGGCAGATTTTGAATGAGTTGATGGTATATTTAAGTCCAACCGGGACCAAGATTTTGTCCCCATGCAGGTATTTTGAACCCACAACAACATTTTAAATTCCAACCACATCAGTCCCCTCCAAGATCCATATTGTTCTGTGGCCTCATCGACTGAGGCTTCTTTTGGGCGAGGTATCTGTGGATGCGCAGCCCAGAATTACCTGGAAACATGGTGAGGCATGGATCAAGAAGTAGTGAAAAGCGGTGAGGCATCGCTATGCCAGGGGTGAAAGTTATGAAAATCATGGCACATGGTGATGATCTCAAGAAGAAGGGTACGATCACATAGTATACCAGGAGAAAAGGGGATAGATGCCGACGCCTCATTATGTGCTGTGTATCTGTATAATGGTGATGCAGCAAATTTCATACACATGTGGCTTACCTAGCAATGACCATTTCAAGATTGAGGACAGGTTTCCAGTGATTGCCAAAACAACTCCAAAATTGAAAAAGCAACCAGAATCAACTAATGCAGACTTTGGATTTTTAGGGATTTTTCATGTTGTTCTTTCCAAACCAAAGTTTAACGTTTCATGTTGCCTATTTTAGCTATATGTTCAGAGTCATTTTTCAGAGTTCCAAAAAAGTCTAGCCAGTGTATAAAGATGATATATATATATATATACAGATATATCCTTTAATGTATAATACAATCTAAGATAATACTATACAGTAGAATTTACAATATATATATATATATATGATGATGAATTTAAGATTATGTCCTTTAAGTCAACGTTTTTATAGCATAGATGATGCAACATCTATTTTAGATTTAGACAGACATAATATATATATATATAATACACATGACTATGACTGAGGATTTACAAGCCAATTTCATGACTGTCAAGGCCCATAGGAGTAGTGAGCACCGTTTCTTTGTGGTCCAATGTTGAGTGTACAATACCGGCACCTGCATGCTCCTTGCTGGCGAAATGTGCCGCGGAGCAAAAGACTGGATGCTGAAAATGCAGCGACTTGTGATTTTTACCATAACACGACACCTATGGGGATAGGTTTTACTATTTTACATTTAGGACCATTATTGGGAGATTAACGTCCATGTACCAGCTAAAAACAGCAGCAGGGTACCAGGGTTTTGATCCACAGACATGAACAGTGTTCAAACGCCGGGTTAATGATTGGTTTGGGATCATACCTCCCAATCATTCAATCTACTCTCTGGCAATCAAACCTGGCACTCAAAAATTCCTTATAAATGGAGGTCTTAATGGGAAAATAATCTACATTAGAATGATTTTTCATTACCACGCTTGATTATATATTTGATTATATAGTTGATTACCATTGAAAATTCTCATCATCCATGAACTGGGAATTCCGTTCTTCACTATCCAGTAGAACGCAACGATGTCGCGGGTTTTGATCCACAGCCACATGTTAACATGTTACACAATTCCAGGATGGTAATCAATAATTTAACCGGAATACATATATGTATATGTAATTGTATGGATATATGATGATATATGTATGTATGTATGTGTATGTATACATATATGTATGTGTATGTATACATATATGTATGTGTATGTATACATATATGTATGTGTATGTATACATATATATATATGTAAATATATACATATATATATGTAAATATATACATATATATATATGTAAATATAAATATATACATATATGTATGTATACATATATGTATGTATACATATATGTATGTATACATATATGTATGTATATATATATGTATGTATATATATATATAATACACACCATCGTACCCCGATTATGTGTGGATTATCACTACATACAAGGATAGATGACCACAGCCACGTGTTAACGTCAAACATCTCCCATTATAATCCATATATACACTTATTGTTGGTTGTTAAACATTACATTATCCCAGTGTTGCCTCCATCAGTAGATTGTAGGACAACATCAGCAGACTATATCTATACCCATAATAGATTTTATTAACATACCAGTAGTACCGCACAAGGCGGTGGCGGAAGTTTCAAAAATAGTAAATCTATAGGAGCAGCTGGTTGCTGTGACTGATGGATGACAGAGCGAACCCACTGATGGACCGACAAGTGGTTGGAGGCAGCGCAGTGTAGTTGTAATNTTGCTGTGACTGATGGATGACAGAGCGAACCCACTGATGGACCGACAAGTGGTTGGAGGCAGCGCAGTGTAGTTGTAATGTAGTGTAGTTGTAGTTGTGATTGTAGTTGTAGATGTAGTTGTGGTTGTAGTTGTAGTTGTAATGTAGTTGTAGTTCTATTTGTAGTGCAGTACAGTGTAGTGTAGTTGTAGATGTAGTTGTGGTTGTAGTTGTAGTTGTAATGTAATTGTAGTTGTATTTGTAGTGCAGTACAGTGTAGTGTAGTTGTAGTGGTTAGTTTGGTTGTAGTTGTAGTAGTTGTAGTTGTAGTTGTAGTTGTTGTAGTTGTTCTAAGTGTTGTAGTTGTTGTAGTTGCTGTAGATGTTGTAGCGGTTGTAGCTGTTGTAGTTGTTGTAGTTGTAGTTGTCATGGAGTTGAAGTTGTGGTTGAAGTTGTAGTTGTTGTAGTTGTAGTTGTAGTAGTTGTAGTTGNAGCTGTTGTAGTTGTTGTAGTTGTAGTTGTCATGGAGTTGAAGTTGTGGTTGAAGTTGTAGTTGTTGTAGTTGTAGTTGTAGTAGTTGTAGTTGTTGTAGTAGTAGTAGTAGTAGTTGTTGTAGTAGTTGTAGTTGGTGTATTTGTAGTTGTAGTTGTGATGTAGTTGTCGTTGTAGTTGAAGTTGTAGGTGTAGTTGTAGTAAGTGTAGTTGTCGTTGTAGTTGTAGTTGTCATGTAGTTAAAGTTCTAGTTGTAGTTGTAGTTGTAATTGTTGTTGTTGTTGTTGTTGTTGTTGTTGTTGTTGTGGTGGTGGTGGTGGTGGTGGTGGTGGTGGTGGTGGTGGTGGTAGTTGTAATTGTACTTGTAGTTGTAATTGTACTTGTAGTTGTAGTGTAGTCACATCCAAACTTCAAAAATTGTCCCGAAACCCGCAGTTTTTAACTCTTTTCACATGGAAATGTGCTTCGCGCCACAATGGCGTGCACTTTTTCGACATCGAATCGTCATCCAATCGTCAAAAAGCGCTCCGAACGTGACAGTTTTTAACACTTTTTACTTCTCAATGTGCTTCGCGCCACAGCGCCGTGCACTTTTTCCACATCTCAATTTCCAAAAGTGCTCCGAACGTGTGGTGTTTTTAACATTTTCACTTCCAAATGTGCTTCGCGCCACAGCACCGTACACTTCTTCGACATCTCAACTTCCAAAACTCTGAAGGTGACAGTTTTTAACACTTTTTACTTCCAAATGTGCTTTGCGCCACAACGGCGTGCACTTTTTCCACATCTCAACTTCCAAAAGCGGCCCGAGACCGACAGTTTTTAACACTTTTTACTTCCAAATGTGCTTTGCGCCACAACGGCGTGCACTTTTTCCACATCTCAACTTCCAAGAGTGCTCCGAAGGTGACAGTTTTTAACACTTTTTACTTCCAAATGTGCTTCGCGCCACAACGGCGTGCACTTTTTCCACATCTCAACTTCCAAAAGTGGTCCGAGCATGAGGTGTTTTGTCACTTTTTACTTCAAAATGTGCTTCGCGCCACAACGGCGTGCAATTTTNTCAACTTCCAAAAGTGGTCCGAGCATGAGGTGTTTTGTCACTTTTTACTTCAAAATGTGCTTCGCGCCACAACGGCGTGCAATTTTTCATGTCTCATCTACCAAGATGTCTCCGCACCCGCCGCTTTAGCGAGCCTACTTTTCGACCCTCCGGAGCCACAAAACATTGGAAAAACACAGTGTTTCGCGACTTTCCTACCTTTTCGCGCGCCTGCATCTCTTCTCTTCTGACTTTCTCATCTCTTATCTTCTCTCTTTTGACTTTCTCATCTCTGATCTTCTCACTTCTGACTTTTCTCACCTCTGCTTTTCAACTGTCCATATTGTCGGAAGTTTCACTTCTAAACTTCCTTCGACTAAACCCCGATTAAATACATTCATTCCACAGATTGTTTATAAGGTTAAACCCAGTTTTCTCACCAAACACCATTGCATCTTCTAAACCAATTGAATTCCATAATGACCCCTAATGTATGTCGATTCTTACTTTTTGTCAGAAAACATTTTACATCTAACAATCATATTCTTAATCCTAACATCACCATTTTCCCATAGGCTCCATGGTGCTGGTATATTTACCTGCATAACTGGCTGATTTTTGGGGTAAATGTTGATAAATATTCCATTCTAATAATCCTATTCCATGTTTTCCCTGTTACTATGTAATGTGTATGTCTCCCATGATGATATAAGAATCCATTAGTTGTATTACATTACCATTTTCCCATAGTCATATCCCCCAATGGACCCCTAGTGATTCACTGTTCCAAGGCACGCCGGTGCCGGTCCAAGTGAAAGCCATGGTGGAGGTGGGGCGGAGATGGGATTCTTCATGGCAGATCAATGGATGGGGGATGGGTCAAAGCCTATGAATTTCCCAAATTTTGGGGGAATCTCATTGGATTGAAGGGAAAATCTCAACCGGAAACCTCCCTGATTTTCCCATGAAATCTAGGGGCTTCCGGTGTCAATTGTCCCTTAAACCAATCCAATGAGAATACCCTCTGGTAAACTAACATAAACTATGGAAAATCACCGTATGTTTCATGGGAAAATCAACTAATCATTAATGGCCATTTAAAAAATAGCTATGTCACAACATTACCAGAGAATAACTATTAACTATCCACAAATCGCAGTTTTTTTTTGTGGTACCATCCAGGCCAGGGTTTTTGACTCGCAGGCATAGAAATCATTTGGGATAGAGATCTATGGGATAAAATGGGGTGGAGGAGATAATATGGGATGAATGGAATAGAGAATATATATATATATATATACAAAAATGATGATGATATGGCTAAATCGGATAAATTTGATATTGCCAAATTGGAGATATTATTGGGGATGTGGGTTAAGTATGTTGCGACGTCACTGGGCCAACATCAAGGTGTGAATAGTGGGAAATATCTTGGAAACTGCCAGAACTGCCTTATTTCAGTTTTCTGGAGAGCCTATTCCATTTGTTGGCGGTTCCAATCCCATTTGCTTTCATCAACCACTCCCGGATTCAGTTTGGTAGCGTTTGGCAAACCAACATAACTATGGAAAATCACCATGTTAATATAGCTAAATCAACCATAAATGGACAATTTTCAATAGCTATATGTCACAAATTACCAGAGGGTTGGCGTCCAAGAGTAGCCAAAGATGGGCCAATCTGGCATGGCCACAGTCGCACTCCCAATAGTTGATGCAATGCCCATGAACCACGGTTCTGGGACACTGCAGCTGGCAGGCACCTCATAGGCAAGCAAGCTCTTACACCCAAGATGCAGTTCTGTTGGACAACAGGCGGAAGGAAAACCGCATCCTCATGAAAAAGGCCTGCCGAGCGATCCAACCGACCCTTTCAGCTCAATCCTCAGCTTGACTGCTGAAAGACATGCGGCAGCCGATATGGATCTGAATCCCGTGACCATTGATTGGTTTCGGTGGAGGCGGCTGTGGCCCAAGCCGGACAAGAGTCCATCGCTTTTGACGGCAGCAAAACCCTTGAGGGTGAAGAGGTTCACGTTTTTGAAAGACTGTCCACCTGCACAAAGCAGTGAGCCGAGTCAATCTGATTGGTGGGGAAGTAAGCCTAGTCTCACTGGAATCGTTTGATCCTCTGAACATATGGTACATTATTTTACATCTATATAATCTTTTACTACTAAAATCACCAAAATCCACGGATTCATCATAAGTCTCCTGGAAATAGAAAGTCTTATTGGGTGGTCGACAATCGATCTTCAGACAAACCCAAATATCATGTTGTTGGCTTGTTGGATCAAACGATATTTCATCTTTATATCTATTGTGGTTGGCTAAAAAAACATTTGGAATGATGAACTCATTGTCCCATTATATCACCTATTATATCACCATCAAATTTTCCATAGAAAAGAACACTCTAGTATCCCAGCATGAATGGCATTGTTTCACATTGTGGGTTAGCTCCATTATATCAGTATCCCAAGCCAAGCCCATCAAATCTGATTCTCCGTAGTGGAATGATTTGGTTTTTTACTCCAACTACAGTTTATGGTAAGTATCAAACTACTATCAACTAGTTAGTGGTAGTTATAAACCAACAGAAACTACTCGTGAGCACCACCTAGTAGTACATTTTGTAGTTTTATCCAACTATACCATCGGTTATTGTGGTATGTTTGCCAAGTATTCTATTTATTGGCCAGGGTAGGGGGCATACATGAATTTCTTGTATGTTCATATATATGTATAAAATATCGACTATTATATAGATATATAGATATGTAACTTCGATATTCCAGTAAATTCGATTAGATACCCACATCAGGTATACCCAGCTTCTCCGGCCATTTTTCTTACCACAAACCGTTCGAAATCTCCGCAACGCACCGTGGGACTGTGCGCGACGCAGGAAGACCGCTCGCTGGGCTCTGTTCTGGTCGCACCTCGGTGGTTCGTGGGACTCGACGTTGAAACGTTTCACAACGTTGGGATAGTGGGATAAACCAGTTTCACTGTTGGGTTTATGGTGAGAAAGAAGAATATATATAATGATAATTTTACTTAATTTTATAAGTAATTTTATAGTATACTTGTAATATATATTTTTAAACTTACATTGGTGAACGCGCACACACTCGTGGCTCACAGTTTCCCAGGTACAAATGGGGATAGAATGGCGATACAATGGCGAGAAAAAATGGTGGCAATCACCATCAATCACGGAGGCTGAAGGTACTGTAAATTGAAAGATAACTCAATTATTGGTTGAAGAGATTTTGTGCGGTAAGTTATAAGATTTATAAGTTTCCCCAATTCGTTGGCCACGTTGGTTTGCATCTCAGTTATACTAAGTTAACTTTTGGTTTCCGGTGTACATGCAGCATATGGTCAGATCTATGCTTTTTATACTCTTGTTTTTTTCACCCAGTTGTAAATGGGCCAGCCCAAGCCTCATAGGGGACTGACGATGGGTCCGAGTTCCAGCTGACTGTGGGAGTCTTCTTCAGGGGTGTTGGAAGCTGAAAGAGAAGTGGAGCTGGAGGACTACGGACCAGATCAATTATCAAATTGAGCAGTGTTCAAAACCTTGGTTGGTGGATGATTATAGGGGATTATACTACCCAATATACTGGTGATTACAATAATCCAATATAGGGGAATCTATATTAAACAACCAGTATAATGGAATGAGAAAGGGATTTTGAACACTGCTCAATTATCAAAGGCCAGATCATGTCCAAGTTGACCGAGCTCGCGGCCAAGCATGGCGCAGTGCACCAGGGTTTGAAAATAACCAGAGATGTGGTTGCCACGAAAAGTTGTGCGAAGGGGGTGTTGATTCTAGTCCCATGCACAACAAAGATTGAGGAGACAATCCCCAACAAGAACTCTCCAAGGGCTGTTCATTTGGCACCGGACAGGATCCCTTTGCACCTTGGGGGGTTGCATGGCATGGCCTAGACCTGGATGGTGAACCTAAGAAGCAGCCAGTAGTAGTGCCACTAACCAGTTGCAGAGTGGCATGTTCCTCCAAGTATGGGAGTGTTGTCGGGATGTGAACAGCGAAATGGATGATTTTCCGACAGACAAATGCTGAACTTGCCAGTCAGCGAGATAGCATTTGATTGACAGTTAATCAGGATAGTCACAAGAATGATGTGTATATATATATATATTATGTGTGATCCTAATAGCATTTTTAATGCCATTTTTGTAATTGTCATAGCATACAGATAATTGTCTAATCATAGTATATAATGTTTTAATAAGAGCAATAATAATGATATTGATACTAATACCCCCCAAACTCTCCTTGGTTTCCTGTTGGTGTGAGTTCCTTTTGGCTTGCCACCCAGGGAGAAGGACATAAACAAAAACATGGTAGTTCAGTCCTCATTATCTAAAGCAAACACCGGACAAGGTGGTTCCCGTTAGTTGGGTTTGGTGACCTCATCTACCCTCGGGTAATCCAATGTGGCAATGGACAATTTCGCATGTATAGATGATTTCTCATGAACACTTCCTGGGGATTATCAATTGCCACGTTTGATTGGTGGAGGGTGACTAGAGTTATTTCAGCCACATAAATCCAAGAGTTGGTCTCCATATAAATCGATTCAGCTAACGATTTGGGGGCACCACCTTTCAGCAATCTGTCCCTCAGGCGACCTTTGGTCTTGAATGCTTGGACGGAGAGTGTCCTGGCTGATGGGAAGTGGTTTCAGGGGTGACCCCATCGGTGATATTACGGTAGAGGATTGAAAGTAGACAGCCCTTTAAATTGTGGAATCCTGAAAAGAAGGCCGGGAAGATAATCTCATCATTTTATATCATTTTCCTATATGGCCATTCCGGGGTTTCATGTAAAAGTGGAATCTTCCCACAATCACCTCATTTCAGCGATGAGTTTCACCTCGATGAGTGGGAAAGGAATGGGTTCCGATCACAACGGTTTTCTAAATCAAGTAGTTGGGAAATGGAAGAGTCCGGGATCGTGTGAGTTCACGATTGAAGACATTTTTGGTTGCGGAACCTTGCGTGTTTTTCCTTGTATGATGGCTCCTGGAGTTGCGACAGTCGGGACTGTGTTTCCGCGGTTTCGGGCCTCTTTGCCGATAAAAAAACGCACGAGATTGTAGCGAGAGCTCCATTCTGATCAAGCAGTTGCTTCTCGCTGCAATCGCGTGGCGCTTTTGGAAGATGAGTCAGAATAAATGCGCGCGGCTGTAGGGAGAGTTTGGTTTCCCAAACGCACAAAACTCAGGGGATCGTGGCAGCCCCTGTGTGGTGAAGTCACGCTGGTTGATTTAGTGCGACTCTCCTGCTGGCATTGCAGCTGCAGGTTGCCAAATGCACCTGTAATGGCGGCTGCGCGAAAGGTAGTTTTTGGGCATAGTGTGATGTTTGCGCTATGCGGGATTGCAGCTGGAGGTTACAAAACGCATTGTGCAAAGAGAAGAATTGGTGTTTGCAGAAGCAGCAACAGAGGCAGCTGAGAGAGGGAGGCAACTCAGAGCAGAAGCGGGCTAGAGAAGAAATAACCCAGGTAAGAAGCTGCTCGGAGAAAAAGTAATTGAAAGAAGAGATACCTTAGCGCAAAGCTTGCTCAACAAAAAACACTGAAGCAAAAAGAATTCATTTATTCATCCATCCATTTTTCATTCATCCATCCACTAACCTATTGTTGATTTTCTACTGTAATTATTTTATATTTTTTTTTTTGAAATTGCTGTTGTATCGAACATGTTTTAAATCATTTTTTCTTATTTTATATAGTCTATTTATTTTATTTTTGTATGTTATATTTAGACTTTTATTTCATTCATTTATTTATTTATTTGTTTCTATTTTATTTTATTTATTCATTCATTCGTTCATGTATTTAATTATCATGTTTACTAATTCTTTATTTCAGACATTTTGATTCAGCAGTTCAATTTAATCATATATCATATATCATTTAAGAAATTTGCCATTAACTAATTTAATGCTTTTATATTTTACTTCATTTCTTGTAACATTTATTGATTTCATAGTAAACTACATATATTCGTAAGCTTAAGCTTACAAATAGGATGGCCACGATTGCCGTAATCTCCCCCTGGCTCTCAAACGCCTCACACGTCTGCTGCTCGCCGTCTAGTGGTTCCTCAAAGCTCCTGGCAAACTTGGACTCTCTGGAGGCGAAGGTCAGAACAGGACCATCGTGGGGTGGAGGAAAAAGCAAGGAGGAGTTGCGTTCCGAACTCCAGAAATCGATCCGTGTCAAGAGCGGCCTTCTGGAGGAGGTAATCGCCATGCGAACCTGGAGCAAGGAGGCGCAGCTGGAGGAGATGGCAGCCATCAGCCGTCGAATTTCTACAGAGCTAAGGCAGGGCATGCATGAAGCCAATCACGATGGTTTGGCACGGGGTCATCCCACAAAATTGCGGGTTTCACATGATTTCATATACTTAATTAATCACGAAAAAAAAGGAACTCAACGAATAATGGGTATTTTTAAGCGCTCATATCTATACCAATGTATTCTCATATCATTGTTATTGGTTACCCCAGTTTACCCCATCTACGGTCTGAGGTTGGCGGATCGATGTAATGAGTTGGGCCGGGCGCCGAGAGAGCGGAGAGAACGGCGAACTAAAACGTTGGTTGTTGAATTAGATGGGATTTGTATATGTAATTGAAATATCGTTTCGTAATGGTTTATGGTCTATATAATTCTATAGATAGTAGATAATATAACTTATCAAAACTTAGTATATGTACCCTCCGGTGTCATCAAACATAGCAATTGGAAATCCTCGAGCTAAATGGAGGTTTCTAGCTGGGAAAATCCTCGAACTAAATGGTGGATTTTCCATTGCCACGTTTGATTGGGGTAATGACTTGAATGATTTGGTCGTTCATGACTTGGTGGGGATACCCCAATGACTTGGGAAACCTCCATATGGGTAGAAGTGAGATATAGCGTGTCACACATCCAATGTGTTAAATCCATGGAATAAAGTGAGATATCTACAGCGCTATTTGAACTTATATCTATAGTATACTATAGTGTGTTAAATCCGCGGAATGAACTGAGATATGTTTGTATCAATGGTCATTACAGGTACCGATACTGGAGGTACCGTACCATATAAAGCTGTAGAACTTTGGTGGCATATGCCCTGAAATTGAGCCCTTACACAAGGCCTTGTGATATGGCAGGTACCTTCAATTTCCGTACCTGGAAATTGTCACTGAAATATGGATTGATAGAGCTGAAATATGTGGGTTTCTTAAAATGGCGGCACACCCAAGTCGACATTGGTTTCAACACAAAAAATGTTCCAATTTGATGATTTGGGGTACCAACAGTTTAGGAAACCTCCATATATATTGAAGTCTGTTGAACATCCAATGCGTTAAATCCATGGAATGAACTGCGATATTTTGTGTTGAACTAATACGGAGAGTTCATTCCATATTGCACGGAGAGTTCATTCCATATTGCATCCAATGTGTGCTAGATTTAAAAATCCTTAAGGCTATCCAGTGGTGAATGGAGGGAACAGTAGTTCGGACTTATCGGTTTCCATATTCCCTGTTTATAGCTATTTAAACACAAACCAGTTACATGTTGTTAATCAGGTAGCATACCTACTACAATCTGGTGCCGCACTTGCGTTAGGATAGTTGACAGAACTGGATATGGATGGATGGATGTTGATGATAGATACTCCAATAGTTTCTGGGGGTCACCCTCGGGTAAACGAACATCACCTAAAGAAAATCACATTTTTTTCCATGGAAACATGAACTATTGCTATGGCCATGTTCAATAGCTATGTTAGTTTAGCAGAGGGTATAAACCAACTAAATCCCATTAAATCACCATTTTCCTACGGTTTTCCTATGGTTTCCTATGGTTACCCACATAGCTATGTATAAACCAACTTTGAACGTGTGGGTACCACCTGTGGAGATGTTTGCTCACCAAGTTATTTGGGAGCGATGACTGAAGCAGCAGCACACATGGCAAACAGGGATTTGTTAGCACTCAAGCCTTTGGATTTTGACTTGAATTTGCAAGTTCCCTTCCAAGATGGTGGACTTATGCAGCTAGAGCTAAGTTGGTATTAATTTATATTAGTATGTATTGATTTGTATTGTATATGATTGTATTATTCAACGAAAAGCATGATTCTTGGACGTTTATATTTGGGAATAACTCTTTGAAAATGGCTCGAATCCAGTTTGTGATCTTTGCAGGAGAGTATGTGAATGAATATGAATAAATATAGGAGCAGTTCATGATTATTTGTTGGGTTCCACCCATGATTGATGGTCATGGTTTCTTGATCGAGGATGGACTTCAAACAAATCATTTTGTAGGTTCACATAGCTTCACTATGTTCACCAGTTTTTTCCGTAATTTTAATGCTGAAATTGTGTTAGGTCATGCTAAGTCCCTAGTTGAACCCGATTAAAATTCTATGTGTGTTGCTGCTTAAGCATTTCCAATATATGACTATATACTCTCTCATGATTTAACATTGGCGGTTGATAGGTAAAATGCACATATATCCAAATCACATTGGTCATGTTTGACAATTGTGTTAACTTACCAGAGGGATCCAGAGGGTAGACGTCATCATTTTCCCAAGTATATCCCCATTGCGTCCACATAAAAAACCACTACTTTTCATGGTTAAATTCCATGTGCTCACCATTTGTGTTCCACCCAAACAAATTTTATGATATCCCTTAGTTTTCCTGGTGAAATCCCAATTTTTCATGGTTGGATCCCACTAAATCACCATTTTTCATGGTTAGATTCATGTTTTTTCCATATTTTCCCTAGTCAAACCCACCGTTTCCCTTCCCCGGGACGAACGCATCGTGTTCCAGGTGGTGGTGCGCACGCCATCATCCCCGAAGCAGAGATTGCGGACGCCTTGGAACGGAGGCGGTTTTCGGGGGGGAAGGGAATCGTGGGAGTTTAGCCATTCAAAAATATCTATTTTATGGCAATTCCATGGATTTAATGGAATCTAATGCGAATTCATGGATTTTTATGGGATGATCATTTCATGGGAATTGCTCAGATTGAATGGGAATTTAATAGCATATTGCGGGAATTTACTGGGATAAAACCATGGGACAAAGAAAATGGGATTTCGATTTCAATGGTGGGTGTGGTGCACGACACCACATTGCAATTGTTTGCTCTGCAGGTCAACGTTGCCGCCGAAAGTGGCGCCATCGGATGAACTTTCTGGCCAGGGCTTGATGATGATGTCACGTAATTGGCTGTTTAAAACTCCTTCTCCTTCAACTACAGATATCATTCACCACCATCGAAGTCGAGAATGGCAGAGGTGTCGAAACTCAGACCAATGTGGTGAGGTGGCTGGCCAGGTTCAAGGCCAGCCACCATGGCAACAAGTCCATGGTGATGGCCTTGAAGAGGCGGGTCAAAAAGTTTTGGCTCACCAAAGCAAAGCTGGGTTGACCTGGGAAACCAGGTCGACCCAGCAAGAGACAGAGCACCCGAAGAATATACTTGATCCACTGGCGGAGACCGCTGGGAATTTCGAGCCAATCTGCAACGCGAGGCAATGGGCAAACTCACCTTCAATGGACATCTGATTTTTACCCATCAAAAATTGAGATTTTAACCGTGAGAAAAGTGGAATTGACCATCATTTCCAGCCAAGTCTAGGGCCAAGAATGGGTATGTTTCAATTGATGTGCGGCATGTCATAGTTTCCCCATCATTTTCCAGCATTTCAAGCTAAAACATCCAGAATGTCAATGGAGACCAAACATCTTTACGCCTATATCATTGTAACCGGGTCATATGGTCGAATTATCCAGTTGTCTTTTGAATCTGTTCTATTCCATGTTTTTTTTGGGGTACGACTGTATATGCGTTTACCCTCTGGTAATCAATTGCTGGCTAGGAACCCCTGGTAAATGGAGGTTTCTAGCTGAAAACAAAACATGAGGACGGAAAGTAATCATGTTGGGAACATAATTTGGATATCGCGGGGATTTAGAGGGATATACTGTAGGAGATGTATGGAGATGTATGGAGATATAATGAGATATAGCAATCCCACATGCTCCAATGCTCCCATGTTTTTTTGCATTTAATTTATCATGACATGGTGATTGTTTTGGGCAAATATTCCAGCACCATGGTGGGGGTTTGGCAATCAAAACATAGGGAATAGTTCAGAAATTGCATTCTCTAACAAGCCAGCTATAGCAGACAAATGTGGTTCAGCCCCATACCTCGAAAACTCCACCAGTATTCAATTCTGGACTGGACAAAAACACTAAACTCTTCAAGGGATGTCCTGTTTGCCCGCACGGCAAACCTTTGAAGACCCAGCGAACAACATCATTTCTGGCAGGGTTGCAGGAAAGAGCTGCCTAGATATGTCAGTTGGGTTTTGACAAGGCTAACTGGGATTTATGGTGGATATATATATATATATAATTATGTATAATATATATATATGTTAGATATAATTATATATATATATATGGTTAGATATGTATTCATTATATATATATATATAGTTAGATGGGTTAACATAAACCAACAAACACAATGGGGTGGCCCATTCCTGTAGAACTATATCATAGTTTGCATGAACATGGCCGAACCAAACATCAACATAGATTGATTTACGGGACGGTTTACATGATCTGTTTGTTTTACAGTTGAAACAAGTTAAAACCAGGGTCTGGTGTAGATGTTCCTTCAACCAATTTTGGGAGAAGGCCATGAAACTACCTTTCACCAAGGTTATCCAACAGCCACCTTGGTGGAGTTCCAAGGGATCGGGTCTCCAGGTTTCCAGGTTCCCAAAAGCTGGTGCCCCAGTTTTGGGAATCGGTATAAGTTGGGGATTTAGCCAACACAAAAGAGACATGAGAGTTTATATGTACCCTCTGGTATATTAACATAGACCCTGAGAATAGCTATTTTTAGAGGAAACTAATCTTCCAATCCCTATTTGCCAGGGTCTATGTTAATTTACCAGTTGGTTTTCTGGGTAACTATAAAGTTCATGGTGATTACATGTGATGAAATACCTAGAGTTCGATGACGTCAGATAGGTTTCTCAAGCAAACATAACTACGGGGCACCAACTTGTAGGTATTCCTGTTGTGTCCCATTCTTGGTCACAGCAAAACATCAACACATCTCCATGGCGTCAGGAAATTTCCCTCCGACGTGATTTTGGACGCCCGTATGTGCTTTGGGCGGATGTGGAGGGGTGGGGTTGCTGCATGTGCATCGAATGGTCATTTGTTCATGATCATTTAGATCATTTAGTTCGAATATATATATATATATATTGATTTAAGATCATATAATCATATATTTATATATACATACAGGTAATTAGATCATTTAGATTGATAAACATGCATATATATATATGTAGTATATAGAGTGTGAAATCATTTTGAGATCTCCTTGTAATATATTTGGATCGTTTGGATGTATGTATATATATATATTATAAGTTAGATCATTTAGGCAGAAACAAATTTAGTTAGATCACTTAGAGAGATGTATATAGCGAGATCATACATATACAGATGTTTGAACATACAACAATTAGATCTTATGTATATAGATAATATTTAGATCATTTAGATTTAGATAGTTTTTTTGATAGATCACCAAGATAGGAGAATTCAGCCAGACTCTGCGAGGTTTCCAGACCCTGATGCAGCTCTCCTGACCAGGCCTGTGCACCTCCGGTGCTGGGTGGAATTATTTTCCTGTGTTGGGTCGATCCCTTATGAAAACCATAGCATTTAGCCAATGAACAATGGACATGGGTGAGTCTGCAAATGGGATGTATACCTCATTATGGTTGTTTTGATGTGGAACATGATGATAAACTTTTCTGGATTTTGAGAGATCAAATAACAATCCCCGTTCCAATTTCCACTACAAAGAGGGTGATGCCGTGCTTGGTACAAACCTTGTTTTTTGTAAGATTTTGTACTGAGAGGGTGTTGTCGTGC
>BGPT01000676.1:63611-77409 GCA_003297045.1 Symbiodinium sp. clade C Y103
CTACTAAATGCTGACCTGCTACAAAATGCTACACAAATCTTGAGGGAACAAATCTCTGGGATCCCCGGGGGATCCCCGGGAGATCCCCGGGGGATCCCCCGGGGATCCAAACTTCATGTTAACCCTCATGTTAGGTCGTGCTTGATCGCAACTGGCTTTTTGTAGTAGCAAAAATCTGCATTTTTTAGTGATTTTNCCGGGGATCCAAACTTCATGTTAACCCTCATGTTAGGTCGTGCTTGATCGCAACTGGCTTTTTGTAGTAGCAAAAATCTGCATTTTTTAGTGATTTTCACCGGAAAAAAAGCTGCATTTTGTAGCATCTGCATGTGCCCGGGGCGTTGTATCTACAAAGTGCCTGCACAACTTCACCCCTGGAAAGCACACCCTGATAAATAACATAAGAACTGGATTGTATTTGTAAGTTGAAAAATCCCTCATAAAATGGTGGGCCGCTGGGCAATCCCCCGAGCAAATATCCTACGCCAAATTAACTAACTAGTACGGAGCACCTTTTATCTATATCTTCTTTATGTTTTTGAAAGTGGGTTGAGTTTTGTTTTTGTTTGATGTTTGGCCGATAGTTTGCTATTTTCCCTTGCCTAGCGTATACAAGTTGCATAAAGACTTTTGCAAGGTCACCGGGTAGGTAGGACCAAAACCAATGCTTTTCTTCGCTCTGTGGTAGCTGTGGCCAAGTCCAGAAAGTCGCTGAGCGATGGAGACGAGTTCGGGATTGGATCTAAGTGCAGATCGCCAGCGGTTTCATCCCAGGCTGATCGCCAACTTTGACCATGCTGCCATTCCGATAAACCATTCAGCATCGTCAAGCTCGGGTTATTTCTAAGCACCAATGCTGGTTGCCTGTGTCGGCAATGATTAGTATGGAGGCGGGTTTCTGAGTGGTTCCAAGGGCATTAATATGTAACAGATCAAAAAACAACTCATCTAGCTCGCTTATTTTTAGTCCTTTTCACAAGCCGGTTTCTCACCCGAGAGACGTTTGTTCATCTAACGCGGAGGCATTCAGGGCGACATCACCTCATCATCACTCGGCTTTGCCAGCACAGGACACTGGGCGAGTTGGGAAGACCCTTTCCAAAGCTGGTGCCGTCTGTTTCTACGTTTATGATTATGTTGACGCATCATGCCCCATATATATATATATATAGTATATTATAGTGTAGTAAATGTATATTATTTCTATTACTTCATCACCATAAATCCTACTTAGCCATACTTAGCCTATCAACTCAGCTACCCAACTGGACAACAACTTCTGTGTATCATCATGTACCCTACGTCCAAACGTCTCACTGGGGGCGGATGGCTGTGAATCAACCATTCAGCATCCCCAGTTGGGCGGCCAAATGAATCTGGAACTTCAGTGCTTCGACAGTTCACAGCCTTGATTCTGGTCAATAAGTATGAACATGCAATATGCATCAATATGCCATTGTACCATCATTTTTCCTGGTTGAATCCTATCAAAAAATCTCCAGTTGTGGCAGGATTAAAATCCCTTGAACATCCATTGAAAATTCCATGCGAATCCATGAAGACTCGAACCATCGATACGTTGCTCCGCCCTGAATGTTGGTAAATATCCACCCGGCACCATGGAGCATTGGGGATTGTTTTTTTTCACTAAAGCAACAACCCAGATGCTCCATGTATATCCATGGTGCTGGTATATTTACCTCTGATGGGGATCCATGGGGTAAATGTTGATAAATATTCCATACATGGAGCGCATGGGCAATAGCTTATCAAATCTTATCAATATTTGTTCGGACGCTTGTTTATAGTAGATCCATTCTTGGCAGGAACTTCGGATGGTGGTTGCAAAACGCCAAGGCACAATTCCGAAAGGCCCGGGCCATGGAGTTTGTCAACTGGTTGGTAATTGTGTTGAAAATCCTCAACATATTCGAACAATACGTTCTCACAATTACCCTCTGGTAAACTAACATAACTATAGGAAATCACCATTTTTAGTGGGAAAATCCACTATTTCTATGGCCACCCTCATTCCCTACTAAGCACAAGTAAGGTTACAAGGTGGTGCCCCCCATTTATAAGTTGGTTTATAAACCATAGGAACTATAGATCTATCTACAATAAACCCTAGTTATTGGAGTTATAAACCAACTTAGCTAACTAGGGGGCACCACCTTGTAGTACCCTTTTTTGATGCTATTCAAACAGTTGCTGGTTATGTGTTTGCCATTTTAGGACGCCAGAAAGCCACAGCAAGTTCGAGTGGGCGGGGTGACCTTCACGCGGCCAGGCCCTTCATCGACAGGAGAGACGAGGCGCTGGTGTTACCCCAACCAGGTGGTACCCCCAAACGTTATGTTTGTTTGTTTATAGTTCCAATTTCACCAGGGTTTATGGTATAGATATAGTAGTCTATAGTCACTATGGTTTCTAGACCAACCAGTAACTGGAAGGGTTTATAAATATCAAACTAGTTAATTACTACTTGGTTTATAAATCAACTTAGCAAACTGGGGGTGTTTATAAACCAGAGAAACTAGTTCGATATATCTACCATAAACCCTGGTGAAATTGGAGTTATTTGCACCAACTTAGCTGACAACATTTGAGGGCATCACCTTGAAGAAATGTATAGTTTTTGGTCTTGCACCCGGCAAGGCCTGGCTCGGTTTCCTGCCCCTATCCAGTGTTAGGTTGGTGGCAGATGATGTTTCCCCCTTCTTCAGATGGGAGATTCATGGGATGACATGGGAAATTCAGATTGGTACCCTGGATATTCCGACAAAGTGATATTTTATAATTGAAAATCAGAAAACTTCGGTATAGTTTCAACATGTTTCAACATGTCCATACTGTACAATGCGTTTACCCTCCACATTTAAATGTCCCTGTTTCCTTAAACTTCTGAAACTCTCGGGAAGTTGTGTTCCCTCCGGTGCTCCCTTTTTGAGGAACCGGTCCCATGGGACCGAAGATTTCCGTAGCTGTGTGCCTCGCTGTCGATTTGATTCGATTTTGGAATGGAGTTTGGGGTTGAGAAAACTCGGGGTTTTGGTTCGTTTGATGTTTTTGTTCCATTTTTGTTGATAGATGTTAGAGAACTGATGATAGTATCAACTATACTTTGGCAAAGATCTTATATAGGAGCAAAACTTTCGTTTAGGGCTACTCTCTGTTTTGCGTTTTTGGGTTGGCTGTGAAGGAAGCTGCAGGATTGACGATTCATGGGTCACAAGACTGTGGCATTGAAATGGATTAAAATGGGTGCACTCTCAAATACAAACACATTGCATTAGTCATTGGATTGGTTTGAGGGAAAATCTACAGGAAACCATGGTTTTTACCATCTAATAATAGGGTTTTCCTGTAATATGTCCCTTAAACCAATCCAATGAATTAGGGAACATGATGATTAACCTCTGGTAAACTAACATAACTATGGAAAATCACCATTTTTAATGTGAAAATCCACCATAAATGGCCATTTTCAATAGCTATGTTAGTTCACCAGAGGGTAACCTATTTGAACGAAGCCCCTTTATGGTACCTCTGGATACCTCTGGGTCGGAAATCTCCGGAAATCTCCGGAAGTCTCCGGAATTGGTATCGCTAGTTGCTCGACCCGGTCCTGGCGGTGTTTGAAACATGCTAAGATCATAGCACGACATCAACCCAACATGAAAAAAAAAGGATTTTAGGAGGGCTATGTAGTAAGTTAAAGTTACTTGATATCATCTGGTAAATTGGAAGATAGGGATTGGAAGATTAGTTTCCTCTAAAAATGGTGATTCTCGGGGTCTATGTTAATTTACCAGAGGGTACCTAACCAGAATACCAACAATTTTCAATCCCTCAAAAAAACAAATACGCCAATCCTTATTGGACCATCGAACGAATTTGCCATCGGCTCGCACTTTGGTTCAACCTGAGATGATTCCATTACCATCCGTTACCTGGCAAACCATTTTTTTTGTCATGATGGGGAAAAGCCATAACGTGCAGTTTTTTGGTCAAATATTGTTTTTACCCGTAATGACCAAATCAGATTGTCAAATCAAAAGAACATTGCAGTCCTACCCCTGGTTTTTTTTTGACATTTTGTTGAATAAAACGCACAAAGCGGTAACAATTCTCACACAAGCCTACCCGTAGCAAACTCATGTTTTTTCGACATTTTGTTGACAAAAGGCCGCAAAAAGCCGTAGCAACTAGCAACTCAGTCACAAGTATCTCCAGACAATCAAAACCACAATGACCAAAAAAGAAGTCAAGGCCGTTCGACCAAAAAAAAGAATTGTGGCTTTCCGGGTAATTATATCTCATGATATCACCATGATTCTTGAGTTTATCACATTTTAGACCCCGGATTTTGGTGAAATCACCATTTCATTGGATTGATTAATGGGAAAATTGCAACCGGAAACCTCTATATTTATATTTCAATTTTATTGGAAACTCCATGGTTTCCGGTGAAGATTTTCCCGAACCAACCAATCCAATGACCATGTGAAGCCCCAAGTTCCCAGGGATGGTCATCCCCATGACGGGAACTTCCAGGTATTGCCGTCGCGGCAAGCACCGGAGTGTGGCGGCGGCTTGCATCCTGAAGCACATCTTCCTCATGGAGACTGGGACGAAGAACTCCCGGCAGTTGGATTTGAACATCGGATTTTTCATCGAAAACCGGTGTCCTTTTTTTGATTGCGGAAAGCAAGTTTTTGGGACAGCCTAATTAGAAGAAACCAACAAGTGCAAATCAAGTCAAGCAAGTTGGCTTATAACTATAGGTTACCCAGGGATACCTAGGGTTCATTGGGGTTGATTCACCCTAGTTGGACGTGCTTTCCGAATCGCAACTTGCGTTTGATTCAACAGCTACATTAGATCCCTTCATTCTGGGGTTTCACCACGGCGAGACGACGATATGGTCAATTCAATTCGACAAAGTACCCTCTGGATCCCTCTGGTTATTTAACATAGCCACGGAAAACCACCATTTTTAATAGGTAAATCACTATAAATCATCTATAATTGGGCCATTTTCCATGGCTATATGTTAACTAACCACAGGGTAACTTTCATGATCTTTCATACTTTAATGGATCATTTTTTGTGGGGGTCGCCTGGTTTCAGACCCAAATGTTTCTGTAGCTTTTCTGCCAGTTTGGAAGCCAAAGAAGTGTGCAATTCTTACTCAATTGTTTCCCTAATATGAAAAAAACAACAACGCAACCCTGCCAAGTTATTGGATCTATTTGTGTGGTCCCTTGTCAGTATTCAATATTGAGAGGATGGGATGATCGATTACATACACTGTAATATTTCAACATAGCTACGTAGGCTTAGAACTGCAATGAGTAGGATTTTCATGGTGGACATGTTGCATCAGTTCAACAACTTATTGCATCCCATTGACTTCCCATGATGTGCCATCCACGACATTTCCCGCCTCAGGACGGCTTCCGATGTCCTGAAATCTCGCTTGCCGGACCTGTGTTGCAACGAATGGTGTACCTCAGGGGGACCGTATACAATGGTTTACCCTCTGGTAAACTAACAAAAACTATGGAAAATCACCAATTTTAATGGGAAACTCAACTATAAATGACCATTTTCAATAGTTATGTTAGTTTACCAGATTGTACTGCAGAGTATGCTCAAATTGTTTTTGATTTCTGTGGTCACAGCAATACCGAATCATACCCAATTCATGATGTCATGTGACTGTTCAGTTTTCTTCTGAGGAACATTGATGAACCACATGAACCACATGGTTAATGCTTTGCCAGGGGTGTGAAACCACCAAATGCTGATATGCTGTTATAATATGTTATATGTGTATATAATATTATATAATTGTATAATACTGTATATAATTGTATATAGAATATATGATAGTTTCAAGCGAGAAAGCATTTCAACGGGGCAAAACCGACTCAATCGAAGAAGCATCTATTCGATCCTCAACCCTTTTTTGAGATTGTGAAAAGAAACTGAGACTGAAGCGATGTGCCCCCCAAGCAAAATATGCACCTATGTCTTCCAGTCCGTGTGAGGCGTCACATGCATGTACCCCACCTAACTTACTTGACTGCTTCGTTATAAGGGGGTGGCCCATGAGGTATACCCCAAGCATAGCTGGGCTTATTAATTAACCATCATGGCCCATCTTTAGAATTTCGTCGCAACAAGATGTTGATTTTCTTGCGGGGTCTGATAGATGGCAATTTACCCATTATGTTTGAAATCCGCTTCATGATGGTGGGACGACCATACTCCATATACATCCATATGCATCTTTTGACCATGGCAGCCCAGCATTGGTTGAACGGAGCATCTGCGGGAATTGCCTGCATTTGGTGCTAAAAAGCATGGTGTCCTGCAGTTTTTCCTCAAACACAACCATAGACCATATATACATATATCCATAAATATATATATAATAGTTGTTTTCATGTGTTTTTTTGATGACACATGATATCCCTGTAATGCATTTGTCATCTTTTGTCAGTACTCACTCGATTTCACGAGGCCCAGCTTAACCACCACTAGAGGTCTGACAGGTTGTCAGCCAGCCAACTGTAGATGTATCCACAATCAAGTGTGGTTAGCCTAGAGGTACAAACCAATTTGCTGTACCTCTCAGAAATTCAAGAGCAAACCAGATCAAAGCCATTTTCCGCTGGTTATGTTCCCAAGTTTTGGTTAACTCTCCACGGTTCATCCTTACCAAAGTTGCAATAAGTTGCTCAGACTCACATGTCATTCGTCCTCGTTTTTTGGTGCGTCAGATGTCAGTGACATTTTTGGTCAACTCATGTTTTTCACCTCCAAAAGGTTATATCTATGGAAGACATAGGAAAACACCAGGAAGTCCTACTCGTTCAGGCTTAATGAAAGCGTTTGAAGCGTTTCTGTCAGGACAGAATCTGCCATTGGAGTCTTCAGACGAATCGATGGGGGGCGCCTCCCACATTAACTCGCCAGCACGCAACTATCATTGTTGGCTAGTTATATCCTAGTGTATCCCCATTTCTAGATGTTTTTCCAAGTGTATCCCAGTCTAAACCGAAATGAGAGAGCCACATTTCTACAAATATCACCACAGATTTTAGCCACGAAGTGAAGAGATGGGTCTCGATCTTTGGGAGCTACCACAGCTTCGGGTGAAGTGGCCTGCCGGGTGATGTTTTACCAAACTTTGAAACCCAGTGGGTAGAGGAAGGGGTTCCCAAGTTTGATAGGTTTCTGTTGGTTTGGTTCAGTACGTCAAAGATCGGATTTTTGGTAGATATATCTTTACTTATAGAGGTTTACAAACCAACTACCTTGGAAATTTTGAGAAACAACCAAATGGGTATGCGTCAAATTCCAAGAATATGCAAACCACCAAAGTTGACAGTTTTGTTCCGCTTTAACCGTCCCATTTAGTGACCAATTTTATCTAACCTGTTCCTGAGTGACGTGATCCTAAGTTGCGGCATCGGTGGACTGAAGTCGTTTGAAAGGTACAGTAACAGAGTCTCTGTTTGATCAGTGGAGGAATTCTACGATCGGAACCCCTGGGCTGTATTTGACATATAATGTCCAAACACGGGGGTCTCCGAATTTACTGGTGGCAATGTTAAAGGGGTATATAAATCATGATAAACCAGGATTAAAAGGTGCTTTATTTTGAAACAAGAGTACAGTATATCTACTTCCAGAAATCGCACACTGCAGTGAATGGACAGAAGCTGCTACAGGAACGAACAGTTTGTGTGCTTGGTTTCGATGCTGTTTGAATGCTTAACAGTTCAAACCCAAAATACATTGGGCTTGCGATGGATTTAGACTCTGGTTTCGACTTTTTTTTGAGAGAAGATGGATGCATCATTACAACCAAAATGTCAACTTTTATTCTTTAATCTTGGCAGTATATTGACTTGTCTCCAAATAGGGTACCCTAAATCCAACTATGCATTGGTTCAACCGCTATTTTATTGGTACCCAGAAAATTCCGATTCAATTCCCACTAAATTTCAGGTACCCCATTGCTGGTGGTATTCCATTATATCCCCGTTATACTTGGTTAAATCATGTTAAATCCCAGTGTTCTGCTGGTCAAATCAGTCAAATGCCATTCTTCATGGTGATCAGAAAAACGCAACAACAAAGCACCCAGGGTGTAATACGGCTGAATCTGCGACTTCCACGCGACCGCCCTGCGGCCTTTCTGAAGGGAGTTTCAATGGGAAAAGCACTGGATCAAAGCGGTGACCGATTTTTTATACCCTCTTGTAGTGACTATATATTTCAATGGATTGGTTAATGGGAAAAGTTACAGGAAACCCCAAGATTTCATGGGAAAATCCATGGTTTCCTGTAGATTTTCCCTTAAACCAATCCAATCAATATTGGCTTGCTATTGAACATGAACATGTTTTGATAGAGAATCAAACCGAACTGACCATGGCTTCTATAGCTATAGCAGCTATCTGATATCTTAAACTACCGGAGGGTAAGTTGGTTTTTAATCCGGTCAAACTGTCGATATTATACATGATTCAATGATATTATATCCATCTATATCCACCAAAAGCATCATAAACCTTAGTTGACTTCCTCACAAACCAGCTTAACTTGGCATTCATGACAAAGCACAAGTGCTCTGTGTTGTTCATTGCCATGTTTGACGATACCAAAGGCTGTTCAAAATAGCGAACTCCGAAGCTGTCCGACCATCTCCGCTTCCTTTCTTGACTGTCTTTTCGTTTTTTTTGCTTTTGTTGCTTTATTCTCTCCTCTTTGCATACCTCTTTGCCCCTAAAGAAACCCTAAATGAAACCCCACATGAAACCCCAAAGAAACCCAAAAGATATTCTAAATGAAAACTTAAAGAAATTTTAAATGAATTTATAAACAAACCTTAAATGAAACCCTAAACAAACCCTTCAAAAAAAAACAAATGAAACCCCAAAGCAACCCTAAAGTGAAACCCCACAGCAAGATCCTAAATGAACCCTAAAGAAAAGCCTACATTAACCCTAAATGAAACCCTCAAGAAACATTCAAAAAACCTAAAGAAACCGTACGCGAAACCCTACAAGAGACTCTAAAGAAACCTCAAATGGAACCTAAAGAAACTAGAAACCCTAAAGATAATCTAAATTGGAACCGTAGAGAAACCTTCAAGAAAACCTGGATGAAACCGTCAACAAAAACCCAAATGAATCCCTAAAGAAATTCCAAATGAAATCCCCAAAAAAAATTACATGAAAACCCCAAGGCCCTCAGTGAAACTCGGTTAACATGCCAAAATTTAGCCAATACCATTCAATATGACAGGTTCTAGACCCACACTGTTGCAAATACAAGGCACATGGTACCAGAACAAAAACAAAACAATCCAAAACCTTATCAAAAAAATCCAAAAACTATTCTAATTACACCCCCTTTGGAAACCTCAAGCTCCGGTGGTTTTAAGCCAGATAGTTCTCTTAACGTGGTCTTTCAACTTGGGGAAAAACTGAAACATGATGAAGCGCGCCCCTGAAGACATTATAAGATAACCGCATATTTTTTGCCCTCCTCGACGTTGGCCCGAAGGTTTGCATCTTCTGTTTTCCACGCCGCCGCTCATCTCAAAATGACATGTATGGCATGCATGGACTGATCACCAATATATGGTATTCCCCAATATATGCTGATAGGCGGATGGCTCTGGGGCAAACATTTCCCACGCCAGGCACCTTTCGTATGTGCACTGGAGGTTTGCGGCGGGGGGGAGAAGAAAGGGGCATGGGTGCTGTTTTGACGAAACACAATGAACAAGATATGTTGGTTCTCATGCTGATGAGTTGCAAAAACTTCAGGATGGCAAAATCGAACCACCTGAACTCATGTGTGGCACCGCAGTCGCGTTGGAAGATCGCTGAACGTTTTTCATTCTTGCAACGCATAGCGGAAGTTTTGGACGCACACCATATCTGTAGAACATTGAAAACAGTTCTGGTCTTCGTTACGGAGGTAACAACATGTTAAAATGTGAAACACAAAAACATAAAATATTTTTTTTACACAAATTCATCAAAAAATGGTCCGAAACACGTGTATATTCCTTACATCAACGGATTGAATATCTTTTGTGGCGCATGAAAATCCCCTTGTTTGTTTGGCTATACATCATCCCCAAACATTCTCACTTTGGATGTCGTGTTGGTTGTGTACGTTTACATGTTTTTTTACCTGCTGTTGGAACACCCAAAACCATTGAGTTTCCCACCGCTAATTGAAGATGATAATGTGAAACCTCCAAAATCCCTTCTAAATCCCAATTCATACTGATTCAAAAAATTAAACAAATTCCGTGTTTGTTAAAAATCCCAATTCATCTGGATTAAAGTGGTTCAATCCATTTTTTCGTGGTTAGATCATGTTCGATCCCATTTTTTTCCTGGGAAAACCCCACCATTTTGGTTGTGCCGATTTCACAAAAAACGGCAGGAACTGTTGCAAGATGCAATGCGCCGAATGCCTGCAACCGCCAGAGGAGTTGCAGGTCAAGAAGCGGTGGTGGACGTGCAGTCCATGGGGTCATTTGGGGTCCCAGGGTCGGCCCAACTTTGTACAGAAAAAATGGTAGAGTTGTGGCCCGAAATACCACTTGTATAGAAGTTAAATCACCCCATTTGTGGAATGTACAACCGCATTTATGACTATAAAAAATGGTAAGGGGTTTTGACTGTAGATTTATGAAAAAAACCACTGTAGGTTGGTGATAATATGGGGGGATATAAGAATACTGATATGATTAATCATACTAACTAAACATATCTAATAGTGATATATGATCAAAATGTAAGGTCCCGATCCATACCCCGGACCCACAGGCGATCCATACCCCCTGATCCATACCCCCGATCCATACCCTCGATCCATACCCTTTTGAACAGATTGAATTCATTTCAGACCATTTGTGTAACTCCTTCGTTCCATACGTCCGGATCACCGCGTACCGTTCCATACCCGTCTTTTGAGCCATAGATTCTACGTTTATTCAACTGTTTGCAGACTGGAAAATCACCATGCTAGTAATAGGTAAATCGTTATTATTATCATCCATTTCTATGGGCCATGTTCCATGAGTATGATACAACAAGAGAGGAACCATAGTAGCCAAAATTGGGCGAAAATTGGATATTAATTGGAACTGGCCATTTTGAGAGGGAAGAAAAGAAGATCAACCGCTGGACAGAATGGGGTGCCAGTATATTTGTGTATATATATATATATATATATTGTGGGTGGGAGTAGGGTAAATATCCCCAAATAGCCAGGTCAGTGATTTGCCACATTTTTTTCAGATTTATTCATTCATGGTACCCTCTGGTTATATTTGACATGGCCATGGATGTTTCAAATTTGTAATGGACAAAACATTGTATACTTATCGAAGTAAATGGATCTGAATGCTCCGTGGCGAAATTAGTGGAGGGTGTATTAAGTAGATGTACATGCACATATGGTGGTTTCCTAAAATAGGGGTACCCAAAAATAGATGGTTTATAATGGAACATCCTATTAAAAATGGATGACTTGGGGGTACCCCTATTTTAGGAAACCTCCATATATGTATAATATATATACACATGTATAGATATATAATTCACAAAAGTCTTACTTAGCCAATGGCTACACTTTATTTTTGTTCCAATGGCTCCGCGCGCGGCCCCTGAGTATCCCAAAATTGATTTCTTGTGGCGCCCGCATGCGGACTCAATGAAAAAGTTAATATTTTTATCAGGAGGAAACCCACTGAGTAAGAAGTACACACTGATGTCTTACTGTAGATTTTTTCTTTACATTTAACATGGAAATTACGTAACATGTTTGGACATATTTTGGAGGATAGCGGATTACGGAAGGACAGTTCATGAGATCAAATCTTCATGAACATGTGGTAATTGGGTGAACATGTGGTAATTGGGTGATTGGTTTCTGTTGTTTGACTCCAACCTCAAAGATGCAGTGTTGATTTTCTTTGGTCATACAACCCACCCACCTACATAGTACGACCAAGAAGCAACTGTTTTGATTACTTATATAGTTAATGTTAGACAGGTTGTAAAGGTTTGTTCGTAGGTTTCTGGTGGCAACACAAAAACATGTTGGTTGATTCAGTATGCTAATGTTCCCTTGTAAGACTAATGACTGAAACCGTGAATGATTGTCGGCTAATTGCGCAAATGCACTACAGTAACAGGCCAATTGCTCCCCGGTCATTGTTTGGTTGGTTCCTACGTAGCATTTGGATTTCCCAGAATTGAAAGGTCAGAACATTTCAACCCTAAAACATAATCCCTTCAATTATCCCGATGACGAAACAAAAGCAGAACTGAACCTATACATACCTATATATACCAACAAGAAGGCCTTATCAGGATTATGTTTTATATCAGCCACCATCAACCCCATAAAATGTTGTGTGTATTCTTGAGGATTCAGGATCATCCCAGATAAGCGGTTAATAACAACCCCAATCATAGGTTACCCTCTGGTAAGTCAATATACTGGTAGCTACATAAAAAGTCAATATACTGATTCACCATTTTTGATACGTGAATCATTTTTAAAAGCCCCCTTTTTTATAGGCAACTGGGTATCCCTTGAAAAAAACACCATGGAACCTGGCACACCCCAGAAATGCAACGCCGGCCGAACATGTCAGGTGCAGCTGCAACATGCCTACAAGCATTGGAGCGAGCTCCGTTGAACCGTTTTTAACCAAGAACTGCGAAGGCTGCGTGCATCGCGGGTTGCGTTTCGGGGTCCCAAGTTGAGTAGTGGAACTAGAGATGTAGACTTTTGGATGGATCTTTTCCACTTGGAGTTGTACTTTTGTTTGCAAAAAGATGGATTCATACGGACGAGCATCCACTATAAACATGTAGCTTTTTAGCGATGCACCAATTAACCACCAAGGTACCGCTGGGCTGAAATCTTTTTAAACTTGGCGCAGTACGGATTGAACATGTTACAAACATTGAATCAACTGGGAATTTCGCCTTGTCTGCGTAGGTTTGACCAGGTTGGGCTGACATTTCTGGTGACACGAATCATGTTTGTCAGGTCTTGAACTTATCTTTGGGACACGGTATACGAATCCTTTTCAGCTTAAGGATTTTGGGGGGTGTAGAGTGTAAAGCTTGTAGAGCTTGGATTTCTTAGCTCTATAATTTCGATTATATTTGATAGAGGGACGATGGGTTGGGTCGCCACATGCCACTTGACTTGGAATGAATTACTTGAAAAAACGAGACTCAAACTATAGTGTCTAGGTCCAATTGCAAGGATGTTGGTTCTGTTTGACACCAGGTGATGTTCCCTACATATTAAGTGTGGTCATAAACTCATCTGACTACAGTTAGAATCACCTTGGCTGCCTTAGCGCACTGTACTTAGTCTGTTTATAAATCAACCAGCGAACGATTTTGGGCACCACCTTGCATGATATATATATATATATATATTGATATATTTACAGTTTGTATTATCAAAGGAAGTTTAGAAGCTAAACCTTCCGACAATATGGACAGATGGAAAAGCACAGCCATGAATGAAGTCAGAAGAGAAGAGATGCAGGTGCGCGNTTATCAAAGGAAGTTTAGAAGCTAAACCTTCCGACAATATGGACAGATGGAAAAGCACAGCCATGAATGAAGTCAGAAGAGAAGAGATGCAGGTGCGCGAAAAGGTAGGAAAGCCGCGAAACACTGTGTTTTTCCGATGTTTTGTGGCTCCGGAGGGTCGAGAAGTA
>BGPT01000676.1:77630-147020 GCA_003297045.1 Symbiodinium sp. clade C Y103
GTTACTTAGTTAGTTAGTCAGTTAGTTAGTTAGTCAGTCAGTTAGTCAGTTAGTCAGTTAGTCAGTTAGTCAGTCAGTCAGTTAGTCCGTTAGTCAGTTCGTCGGTTGGTCAGTTGGTCAGTTAGTCAGTTAGTCAGTTAGTCAGTTAGTCAGTTTGTCAGTTTGTCAGTGAGTCAGTTAGTTCGTTTGTTAGCTAGTTTGTTAGCTAGTTACTTAGTCAGTCAGTCAGTTCGTCAGTTAGTCAGTTAGTTAGGTAGGCAGATAGACAGAGAGATAGGCCGACGCTCCAACCACTTGTCGGTCCATCAGTGAGTTCGCTCACGGTAGGTAGTCAGTGTCGTTGCTTGGAGAGGATATCCAAATGGTATTTTGAAACTTCCGCCACCGCCTTGTGCGGTACTACTGGTATATATATAAACAGTATCTGCATATACACGTGTTCTTTATCCTTAACATTGGTGGTCTAAAAGTAATTGCATTGTCCTCTTGTTGGCAAACTCCTAAAATTGTCCATGAAACAGTGTGTTTGTTGCTCATGGCAGGATGGGTCGAATTATTGGCATGCCCAATTTTGACCTATCCCCATATTATCTCATGTGGATTCATATTTGTTGATCAACAATGTTACTTTCTTTGAAGGTCCACAGACTCAGCTCCACAGACTTGGACCACTTGGGATGTCTCGAGCGAAGGTCTGCGGACCTGTAGACAGGTAGGACCAACATCTGGGGAATGAATCGGCGATCTTTGGAGGCATACTGGAATCCTCTATAGTAGTCTTTGGAAGCATTTATTGTTTTTGTTGCAAATATTTCATAATATTTCATAATGTTCATTTCAAATACAGTAATACCATTTCAAATCATCTACTGTCAAATACTTCCTGGCAAACCTGTTTGAGTACAGGATCGAACAATGAGCCATGGTAGATAGGCCAATTAGGTCCACCCCAGATGTCGGATTTAACTTAGAGCCTGGGCAAAGGATTCTGAAGACGCTAGCGTTTCTGATGATGTTCGTGGTTTCCGAAAAATGAGGTGCAGTGGGGCTGACTGTCTGGGCAAACCACAGAGCTTGAAGCCCTAAAAGCTTGGATACAACCCTTATACCCTCTGGTAAACTAACATAGCTATTGAAAATGGCAATTTTTAGTGGATTTTCCCATTAAAAATGGAGATTTTCCATAGTTATGTTAGTTTACCAGAGGGTAATGCCCATATGGGCCATGGTTAAAACTTGGTAAGGATAGCCATGGCATTGGTCGGAGGACCACACGACATGTACCTTCTTAGTTGATCTGCACTCAAGTGGTTCCGTCCCAAAACATGTCCAAAATGTTGATGCCGAATTCATGAATTCACATATTTCGTATGTCCAGTTTTTGCCTTGAAATTTCTTCAGACATTTCACGGCGGTCAAAAACAGGATCCATCTCAGGCTCCTCCGTTCCACGCTCCGGACAGTGTGTCGTGTGTCAAACGGGTGACCAAAACGGGGCAACGGGGCGAGGGTTGATGGGTGCTGGTTGCCATCCAAAACCCCAAACTCGGATGCTTACTAACAAAATGTGGGGGATGCAAGTGAAAATTTCTACTGCAGGAAGACGTTGAAATTTGGTGGGCTGATGGTTGTAAGTGAGTTTTCCACTGGTGGATGGTGAAGTGAATGTTTTTTTTGCCATGGATGGAGGCGTGTGATATCCTTCCCTTCGCTAACAATTGGTCTTTTTGCGGAGTATGGAAAAATAACTAGCCATGATATCCAACCAAATAATAAGTTAACCATTTGGTTTCTGTTTGGATATCCAATTATGGTGGAAATAAGATGAAATAAGCATGGAAATAACCGTGGTTCTATGTAAGCTGCTGGTAAGCCATCCAAACTCGAGATATCCATGCAAACCGTGTTTGGGGGTGCCGTTGAGGTGAAATCAAGCGATGAAACCATGGTAATTATTCAATCAGTTGGATAGTTTGGATATAGAGCCCTTATCGCTGCAGTTGTATATCCAAGTAGAATTGGAACTGCAGCCCCAAGTGGAGATTTAAGTAGCAATAGTGCAACATTGATGATTCCTACAAACACAAAACACTTGTTTACTGGTTGTCTCACAATGTGGTTCAAAATGATTGCAATCTTCCAATACCCAATATATATGTTTCAGCCATAAACATACCCCATGTTTCAGCCATGGCTTGCTGTTGGGCGCAAGTACTCGTTCTTGTTCACTTTTATTTGCGATGATGCAAGCATACTTTTGTGAAACCACCAACTCTAGTACCTGCGGCAAACAGATGACGGTCATTGAGTCATTGACGGTCACTTGAAAACTCCTGCATTTTTTTTGACCTTGTGGGTACCATCATTTGGAGGTTTCCTAAAGTAGGGGTACCCCCAAATCATCCGTGTTTCATGTTGGAAAATGTGTGTGTGTGTGTTTTTTTTGTAGACTTCCAGGAGATGTTTCAAGGTCGGTGCTCTGAACATGTTTCATGAGGTAAAACCAATACTCAACCATCCCTGATTGGTTTATTGTTGGATATATACCCCTTAAGATTTGGGATTTTCTGACCCCCAAATTGTTAGTGAATGGGGCGGATTATTGTTAGTTTTACCACATTATTATCATTATTATAGTTACCTACGCGACCTGCGTGACTGGGCCAGGTTTGGGGAAAATGTTGAGGACTATTGCAGCATGGTCATTTTGCATTGCTTCTATCAGGATTTTGACCTCGAACATCTGGGCGCCCCGACTGGTATTGAATTCATCGCGCCCACAGGTTTGTTCAAGGAACTCAAGGGTTGGGTCCTCGTCACTGCAGCCTTTCATGGCTTGTAGAAACATGGAGATGAGTTGATGTTTTTTAAAAGCCACATAAATTTGACCAGCATAAGGAGGAGCAGAACTCTGGACTTTGGATGGTTACTGTAGTTTTAGACATGATCAGAAAACAACCTCTTGGCTGGGGGTCACACCCCTGGAGTGTGGGATGGACCCGTTGATCTTACACATGCATCATTCTGGGTACCCTCTGGTATTGACTAACAGTTTGCTATGGAAAACAATCATGTTTAACAGGAAGAAAGTCATAAACTTGGGTTAACCCAAAATGTTTGGGTTATTTTCCATAGCAATGTTAAATTGCTGGAGAGTACTGAATTACCCTGAAGTAATATGTTCCACCAAGGAAACAGGATTCGTATTGACTGACTGTATCCACCAACATAACATTCTTTGAGAGCTGCCTTAAAAGAGTGGTTTACATGGTCAATGGCCACTACGAAGCTTTTTGCCAAACGATGTCAGGAAGGGCGCCTCAGAAATTGGTACTGTACTTGGGTGTGCATCCCAGATAGTGGTTCGAAACGATGCTTTTCTCCCAAGGCTGTTGGATATCCTCAGTTATTTATGGGATTTGTTCGGTTAGTATTCAGCCAGCTACTACTTGGGATGCACAGCCAAGTAGCAGATGGGAGGTTGTGTTAAAACAAATACCTTTGGGAAGT
This sequence comes from Symbiodinium sp. clade C Y103, assembly GCA_003297045.1. NCBI lineage: Eukaryota > Dinophyceae > Suessiales > Symbiodiniaceae > Cladocopium > Cladocopium sp. clade C. Next base: position 81,141 of record BGPT01000676.1, read on the forward strand.
GTTTCGACAGATTGAGAACATCTGTCGGAACTGTTCAATACAAACCACTCAACTCACAGATGTCATCCATGAATAATCCAGGAAATTTGTCCCTCAGACAGTTGACATCCATTCTGTTTGCAGACAGGAGTTTTGTTGTTCCAAAAATCACCTGGTGGGTTGAGGCTCAATGTTTTGGGATCCTTGAACATAAAACAGACCCAGTACCATTACCTGTTCATGCACATTGGATCACATTAGTTTAGGGGATACAGCACTGTAGAACAAAACTATGTCCAAGAGCAGTTCACTTCCCAGGTCTGTCTACTTTTGTGGATCATGTTTTTGTTCGGCTCCTCATAGGCCCTTAAACTCGGGCCGACCCAGGTTGTTTTAAACACTCTTGGAATGTCCAGAAAACCTACCACCCGGAGACTCTGCTGCAATCGTCGCAGTTTGAAGCTTCAGAGGGGTCCTTCCGCGGCACAAACAAGTGACAAGGGGTCCAGCCGCGAGGCGAAGCTGCCCTGTTTTTTTGTTGGATTCATAACCCCAAAGTCTTCAGGATGTAGAAGAAACGTAGAAAAAATGCTTATTGACACCGCCAAAAGAAAGATATTCAGAATTCATACTTATTTGATCAAAATAATGAAAACCAACGAGAACTGCCACAATATCACATATTTGAGGAATCATGATTCAAATCAGAATCCAATGTAAATTATAAAACCTAAGGAAGATTAAGGAAGTGATGGTCACAATCAACTTTCACCACCTTGTTTCCACCATGGCCATGGGTCACGATCGCGCAAGCTTTGCGACGGCAGAACTAAGCAGCTGGACCTGCGATGGTGGGCTTTGCAGAGGGGGAGGCCACAATTAGACCATTTCGATCTTGGATTAAGAAAGCCCTGCAGTTACAGGCCTTTACCACTTACACATGATTAATTAAATGAGGCTATGTGTATATACATTTTATTTCATTATAATTTGGGGTATAAGTGATTTATAAGTGGTAAAGGCCATAACTCTGGCTTGTGTAAGTTGGATTTAGAAATGAACGCAAATGAAACTACAATCCGATTGGCTTAATTTCGAGGATTCGAATTCCAAGAGTACCATTCCACTGCTTTTCGTGGCTCCCGCATCAACTGGGCCTTTCCCAGCCCTGAAACGTGAAGCGTCAATTTTCTGGGTTGGTAAAAGGCTCACCAAGCACCAACAAGAACTACTATGGACGTATTCACGTATTATTCATCTATTGGGGAGTCACCTTTGGGAGACTTGGTTGAGAATGCAACTTAAAGCAAGTTGACTTCCGCGGGAACAGGGGTACAAGCAGACAATTTCCTGGAAGCCCCCAACATATTTCATATATTTCATCAGTTGCTTTCCCTGTTTCAGTTGATTCAATTGAGCATTGCTTCCTTTCTCGCGGATCATGGATGACTCTACAAAAGTTTCTCCTCACCATCATCCAGCATAGAATACTCAACGGCAAGATGAACAAATGAAGTCCTGGCTACATGCATTACGAGAGCCCCCTGCTAGGTGCCACTGCCAGCCTCATACACATAGGTAACTCAAAAGAGTAAATACTGATAGGCACATTTTTCAATGTGAAACGAGCCACCGTTGATCAAAATGTCTAGGGCAAGCCTTGATAAGCAGATGTGTATACTTGGAGGTTCCCCCCACTTAGTAACTGGTAAGCAAGTGGGCTTAATGACCCAATTGTAGATGAGATCATCCACTTTGTGGACTTACCAAGCTGGGTCAACTAATTAGTTTGGATTCATGCAATGATCCCCCATGATCTTTCGGGGTTTTGAAACCACCAGCCAAGCCAAGAAGCCAAGCGCATCTGGCACGTACCAAGGTGAAATCCTTTACCGACCTTGGTTGGAACGCGCCCAAGCAACGAAGGTTTTTTTTGGGGGCTGACTGGATCACAATCATTGGGGGCTTAACAGTTGAAGCAGCAAAAATGGTGTTGAAACCACATTATGGGGAGAGAATGGAGATATCATGGGGAGATATCCTCCCTCCAACTAATTTTTTGGCCCTGCCAAATGAGGGTCGGAAGACTAGTTTCCCTTCAAAATCTCGCAATCCCCCAAAGGTTGTTTATTCCGGGCTTCTTGACCATCTATCATTCGGGGGGCCGGGGGTCCCCGACATGGGGGGAGTTGGCTGAATCCTTGGCGGTGCCTCAGAGTTAAGTTGGCAAGTTGATCTGCAACTAGCTTGCCCTTTGGTAATCCAACGTGGCAATTGACAATTCAATGTTTTCATGTGGTTTTAATAGGACAACCGTCTATATTTCTATAAATGTGGGATTCTCCATTGCCATGTTTGACTACCAGAGGGTAGATGTTGTGGTGATTATAGCTATAGCTAGATGGGTTCATCGACAAACATGACGTTTGGGACTCACCACCTTGTAGATCAAACTCCCCTGGCGACTATCCGGAGAATAGCTTCCGAGACATCAGCTATGCTCATAGTCATCATCATATTGTTTCATATTACTTGATATTACTTGACTATATCTGCATATTTGAGCGTACAACACATAAGTACATAATGTGACGTGTATATAACACATATATATATATCATTCTATGTATATATATATATATCATTCTATGTATATATAATATATATATATATACATGTACATATATGCATACATGTATGCATACATACAATTACATATATGTATAAAAGCATATGTAGTGAATTTGATGATATTGCTGAATTATGCAATTTAGGTCTCTTCTCACCCAAGGCGCCTCAGCGTTTTGGCGTAGCAGCGCCTCCTTTTCATGGCCGGTACTCTTTGATACAGCAGGCGCTGGCTGAGGGAGTTGGTGATCGTTGAGGCAAAATTGGGATATTTGACTTATATTAAGTGCCATTTCTGGTACCTAAACTGAAGGTACTGTACCGGGAGGTATCTGTATCCCTTGAAAAAAAAAGGTACCTCCAATTGGGTTCCTGAAATGGCCACAGATATAATGGGATATACAATTCGATGTATGTATAACCAATTGGTCCATGATGTTGGTATCTTTACCAGCATTTACCTCCAAAGTCACCAACATATAGATGATTCTTCAAGAATGTGACAAATTTGGATCATTGGTTTTCCACTGTTCCAAAAAATCCCAAATAATTCACCACTTTGACTCTTCAAGAATTTGACAAATTTGGATTATTGTCTCAGTCTTGAGAGCGTTGGACATTGGGGGATCAAGTGGCAGATTATCGGTATGGGGTCAACTCAACCTCCACACAACTCCCTCAAACTTGCAGATTTCATCAATAAATTTGGACATGACACTTGTTCAATTCGGATCAAAACTGCATGAGGCTCACGTGATTTATACCTGCACTGATAGTTAGGTAATTCTTGGTCCTTGGTCAAGCTTGGGTATCACTGAAATCGGGGAAACAGAGATGGTTTGGGTTGCAGTACATGCTCTTCAGTTTTCCGGGGATGAGATGGCCTCTAACATATTTCCACTGAAATAAGTCGTGTTTCAATCCACAAACCACCAAAAATTCAAGTGGGCCCAAGCCCCATCCACCCATATTTATAAACACCCGGAGATACTGGAACCCATAGGATGGGTCACGAATAACACTTCTAATATACCCTTTGGTAAACTAACATAGGTATTGAAAATGGGGATTTATAGTGGATTTTCCCTTTAAAATTGTGATTTTCCATAGCTATGTTAGTTTACCAGAGGAGAAAGTGTTTGGAAAGCCTATTCTCATGGCATTGGGCCTCTCGCGCTGAAGAGGTCCTCCATTTCCTGATTTCCGGGCAACTTCCACGTGGAAGTTGGGCTATTCGATGCTTGGAACAGCACCTTCCGTTGGTCGTGGTCGCAGTGGGACCGGACTGTCAACAACACCGTTTCGGTTGACGTTTTTGCTAGATGTTTGGAGGAGGTCAAAAGAATGTTCAATCCCAAGTTGAAGAATTCATGGAACAATTTCATGGCATCTGAACTATATCCGGAATAATTACTCATATTTGATTTTCGGTATCTGACTTGTGCTACTTTCCCTGCCCCAGTGTGAAAACGCAAAATGGCAACCTGCACCTCCCCAAATTGAACGCACCCAGATGGTTTGTTTTATCAAGATACGTAGTATCTAAGTGATTCCAATATATTCTATCTAATATATATATATATATGTATAGATGTTTGTTTACAGATACATAATTACACAGGATTATAAGTAATTGTGCCGTACATCACATTTTTTCCGAGTTGGCCTAGTCACATTTGACTTTGTGGGTGTTTCACAAGTCAAATACTACGTGCGATGGTGGTTGATCACAGGTATTACCATCACCCCTTATTTGTTGGAATGGCCGACAAACCCAGGTCTCATATTATTGTTGGTTGTATACATACATACATGCATGCATACATACATGCATGCATGCATGCATGCACGATTGGATGCATGTCCCATTCTATCTCCATGGTATTCCAATTAGTCATGTGTTGAATCCCATGGATTTGACTCACTTCATCCCTGAGGATGGGCTCCAAGTTATTCTGGGAAGAATTTGAAGAACAGTCACAAGCCGAACAGTTCCTTGACCTGCAAAGGAGGTCGTGCTGACCTGTTGGATTTTAGGTGAAATTTAACACAATGCTGTGTTTACTTTACAGTTTAGAACAGATTCCACATGTTCCAGTCTATATGATCCGTATATATATATATATATATGGTCCATATGCACGCATGCGTGTACATCATTTGTGGTATCTTTATATACAGGATATGTCTAGGACTAGCCAATTTCGTTGCCGAATCTTCAACACATGGCCCTGAGCATGATGAGCCACGGGATGCAGGTGACCTACCAGGTGTTAGGGCCCCAAATCGCTAAGTCAGTTTGTTTCACTAGATTAACTGTTGGGTTTATGGCCTTTTTATGTTGATTAGATATAGTTAGATTGGTTTTTAGAACTAAACCAACTTGGAACTAGGGGGCACCGCCTTCAATGTTTTGTTGGGTCAATTCATGGATGATTTAAGGTCCAAACACAGGCTTTTAACCCGTTAAATCCGCACAAATGCGGATGTAACTGATACATAATGATTAGGTTCATGATATGAACATTTGGCTACCAAACACATATTTGTTTTTGATTCTTTGAAGGCCTCGATAAACCAAACCTTCGGGTATATGACATTGAGTAGTGATACTCGGTGGATGTTGGTCATACTCCCTGGTTGTTTTGGGGATTTTTGGAACCACAAATTGGGGAGATCTATTAAGCCACCAGGAAAATCGGGTGTGATAGATATAGGGGTCTTTTTTGCTGGTCCAAACACCTGAACTCTACTGATGTTTAAATCCAGCGACCATGTCATTTTGTTAAGCCGATTATGCAAGTTTAGGGGTGCGGCCCGCCAATGGTATTCCCCGCAACGATAATTAGGTGGTCAAGAAGTTCCAGCAACTCAGAATTTATGGTGCTTAATAAACTGGTTTGGACTGAAGATGAGATACCCCGAAATCCCTTTTCTCCATTTACGTAAACCGTTGTGGGCACACCCCAATTTTTCAACCCCAAACGTTGATCAACATCTCGGCCCAGTGGTGCCCCCTACAATCCATCCAATTTGGATGGATCAAAACCTGTTATTATTCCCACATGACTGAATAAACATCCATTAGCATCCAATTAGCCATCGATATCTATAGGTACCTTTGGTGCAAATAACTCCAATTTCACTAGGGTTTATTGTAGATATAACTATAGTTACTATGGTTTCTAAACCAACTTATAACTGGGGGGCACCACCTTGTATCCATCTCACGCTACAGCTGGCGCTGGGCAGAGCCAAGGCGATACCGAGAACTTTGGTGGTCAAAGGTTTTGTTTGACCCTGAAGGCCACGTTTTGAAGTGCTGTACCTTGGTAGAACGATGGATTTTTGAATTGTACTTGGGGCCATCACTTTGGACTCGAAATTTGGTGATTGCTGTACCTAACATGGAATTCTATGGTCAAACATAGTTGGTTTGTGATACTGTAAGTTGGTTCAAAAGTAAGTACATGGCGTTTGTTACTTGAAATATCTATAGTTGGACAGGATTATAAACCTATCACTGGGTGGTTGGCTTTTTGAAGGTTCCAGAAAGTTTACTGCGGAATTGTCTGGAAACTGGGCATACCTCCAAAATGGAACATTTGAATAGAAACATTCGGATGATGAAGTAGTGGATTTGCGGTATACTCTGTTTCTAGACAAAAGTATGTATATATATACATTAATATAAACATATAGTGTATATTTATGTAAATTTACATGATACGCTTGAGCACAAGTTGTTTGTGGTTTGAAATATTGAGCTTGCACTCAACTCGAACTGGTTGTCACGGCCAAAGAACATGGGCGAGTGAGATCTTCCAGGCTGCAGGATGAGTTTATAGCCAACTTCGAACTCGAGGACCACGTTGTTGAAGCTAAATCAGTATGTTTCAGCAAGTTTTGAGAAATAGTTCTTAGGTTTATACCACGTATTCATTGATGAGAAACACTGGCGTTCCGACGATCTACTTTTGTTGGTTTTCTGAAGACTTTCTTTTGCTGCTCAGGCCCAGATTTTGAGACACACCCATCCCACATGCTTGTATGGCATATGTACCTCTACTTGGAGCATGTTAAGCATAGTTTGCAAGTGAAGATACCTTATCGTAAACCAACATAGATGTAGAAAACACACAATTCGTAGATCATTTTAGGGAAACCATTGGGTTTTCCACATCTACGTCAGTTGACCCTAGGGTATTTGAAGCATGCACACATGTTTCGGGGATTCACCTCGCCCCGGATCTTTGTTGATGGTCATAGAACAAATTTAGAGGGTCATATAGTTCTTTTAATTTGGACGGAACTAGATTCTTAGATGTTTGCAACATTTTGCAACGATTATGCTATTGAGGTCTCATTATTGTGGTTTGTCATCATGATTAAGTATAGCGTATAAGGATTCATCGTTATTCGGAATGAAATTCTGCAGACAGCACCACAATGTCACAAGAAAGGACGGTTTTCTCCGGGTATCTATCCCACTAGTAAGTAATTAGTAGTTTTCTTTTAAACTAGAACCTGTTTAGGAATGTTTTTCCAGGTATGCTTGGATGATATGTGTGGATCTTGCCTGGCTGCTCAGGTAGTGCCGCCTTAGACCAAAAAGGCTCCCCGGGTGTCATGGGGGACAAGGATATTTTACAGACAAGAAGATGCCTGGGCAATGGAAATTCGATGGGATTTGACATGACTTCAGGCGGATTTGATGTATTGGTATTGAAGCTGAATTACTGAGGATCTAGTTGGGTACATGAGAGTATATGGGGGTGTAGCAGCAAAAATGAGGGGGCAATCACCACCGAGAAATTCGGGGATACTTTTGGGTGTGCATTAAATTGATCGCTTTTAGGATTCTCTAAAGTATATCTTTTGTAGGTTTGCATAATTACTACCCATACCCAAAATAGCTGGAACATGGGAGCTTGATCATAAAAGTAAAACACACTTATGTGTGATTGATTACCACATGATGCTTCCGGACAGTTTTATTAGATGAAATCTACTGACGTCAGTAGTGCTGTAAACAACAGTACATACTGATACCCATACATCCGATTCAGGGCGCTGTATGAAAGCCATGCAAGATGACGGATGGTTCTCAGCCACAGCGTTCACTGTCCAAACTCTGATCCTGAGTCGAAGTTCAATTGAACGGTAGTGTGTAACTCACTTATCAGAAGGTTTCCAAAACCCATATGCTCCATGTATGGTATATTTACCTACATTTGGGTGATTTTTTGGGTGAATGTTGGTAAATATTCCAGCACCATGGAGCATCTGGGAAATGGGGGTACTTGGCAAATCATCCGTTTTTCTGTGGGATTTTCCATAGAAAATACAGCTTAAGCTCTTGGGGATACCCCCAGATCGTCCCGCGCAGCTGTTTCTTAGAGGAAACTCATCTTCCAATCCCGATGAATGCCAGGGTTATGCAAAATTGATGTGGTTTCAAACTCCCCAGATCCACCGTTTCTGGGGGGTGTTGAATATGGGGATTATATGACAATCGGACTACATACAATCGCAATCCTACAAGCCACGCCCAGACGTTCGAGATATCTCGAGTACATCCCCATCATTGGGTGATGTTGGGTGCATCTTGCGGATTTGTTTTGTTCTTGTTGTTGATTTCTCAATGGTTTGATCTACTATTGATGGGTTGTCCTAGTTATGTGCCAACTATAGCATGTTGTTGCTATATTTAGATACATTCCCAATGGTGTATATATATATATATATATAAATCATCCTAGGTTCCAAATTCCCTAGCTGGAGCACATGAATTTATATGAACATAGGGTAACCCTGACTGCATTGGTTCCACACCAGACACCAGGCGGCAGATGAAGTGGATGGTGCCATCACACATTTTGAGCATCTCAAGCGGATGACGACGTTGGTGCTGCGCCAGTTGCAAAACCACATCCGCCTGGCACTTGGCCACCAGATGTGCAGGACCGTCATGGCGGATGACGAGATTTCTTTTTTCACAAGGTCTTCAGGGACATCAGCCTATCCCTGAGGCCTAGGACAGCAGTTGTCCTGTTCAAATTGCCATTTTAAGGTACCAAATTCTTAGACACTCACATGACACGCCCAAACATTATATATTGCTGGTTTAACTATATATACAAATATCATCAAATATATACATACGTGCACATACACAAAGAAAACCACTTTCCTGCGATATGCCCATTTAAAATTTAGTTCCCGTTGTTGTTTGTTGAGATCCCCATTTCTGGTTATTGATAATTGTTTTGTATTTAGAAACCATAGTAACTATAGTTATATCTACAATAAACCCTAGTGAAATTGGAGTTATTTGCACCAACTTAGCTAACGTTTGGGGGCACCACCTTGTAGTGATTGTATGCCCCATAATACCATGTTTCCTGGTAAAACCCCTTATGGCAACATATAATCCGGTCCAATCCCAGCCTGTTCCACTGATAAATATGCAGATTTACCCATGAAAGAGAGGTTATTTCAGATAACTACGTTAAGAAATCGATGGTTTATGGGGGGTGTCTCATATTGGGGGGATTCGATTACTTTAACCTTTTGCTATGGCATCAGAGGGGTTTCTTCCGTTTGGTTTTCCAGTTGCCGAGACGTCAGGCGTTGGGGTGGCCAGACTGCTCCTGGCTGCGCGTCTCACAGACGAAGCCTGTCCAGTGACGGCCATGGAGAAACTCGGCGCCGATAGAAGTGGATGGACAGGAATGCGGGGTTTTGGACGGTTCAACCAATAAATTGTTACTGTATATATTTATTGGTATTTCACCTTAATTTTGATATATATTTGCAAGTATATATTATATGTATATTATATACATTTGTACCAAGTAAACGAGAATGATAGTAAGATATATGTAGTATATAGTATCAATTAGATTATGTACGGATGGTCCATAATATGTCGATTTACACGTTAAGTGAAAAGACGTAATCTTGTTGATGAATAGATACATAGAAATGCAGATGGATGGATAGATAGATAGATAGAGGACTCCTGGCAAGAGGCATAGAGCAACAAACACCGTGCTTTTATCCCGAGAACCCCTAGCCTCACCTTGGGCGTTTTCCCACGCCATAGATCTGGGGAGTATCATCATCCCTTCATGGGAATTGCTCTTGAATCCGTGTCAATCCCATGAATCATCTTGGATATCCTCCAGTAAACTAACATAGCTACGGAAGCCATAGCCCATTTAGTTCGATAATTTACCTATAAACAATGGTGATGATTTCTATAGCAAACTCTTAGTTCACCAGAGGATATCTTAACCAAAGCTAGATGAGATCATCTCAATGAGCATCCCATCGAACTATGGTTATGGAATAAAACCATAAAACTTATCAACTATATTCAATTACCCATATGCTCCATGTATGGTATATTTACCTACATTTGGGTGATTTTTAGGGTGAATGTTGGTAAATATTCCAGCACCATGGAGCATCTGGGTTATATTCATATCCTCCCAGAACCCACATCAATCACCTTTATAGTTATAAGTTGGTATATAAACCCACCTAACAAAAGTTATTTCATGTCATTCCATCACCATAGACCCCATCAATTGATTCGTTCTACTCACCATAAACCATAAGATGAAAAAACCAATGAGTATCATTATGATGAAAAAACTATTATGGTTACTAGGACGAAGTCTATAGTCACTATAGTGATTTCATCACCATACCCACCATAAACCGTAATTGTAGTTAAATCATCTACAGTCATATCATCGATCGTTATGACATTTAGACTTATACATATACATGTCATTACATGTCCAACTATAGTGTTTGGAATATAATCTATAATGATATCATCTAATAGGATTTTTGATTGTAATTAAACTGTAGATGATATGATTGTAGATGAGATAAGTAAAGATATATGACAGAAACTATATAGATGAAATAAGATTTTCTAAAACTGTATAGTGGGACACATTTCCATGAAATAAACCATCCAGATACATCCAGCCATTGGTGTAACCCATAAATCATGTCTATCAACTATATCATCTATAGTATCTATCGACATACATCTACCAACTATATCATCTATAGTCCTCTATAACCCAACTATAGTTATCTCTGTGGCTGATATATATATATATATATATTATATACACCCTCTGGTTATTTAACATAACCATTGAAAATGGCCCATTTATAGATGATTTACGATCTGGTAAATTAACATAGACCCTGGCAGATAGGGATTGGAAGATGAGTTTCCACTAAAAATTGGTGATTTTCAGGATCTATGTTAATATACCAGAGGGTGATTTATAGATGATTTATAGATTATTTATAGATTATTCATGATGATTGGACGATTTGCCTATTAAAAAAAAATGTGATTTTTTCCATGATTTTCCATAGCTATTTCCATGATTTCTGCCGTTTTTCCTATCAAAGATGGTGGAAAATCACCATCCCCGAGGACCGGCGCGGTGCCCTTCATCCCCGCTGAGCGCCTGCCGGGCGTGCCGCAGGCCCTGCAGCTGCTTTGGGAGAACGTGGCGCCTCGCGAAAACAGGGGACGACGCGTGGTGATTTTGCCAGGAAAACTGGGGGATTTCGTGGGGGAAAAATGGAGATTTGAATAGATGTCACATAAATTTACCTGGATTATCCTGGATTTACCTATAAAAATTGGGAGTTCCCATCCGAAAAACAATGATTTATTGTGGAAAGATGGAGATTTCATTTGGGAAAGACATGAAACGATCAGTTTGGTGGGTTTAGAGTTTAGAGTTTCTACTTCCGCGCCTTAATGGTTTGTAAGCAAACTTACAATAGGTACCGAGTTGGGCAACATCTTGCATAATTGAGTTAGTAGTTTGCTACCATGTTTGGTACATGCACATGATTCAGTGGATTATCACCCACAAAAGAACAAAAACAATTTCGCACCTAACATCCACCAAGATCTACCCAATCGTCACAATGCTTCTATGCCCCGATTTGTTTTTAATTAAACTTCCCGTCAATCTCCCCATTTTGTGGGCCACCTGGTCAAGATTCCCACAAAAAAATATGGTTCCTTATTAATATGTTTAAAAACAAAAATCTTTCCCTTCAATCCCCTAAGCCTTAGTTATATAAAGGTGGTGCCCCAACATCCTTGGCTAAGTTGGTGTGGAAATAATTAGGTACACTACGGTTTATAGTTGTTGTAACTATAAATAGCTGTGGCTTTATAAACCAATCAATAACAAGTTTTATGGGCAGCACATCGTTTAAGTTCCCATGTTGGTTCTTCTATCCCCATTATATCTCCAATTTTCCTACGGATCTATGGTAAATCTACATTTTTCATGGCAAACATGGACTCAGAATCACTGTGGTCCCCTCAGTCGGTTGGAATTCTTGACCCAGACCCTGGCCTTTTTGTGGAAACCCCATGTCACCGGTTTTTGCCGTCTCTGCGTGCCAAGTACGCAAGAAAAAAACACGCAGAGTTTGAAAGTTTCCCGAAGGATGAACATCAATTGACATCTCTTCCTATCTCTCAAGATATATCTTGTCATCCCTTAATTAATATATGTTTCTTTACAACTATTAGCATTTGCAACGTCTATTCACATGTTTGCAGCGTCTAGTAACATTTCCCGAAGCAGCCAATCTCCAAGAAAAGGTAAGTGGCCGCTGGAGCGGAACCTCCATAGCTGAGGTAACGCGTGCAGCGATTAAAAATTCCATCGAGTGGTTCGTGGGCAATTCCATGTGGCTGATCTGAATCTGGGGTCTGGTTGGTTGGTTCAGATATGTTTGTTGTCATTATTATTACTCTTAGATAGTTTTATTTTGGTGATCGTTGAAAACTGTTTCAAATCAAAATAGCCTATGATTTTTCATTATGGTTATCCAATTAACGAGTATAGGTCTGGAATGGGTGATCATTGGGTGGTGCATCATCACCTGATTGCGTATATACATATGTATACATATGTAATGTATGTGATGTGTGCATATTCATTTTTTTGAACATGTGTACACATATTATACATTTGTGCATATGTATATATATATATACATAAATTTACATGCATATACATGTTAGGAAGATGTAAATTGTACGATGCATTCACCATTATTTCTTACTGCCAGGAATCCATCAAACATCAATTCTAGTTGGTCCAATGTCTCAAATGGTCAGTTCTCTGGCTTTGGTTTTTCTGTTTTTTAGGGGGTTGTGCAACCGTAATACATAGTCCTGCATAGTTTGAAGATGGCACACTATTGCACAGCTGTCCTTTTTTTCTTCGTATGGTAAATCTTTACATAAACCATCATAAACCACTCATATTTAAATGTAGGATGTTACAATCCAAAATCCCATGAGTATGCCAGATTATTCAACCATTACTCACTTCATGTTTCTTACCAACAAACACCACCCCAACATTTTAATTTCCTCCCTTAAAACTTTGTTTTCAGACTGGATCTATTTATATTATTGGGTCATGTTGGGTGCCTTCTTGTGCTATTCAAGATTAGGGTAAGGGGGTTATAGTAATCTGATTTGATCATATATTGCTGGTTATGTTTTTATATATACATATCCCATTGTAACCCACTATACCCCAATGATATGCTTTTTTTTTTCTAGAATCCCCGTTTTCAAATTTATCATATCCCCATATATATATATATTGTGCTTAATCAATGTTTATATTTGATGACAATAATCACCAGATATCTCTCAGCTGAAACAATTGATCATTTTCCCAGACTAATGAATCCTTATAATCATTTCTAGTGGCTTGGTATCGGCCTAGTACTAATTCAGTAATGATGAAACATGTTGATGAAATCCCTATTTTTCACTACTATACTGTATATTCCAATATATTTTGTGGTTAATTAAATTTCCATTTGTGATGATAATTATCGCCAGCTATTCCCCAGTTAAATATCCTAATCATATAGAATTTCCAGGGTTGGTCATTCATCATGTCCAATGTCCCAAAAAAAATCATGCCCCAATCCAAAATCCCTAAATTTTCCCAGAGTAATCAACTAGTCAACACCAGAATCCCCCATTGTAGTCCACTATTCACAGATATTCTTCAGTTATAAGTTGATTTATGACCCCCTATACAGCATAATTGTAGATATCCCTCCTACTCAACCCAACAGTTAACCAAATCATAACTCAACCCAGCGCTATCGTTTGGGGCTATTCCCAGATATTCCCAGAATCATCAGCCGTTGGGAGTTTCCCAAAACCATGGTGACTTGGGGATCCCCCACGGCTTGAAGAAGCCCCCATTTAACCACATAGCTATAGGAGTTCTATCCCATGGTGATAGGGGTTTATAACCATAGAAGAAACCATGGCATACCATGGCTATATCCAGTTGTAAACCTCAACTGGACATATGTGGACTGTACAGTTAAAGCCCTGTACCAGTTTTAAATGGCTATGAATGGGGTCATCAGTTCACAAATGGGGTTATCTGACTTGTAACTGGTAAAGGTCCAAAGCTGTTTGTTTAATGGGATTAGTGGCATACTTGATTTGAATGAGCTAATTATCCATTCATAATACCGGGATATTAACAATTGGATTGATATTATATAATGGGGTCTTAATTTCTGTAGATGTTTCTGGACATTTCGTCAGGTGCTACTTCGACGTGGACCGCTGTCCGGGCGTCATGAACCACGTGGCCCTGACCATTGACGACGTGCCCTGCCGTTTGGGACCTCGCAACTCGATGTCTCTTTGGCGTCAACGGGCTGTCGTGGGATGATGCCTGATGATGGTGAATACATATGAAAGTCCAACAATATGTGTGTCTTGTTGTGTTTTTAATGTTTATATTTAGAAATACATGTTACTCTGTTACTACATGTTTAAGTTTGATAGACTTAAAACATGTCCTTTGAGTTTACAGATACATGTATTCGGTATGGAGGTATGAACATAGGATTGGAGTACTCCCTGTTCCTTTTCACTTGTATATCTGCGCGCATGGAATGCCGCATTGACGCATCTATTCTGAATTGTCTTTATTGTTTTTATGTCCTACCACACAAATCCATCCCATTATCATATTGTATCCTATCATTTTCCCACACCAATTGCGAGTGGTGTTGCTTTATTTTCCATTTAGTCCATGGATACGATGGTACAAGGTGGTGCCCACTAGTTAGCTAAGTTGGTTTATACCTGCAATATCTAGGGTTTATTCTAGATAGAACTATCGTTACTATGGTTTATAAACCAACTTATAACTGGGGGGCACCACCTTGTAGCAGATGTAAACACTGTATTTTTTTCTGCTGGGGGTCTAGTTTTGTTGGCGCATGGGCCAAAGGTCCCACACAGAAATTGCTGGTGATCATGGATGTTGATCACAACATTTCGATGGTGCCTCACTTGGAGGTCCCACTCAGATCCAGTCAGTACCCTCCGGTAAACATACACAAAACTATGGGAAATCACAATTTCTAATGGGAACATCCACTATAAATGGCAATTTTCAATAGCTATGTTAGTTTACCAGAGGGTATTTTGTTCAGAAGCGCGGATGAAACGTCCGCAATCCTGGGTGAACCAGGGCTTTTTTTTGAAGGCACTTGCAACCCATGTCCATTTTGGATACCCATTGACCCACCGCACAGAGTTTTTCCATGCAATTCTAATGTCTAAACATATATGAATATTGTATTTTCAATCCTGCCGGCAGACATTTGTCATTTACCACCATCGGATTTTCTACTTTTCTGTCTTTCCTGGCCTTGCAACGGACAGATTGACCCATCCCCCGATCCCTTCATGTCTTGCCGAGGATCAAGCAAGTGCAGAAACTGCTGAAGTCCTACCAGGTGATCTGTGGGATGACCATCAAAAATTGGGGACTTGGGAGGTGAATCCCATGAATGAATGCTACGTGAACAGGTGGGTATTGGTCAATGGTTAAGAGATTTTAAGAGCCTATGAAGATGTGGTTCTTCTTTTACTGACTGCAAGTGTCGATTTTTTGGGGTATCCAATATGACTCACTGCCATATGTTGATTTTTGACCATACCCGGATGATTTGTTTAGCTATCTTGCTACTATTTGTTTTGTACGGAGATTGGCCAAGGGCCAAGGACCCAGGATTGTGGGAAGTCGGCTAAAGTGAAGTGGGAAGTTGGCTAAAGTGAAGTCGCCCTAAATTCGACATGAAATCCCAAGTTGATGAGTTCATCTTGGCTTCCATGCTGAATCTAGAGATCCAGATGCTGACTGATAGATTGTATGCCCAAACCCATAATTATCAAAATATGGATTGCTAAAGATCCGCACGATTTCCCAACTAAGAAATCCCTAATGTTTTTACATGCTGTCCTAGCTTCAGAACAAAATCCGAATCTACATTTGCATTTGACATTTTTCCGGAAAACTTTTAAGATGAACAGAAACTCAAGATTCAAATCCAAGAAACATGCCTCTGTTTTGTTTTTTCACCCACATTTTTCCAATGGCTAGCTGGTGGTTTCCCAGGATTCTTGAAACCACCGGGCCCCAAAGCAGCACCACACATGGACCACGTGGCTAGGCACAGGCCACCTTCATGCTGATGGGCAAATTCATCCCAGGCAACGAAGCGGATCTGGCTCCCTGGCCGTTTCAAGTGGTGCCCCCTAGAGGAAAGGACCCCCCCAGTTTGGTAACCAACGGACATGGTGATTCAACCAACAAACATGGGGATTTATAGTTGAAAATACAATACTCAGTTGATCCAGGACAGCGGAGTTGGTGAAGAACTAGGCTGAATGTGATTGATACGCATATACAATATGATATAGAATATATAAATATATTATATATATATATATATACACGTTAGACAGGCTTACAGTGTTACAGCGCAACTCAGAACTATTTATGAATGGTTCTGTTTGTCCACCCAAATATTGCACAACCTTGGAAAGGAAATTCTTGGGCAAAACTGTGCAAGTCCCAGTCCTCCCAGATTTCCTGGAATGAAGCACCGTTCGAACCTCCAAAACTGAGGTTTCTCTACTGAAAGATGGGCATGAATTTGGAAACCACGGCTTGGTGGACAAGAGTCTCTCGGCCTCCAAGGTCGTTTCTGGAACAGCCTGGTTCTATTGGTAGGTGATTTTTGGCCATACTTGTGAGTCCATACTACAGGAAGGGTTCCCCCAGTAAGAAGTTGGTAACCCCATCGAACTACATGTACATCGCTTGCAAACCACAGTGAAGCTAGACAAACAGAGCAGCAGAAATCTATTGTTTGTCATGGTTTGTCACTTGATCCATGGGAGTTTGCACAGTGGTACATGAAAGCATGGAATGGTTTCCAGCTCAAAAAGTCAGCCTAATTACTTATGAATTGGGATTCTATGTGGTTTGTTGCCAGGGTGAAGTCGTTCACATCGCAGCAGGGACAACAATTTGATGTATCCCAGCTGAGGAGAACCATAGAGCCTTATACAGTATGTATGTGCCATGGTCAACAAATTGATGGTAGATCCATATTGGGAGATGGTCATAAATCCAAAGGCATTGTACAAATTCTTATTATGGGATGGATGACCATGCCAAATATGTCAAGTTTTGCCAGCGGTAGCGCCTATGTGGACAGCCATGTACATGAACTCCGCTTCAGCTCTTTAATTCTTTATTGTATTTATTCTGTTAATCCCAAGTATGTTTGCAATGATCATGACAAATCATTGCCTTTGTTAGTAACCAAAACAACTTTTTTTAAAAAATTTTGCAAATGCTCCATTCATGTAGAGCCTGTTGGAGATACGGTCTGAACGGTCGAAGATTTCCGCTCGTTAGGCTACTCCAATGACTCTCGCGAGGATTTTGAGGCGCTGGTACATCGGAACTGCTGCACCATTCTGCAGTAAAGGGTCCCTGAGGGATATCTTTCTGTTGGTTGAAGTGTTTGTATAGGTTACATGTTGTTTGCAATGGATCTATCTACAGTTCGATGGGGTTATACCCCCCAACAAAAACATAGCAACCGTGATTTAACACTTTTTTTTCATGGAATTTAAAGCCCATTCTAGGATATGTTAGGATGTTAATATATGTTAATGTTAAATCCTTTCTGGGGGATTGCCTTTTAGCTTGGACCAGGGGGTCAACAGGCCCGGCTTGTCCTGCCGGGTCCCGGGGCACAACCAGGTCGCTGTTGACGAATGCTCTCAGCGAATTCGCGCATTGCACAGTGCTGCAGGTGTAGAGGCTCCTGGGGTGACGTGGGAGTGGTGCAATGTGGGACTTCCATGGAATTCCATCATTTCCCTCTGGTAATCAAACGTGGCAAAAGGAAATCCCCTTACAAATGGAGGTTTTAATGAAAATGATCTATTATATATATATAAATGGTGGATTTTCCATTGCCACGTTTGATTACCGGAGGGTACAGAAAATGTTGACATATTTACCAACAATACTGGAGTTGTAATGGATTGGTACATTGGAACAGGTACTATAGTGGGTAATAATGGGATAACACAATGTGGTGCCCTCGAATTATAAGCTTGATTATAACCCCATCCAACTATAGATTATAGATATATACATATATATATATATATGTGTCTATAAGCCCTAGTTAGTTGGAAACCAACTTCGCGAACTGTGGGGCATCACCCTTGGATGGATCTTAACCGCGGATGTGCAGCTTTTTTGGGCTTCCATGGGTTGACGCGAGATCCACGAAGCACCAAGATCTGAACTGGTGTTCCATCAAAATGAGTGGGTGAAGAACATCCAAACCAAGACTATTCTGTTTTATAATTTGATTGGCATGTGAATTATATATAGTTCAAGTTTGTTGTTCACGCACACATATATTAGTATATATTTATATATACAATCAATTATATATATATATACACACATTATTTAGTTGTTATGTTCATCAATGTTTTGGATGATGATCCCCACTAGTACTCGTATTTGTTACAGGGGTTGAAAACCACCAAGTCTGAGTCAACTGGATGTCCCACTGCATGTAACAGGTGGTGCCCCATAGTTCGCTAAGTTGGTTTGTACAGATTAATTTATAACACCTCTGTTTAACCAACTAGCAAAATATGACCGTATAAACTATGGTTTACACATTATTGTAAGATATTGTAAGTTGGTTTATAAGATCATATGACCTTGTAATGAGCAATAAGCATTTGAGAATCGGACAACGGCTTCGTTGTTGGTATCAGGATGACCTCCATAGTACACTGCAACAAATTCCCTCTGGTAAACGTTTACATAACTATAGAAAATCACTATTTTCAATGGGACAATCCACTATTTCTACGGCCATTTTCAATAGCTATATATGTTTACCAGAGGGTTCTTGTTTCTGGTTCAGTTTGTATTTTGGTTGGTGTTTTTTTGAATATGTTCTATATGTTCAACCCTGCCTGCCTTGGACAATAATCCCAAGTCACGGTTCTTTCATGGTTCTTTCCCGGAAATGGAAATGATTCACATTCATGGCGGATGTTTAACGGTTGTTTTTTTGTCTGAACGTATGCAACAAGTTAACTTGGATATGATTGCCCTCCGGTAATTAACATAGTTTGCCGGATTGTGGATGATTTCCCAGCTATAAAGCTCCATTTAGTTTGGGGATTTCCCAGCTAGCCACGTTTGATTCCTGGAGTGAACGGATATGATATGATACTCTCTGATTATTTAACGTAGCTGCGGAACATCACCATTTTTAATCGGTAAATCGTGATAAATCACCTATGAATGGGATTGTTTCCATTGCTATCTTAAATCACCAGAGGGTAGATTCATGTACATTTCATTAAATCCCATTCAATGCCACTAGATCACATGTTTTTCACAATGGCTACAGTTGGGCAGATTGTCCAGAACTACTGTTCTCGCATCTCCAACTGCAGGAAGCTGTGAGATGGTTTCGAGCTCCACATGGCAAGCTCAGTGCTGCCGGGGTGCTCGAAAAAACCCTCGTGAAAACGGCGACAGTCAATCTCTGGTTGACTGCACGGGGAGAGTTTTTGAGTACCCACCCAAAGAATAGACGTAGTGATAATTTGTGATCAAGATGGTACCCATCCATTGGGGGTTTGACATGATGCAAGTTGGTGAGGGGTTAATAACTCATGCTTTTTTGTAACTCTATTTAGTGTAAAAGAAATATAAATAAGCATTTGGGGGGTCCTACTGACTATCCTGAGGACTGTATGCCGATGATCCCCAATTAGGGTAAGGTTTACCACAATACTTGGTAGTCAGTGAACCTAAATTGTGTTGTGTTGGAAGAGTATCGGGTATCCACAACGTTCATTGAGTTTAGTTTCAATGTATGGCAGGTTGGAATTTGGTGAAGCATTATAATTGCTATACACTATCTATTTGGGGTTTTATGACATCAACAACTGGATGTCACGGGTGGCTATTAACTACACACCAGGATTCAGGTCGTACCATGAGCAACTAGTATGTTCGGATTGATCGTTTGTTTTGGACCTTTCGGAGCATATGTGGAAATGCTAAAATGATAGGAGTCTATTTCAAGTTTATCAGTCACATTTGAAGGTATATGATTATATGCCCACTATCATTCATTGGCATATCACAGTTTTGAGGGTGCAGAAGATTGCTAACCATGCGCAGTTGAAGGATCGTATAGGATCATACTAAGTGTGGAGAACTCAAGGACCTTGGGCTGGTGAACACCATCGAAGCGTGGGTCACTTCCGGTTTCCATTCATATGATTCATCAAATGCTTTGCAACCTGCCTTACGAGAACAGGTTTATGACACTGCATTGGTTTACGGGACAATTTACAGGAAACCATGGATTTTCCCATGAAATATAGAGGTTTCCGGTTTCAATTTTCCCATTAACCAATCCAATGATTATGACACCATGTCTCGGAATTTTGTTTTGGCGAAGCATTGAACAACAACTGCTTGGCGAAGATCATCCGAAGAGCTTGGCTCAGGTCATAAATGAGAACATTGATAACATATACTGAGAAATGACATACAGACTATGCATATGCCCAACAAAAAATGGGGAGCTCCCTTGGAGCTACGAATCGAGTTTCTCAACTGATTGATAGTTAATTTATCCACATTGTTTTGAGATGTGTTGATTCTATAGTTACTATTGAGCTCAATATCCATAGTTATCTAATCTATAGTCATGCTTGGATCATTGGATTGGTTTAAGGGAAAATTGAAACCGGAAACCCCTATATTTCCCTGGGAAAATCCATGGTTTCCCGTAGATTTTCCCTTCAACCAATCCAATGATTGGAAATTCCGTTCCTTGAAACCTTGGCCACCCGGAAAAGTGCCACGGGGCAGCCTCAGGTCATGACGGAGGTCTTACAGAGAAAAGGCTTGACCAACGTCATGTGCCACTGGGAAGCAAGCCCAGTAGTAGCCAAGCAACACGGAACTCGCTGCAGCTGCGACTCTATATCTCTATAGATAGATCATGATAGATCTACAAGTCCATGATCCTTTCATAATCTGCGGACAATTATAGTATCAAGTAGTAGTATCTAGTGCAGAATTGGTTTCTCGAAGTGGTAGATGCAATGCCACAATCCCCCTTTTAGGGCCCATAGTTTTCAATCACATTCCCACATGGTACAGTTGGCCTAATGGGGATGATTCCGAAGATGATGTGGATTTTCTTCTTGTCGAAGCCACCCAGTGTTGTGTCGAGCTCGGTACAATGACATCGACTTGAGGTGGTTTTTCTATTCGCCCATTCATCCAGAATTCGGGGATCATATCGGAATTCTTACATTTGTTATGTTGTGTCTTTGTTCAAATGTGGTTTCCTTTTGAATGGCCACCCTCAATCACATCCAAGCCATCCGAATGAGGCGATACATATGCATGCTGTCCGGTCATTCAAGATGCAGATTTCATCGGCAGTTTCCTCGGGAAACAGGCGCCGGGAACGGTCAAACCATACTTGTACAACAATGTGGGTTGCCTAAGTGGAGCAAAAAGATGATATGTATCATTGTATCATCCATTTCCGGGTTGTAACCATAGACAACCCTACAAGGTGGTGCCCCCCTCAGTCATTATTACAGTACTATTATCATTGTCTTGTGTCTGCAAAACACATGTTTACCTCATCTAAATAGTTGTAATCACCATACATGCACGTTTGCCTATTTACAAATCAACTTTGCCATTAGCCAACTATGGGGACACCTCGTATTTACATTGAGAATGATGGGTAATGTATGGTAATGTGATATACCATGATATACCTAAGAATAAAGGATCCCAATGTCTCATCAACGGACTTGTGTTGTAAAATTCATCCCTAGTTTGACGCGCACGGCATTGTGATTAACGCATCAGTCACCTCAAAATGAACTCATTTGAGAAAACATATGGCTTAGTACAGAGCGGAATCTTCTCCGAAATGATTGTCGTATTTCAATGTATTTCATGCTTGTACAGTTGCTTTTTTGTTATTTATTGTGACCCAGTTGCTCCGTTGTATATTTACCTACATTCTTGGATCATGCTTCCGGCTTATTCTGCTAAATATTCCATCGAGAAAGCAACGTATTTTCTATTTGCATGTTTAATGTTTGATCATTGATATATGGGCTGTAAATGATGATAAAACTGTGTGAAAGTTACTCGTCCAGACTAGTTCTTTCCCAATAGTCACCACAGTAGTTGGTTCAACAACCCTCATCTTTGTGGATGATTTCCTCAAATCATCCCTATCATGCGTATTTGCATGCTCCAAGTAGATCTTTGCCCCACCAAATGATCTCGTTTGGAAACCGGGTTTTCCCAGAATTTCCCAGACATTTCCCAAGCTCGGATCTATCCGCCTCCGTGCTCCTGGGAGGCGGAGCATGGATCGATCATCCTAATTCACATGCCCGAACGCGGCTTCCGAGAATGGTGTCTCCGCGGCGGCTTGGAACCAGCTCAGGGACGACTGGAGCTTGGTGTTTGGGGCGAATGTTTCGCAGGGATACCTCGGAGTTCACCGATGTGTTTTTTTGGGATTTCATGAAAAATGGACACATGGAGGGGGTTGTTGAAGTATTGATGTACAATGGGATGAACTCTCCGATATTTTTTCACATGGCCGGCTGGAAGATCTTTCGTGTCTATTTGTTTATACAGGTGGTTTTCCCATTTTCCAATGGTGATTTTCCAGGCAGCCGTGTGACAAAATACAGATACTGTAGTTGCTCCGGGGGAATATTTCATGAGCATCCACAATCCATGAAACCATCCTCAATGATCCACCTGAATAGTGAATCCCTGTTCACTGTTGGTACGGTAGTGCCAGCGTTCTTCGGGGGTAAATTGATGGTCTAGGCGGCTAGTATTCCACCATGCCTATGTTTGTTTGGGACGAACATCAATCTTGCAATACAACTTCTCAGTTGTCAGCAGTTAGTTCGCAATTTTGGTTGTTATGCGCTGGTGCGCAAATATTGCAGCTGTTTTTTTGGCGGAGTGCAGAGACTCAAATGTACCCTTCGATAGAAGAATACTAGGTTGATGGATCTTGCCATGTTTTTTTTTAGATAGGCAACTTGGTGTAGAAGTAAGTAGGCTGTTTCGGATGGGTCGTCATGGGGAACACCACTAGAGTTGGATTTTGGTTGATATCGATCCAAAAGTGGTCCTTGTGCAATCAATTTGCACCGGGCTTAGTAAATTTCATGGAAGAAACCACTGGTTTTTGGTTAGATCTATTTGTTCTTGATTTGGGTATGGGTCACATTTGAGTACCCGAATTCTTGGATTGTTCATTGTAAAAATAGATTTAAATCTGTGGTCCCCCATGTCTTTGATAACCCATTCCCATTTTTGTGTTTTTTGTGTGTTGTCTTTGATTATGCTTTTTTTCTCCAGTTTTGGAATCACTCAAATCCCCCTTGGATAATGGGATATTCTATCGGATATGCAACTGTTGGGTGATCTCAACACTTAAAACAAGACATCCTGTGAGATGTTTGCCTTTTGTGTTTGTACAAACCATACATGTACTGTATATAATCATAACATATATATTTTTTTAATATTGTGTATTTGTACATTATACATTGTATTCATACATTGGTTGGTTGCCATCACGTTTGATTCAATCATATTGATGAAGATACTGGAACAAGTCGACGCTTCAGAAACACAGCTCATTTAACAAAAAATAATTCATCAGCCAATCTGCTGTTCATCGTACTCACCGTTCTTCAAGGACTCGAAGAGTTGCTTAAGCAACTGAAAAGTCGTGGCCTGCAGCCAGTGAGTGTAGGCAAGTTGGCTCAGTTGGCAGACGACCAAAAGATGTCGCATCTCTAGCGGCTGACCCCGGGTCACCAACCACCACTTCGCTACAGGGTTCTACAGACTCCATGTCCAAGAGCAGGCATGTCACAAGTCCACCCTAAATCCAATAATTATCCTATACCCTCTGGTAATTCAACATAGCAATGAACAGTCCCGCATTTGTTCAGTATTTTTTTCAAGATGATTTCCCCTTTCAAGTGTGTCCAGCCAGCCAAGTTTCGTTGCCAGAGGGTAGATCCCAACTATTGTTGTCCCATTAATATGATTTCCATTTATCACCTTTCCTATCAATTCCATACAATTTGGGGCCCCCCCAAGTATAAGTTGGTTTATAAATCCCATTAACTATAGGTATAAGCATGTATAAGTATCTTAAACCATAGTTATTGGAGTTGATTCACCAAGCTCGCCATCTTGGGGGCCCCACATTGTAGCTATGAGCAACTTCCACTTTTTTCTGGGCCATTCCTGCAACCCCAGGGATCAGCCCTGTGAAACACCCACTGCGACGTGAAGGGCCACACGTCATCACGGCCGTGTGGTTCGGCGGGCATTTGCGGAGCTAAACCGTGCGCAGTCAAGGAGAATCCCTTCACAACGGGAGGGAACGAAGGGGAGTGAACCACCAATACATTGAGAGATCAACATAGATTTAGATTAAACAAGAGCAATGCAGGAAAATTGGGATGGGCCTAGATGGACTTAAATCAATAGCCTGCTAAAATGCTACAGTTTGAAGGGTACCCAAGTAGATGAGCCATGCCTTGACTGGCACTGTTCTCCTGCCTCTTTTGCTTCCCCAAACCAGAGGCGCTTCGGGCCGTCCTGACGAGGAAGTGGATCATGCTCACTGGACATGAACGCACAAATGGAATGATGCAGAAATCTGCAATATCATACAAGTATATACAAGTTATACAAGTGATGTTCCTATGAATATCAGCGATAGAACGATTTCTTTTTTTAAACCAGGAAGGAGCCTATCCGCTTACACCTCTGTTTTTTTCAACATGCAACCCTAAATCCACGAGTCAAAACCTACTGTTGCATATTGGTACCGTATGGGGGAATAACCATCCATTGACCAGCTATTTTAGGGTGCATATGTAGTGCGTATGATACCAGGGTTTTGACCCATAACCATGTGTGCAAGGATCAAAACAGGAAGTTATACAATGTTCATTGTCTAGTTGGTCCCCACAGGCTACAGAAAATGATGAGGCAGCCCATGGTAGCCAATTAATTATCAAAACCATTCCAGGTGTGTTCGATGGTACCAAAGCGACTCCTTAATTCCCACAACAGGATGTTGTTGGATAGTTTGCGAACTAGTGAATTGATAAGTTTATACTTAGTTGGTTCATGTTGGTTCTCAGGTCACTTGTTTACTTGATCAATTGGTAAAGCATAAAACAAGCATAATGACTCTGATAAACAGATTATGTCATTGACAATAACATACAACAACTATTGTTATCAGCGACCCATGATTAAACAAACATAAAACAAAAAAACACGCGACAAGATGTGACTGCAATGGCTCCCAACCCCATTTGCCAGTCACGGACTCAGACCTATTGACCATGTCAAGCCACCATTGACGTACAGATTCTTGGGTGCTATCTCACATACCAAACATTTATGAATGTGCATGAATGTGCATATTCATAGATATTATGCGTAAATGATGGGATGTGATGTGATATGATACGATGTACACACATATGTATATCTATACATATAATACATATATATATATATATATATACATAAACATAGATAAATAGATAGATAGATAGATAGATAGATAGATAGATAGATAGATAGATAATGCATACATGCATATCTGTATATATATATATATACATATATATATATACATGTACATTTATGAATATACATATACGAATATGCATACATATATATATATAGATATACACATAGCTGGGGATTGGATGCACCGAACTTGCAACAGACATGCCCACTGCGGGACGGACCGGAAGTCTGGGGAGAAAGGGACCGTGCCCGGTCGCTGGTGAGTCACAACGAAAAATGGCGGCAGTGTCCCACCGG
The DNA here is from genome assembly GCA_003297045.1 of Symbiodinium sp. clade C Y103. Lineage (NCBI taxonomy): Eukaryota > Dinophyceae > Suessiales > Symbiodiniaceae > Cladocopium > Cladocopium sp. clade C. The sequence continues at coordinate 107,174 of BGPT01000676.1, forward strand.
ACGGAAGCTGTAGGTACCCTCTGGTAAACTGTTACATAACTATGGAAAATGGTCATTTATAGTGGATTTTCCCATTAAGAATAATGATAAACTAACATAACTGTGGAAAATCACAATTTTTAATGGGAAAATCTACTATTCTATGGCCATTTTCAATCGCAAACTGTTAGTTTACCAGAGGGTAGAAGCTAGGGATGGGTTGATTCACCAACCAGTGACATGTGGGGGCCGTGGATTCATCGTCGAAAACCAGTTTTACTATGACAATTATATACAATTACTAGTACTACCCTCTGGTAAACTAACATAGCTATGGAAAATGACCATTTATAGTGGATTTTCCCATCAAAAATAGTGATTTTCCATAGTTATGTTAGTTCACCAGAGGGTAATAAGATCTGATATGTACTAATCATGGATTAGTTGGATTGAACCAGTGTTAGTGTGGGAATGATTTGTTTGCCTATGACAAATATGGGTAAACATCAGAGTAGCAACAGGGAATGGGAAAATCACCAGCAAGGCATGGGACAACATTTGGGTACAACCAACTGGTGGAGGGTCGGTATTTAGAGATTCATCCATTTATTGACTCATTGGATTGGTTTAAGGGAAAATTTACAGGAAACCCCATATTTCAAAGGGACAATCTATGGTTTCCTGTGGATTTTCACTTAAACCAATCCACTTATTGATGCGATCATCCACGAAGAAAAAAAACAGTTATGTTAAGTTCAGTGGGATTATCCCCCACTGTTTTGAGGAATTGGTGTTGGGGCCTGTTTTGGGTCATCCCAAAAGACCGAGTAATGCCCAAAACATTGTTTCTGGTTATTCTTTGATGGGATGAACAAGTAGACCCCCTGGTTCCTGATAAGAGTGGTAAGATTTTGCCGCAATCATTTCATTCAGATGTTTGGCCTCAATGATCTAGCCACATTTGAGCAATGCCTGGAATCTCCAAATCAACAGTTCAGATAGTTCAGATGGCTACATCCATGATCTAAAACAATTTCTAGACTTCAATTGTTTGCAAAGTCTCCCAGCTGCTGATACTTCATGCTTCATGCTTCGAATCCAGGTGTGTGGTGCTCTTTTCACCAAGCTGCCTTCTAAACAAAACCCGACCAAACAACCAGCAACGTTGAGCTCATGATTAAGTGACTTAAGTGGGTGTACTCTTACTTGGCAAATAATGGCATGACATGTCCCACACGTATTATCATATGTTGAGATATGTTTAGATATGTTGAGAATGGTCATCTTCCATCGATATTTCAAGTTACACTAGGAGGGTTACAACAAAGCAGACAAGCACTCCTGAGCTAGAGTGAGTTTACTACTGTAGATGTTACTATTTACTATGTATAACGGGATAAATTGCCCGGCTACCCGCATCACCTTGGTTGATCTGGGATGTATATTCCATATCAAAACCGGTTGTGCCTGAAATATGTCAGGTTCTTTCTGGTTCATTATCCACTCATGATCGCTGCAGTGAAAGCCCTTTAGCAACTATAAACGGTTTTATTGTTTTCCGGTTATACATTTCTATAAATGGGGTTATAACATGTTATAACTGACTTCTAACTAGAAAAGGCCCAAAACTGTGGGTCCCTGCGACGCAGATCCAAGTAGTCCACTCGTTTCCCAAGTACCGCCAGGGTTTCTTGCGCGCCACAAAGCGTCTGGCGGCACAGCGGAGTTTTTCCGAGGTGCGAGCACGAGAACTTTCGGCTTAGAAACCCGTTGCATACTGTGGGTTTCTTAAAGGAAAATGGGTGATGGTCCCATGAAAAACTGGACATTACCCTCTGGTAATTTGTTACATAGCTATTGAACATGGCCATTTATAGTTGATTTAGCCATTAGGAATAGTTATTTTCCATAGCTATGTTAGTTTACCAGAGGGTATACATATCTATCCCATCAAACATGGAAATGTCATGAAGATATCATGGCATATTTCACCGCATGATATCTGGATGTTTGCGATCGCAATTGGAAAATGATGAGAAGCTATGATTCCAAGCGGTTGCTATGTGGAGAACTTTATGATACCTGGAGTCCCGGGATGTAGGTAGGTCTTTCTGAATGATTTGTAGACAACTAAACAAACATATAAGACAGATTAAGACAGCATCCTCGGGTCTTAGATTTGAGTACGCTATGTTCATTCACGTGTAGTGTGGGTGATCATTGAATCATGCAGGTCAGTGTGTAGGCAAAGCGTTTGGTGGTTTCAATTACATATGATTTCCTTCCATCCCTACTCAAGTTGATCAACTGCAATTGACTGTGGAGAAGCAAATTGTATGTTTGGAATTGGTTGAAGAATCCGGTGTGGTTAGATGTCGTATTAGGTCTGTTTGTTTATTATTCTTGAAGGTTCAAATCCAGTTTTTTCTTGTCGGAATCCAATGTTGGGTTACTGTATATCCCATCTTGGTTGTTAAAGTTGAGAATGATTGTTTCGAGTCCCAAAGTTGGTGTATATATATAGTCATAAATTCAATTTCAAATGGTTCAGACCCAAAGCACAAAGACTGTTGGTCACACTCATGTGGAAATGTGTGGAACCAAATTGGACCCAAGATTTTAAACTATTACGTCGGATCTAATTCTTTGCAGTTAGTTTACAAGTTTGTTGGGTATTCAGAAATCATGATACCCGTTGATAACCCAAATTCTCTGTCTGCTCATTTTTGCAGGTCGCCGGCTGGCGTTCAGACTTGTTGGAGGTGGTAAAACAGGCCGGCGATGTCAGGGCGATGTGGAGGGTGGCACTGGGTAAAGCGTTGAGCAGATGAGAAGTGGACTTGTTGGTTTATAAAGCTCAGGTTACAGTGAACTAAACCATAGTAAACCTATAGTTAGTGGATGTTAGTGGGGTTGATAAATCAACTTATACAGTTTGTGAATGTGTGTGATTACTGTAGCAGTGGCCACCAATTTCTCCAGAACGTGAGATGATTGATGAGCCCCACCATGTAACAAGGTGAGGTCCCCCAAGTTCTGTTTGTTCCCATGATGATGAAATCCCTTGAACATCACCATATGTTTGCTGGGTAAATCACCATTTTCCTATGCTTCATTGGTTTGGTTCAAGGGTAATTTTATAGGAAACCTCTATATTTGATGGTAAACACATGTAAAAACCATGGTTTCCGGTGTAGATTTTCCCTTCAACTAATCCAATGAATGGTTTTTGCCACGGTTTTCCCCATGTTTTCGCGGGGTTTGGGGCTCGCCAGGTGCCCAGCGATTTCGTCCCCGCGGGCCGCGCGGCGCCGGTGTTGGAGTCTCTCCGGAAGTTGCAGATGCTGGAGGTCCCAATGGGAAAACCATGGGGAAATGGTGATTTCAGGCACTAAAAATGGGAGATCATCCATTTTTGACATGTACCATTTGGTATATGAACATAGACCCTGAGAATAGCTATTTTTAGAGGAAACTAATCTTCCAATCCCTATCTGCCAGGGTCTATGTTAATTTAGCAGAGGGTAAATCATGATGTTGATCATTTATTTCTAAGGGGCATCTATACCAGAGCAAACTGTTAACTCACCAGAGGGTATAATCTATATAACATCTATAATGATCATAGTCTACACAAGGTGAGGCACCCAAACGAAACCATAGGAAACATAGTGATTTCGGCCAGAAAAAATGTGATTTAATGGATTTATAGTTGATATATGATTGTCAACATTTGTTGTTAATCACAGTTATAACCCATAGTTATAAATTGTGTTATAACCATAGTCGACTTAATACAAGTGGTTCACAGCCATAGTTGACCATTGTTAACTTAATAAGTGGTATGAATCCATACAAGTTGGGGCACCGCTTATGACAGCTAAGTTGACGCAAATAACTTGGTTAACTTGGGTTGATCAGGGGGATATAAGTATAGTTAATGGATTTATAAAGCCACCTTACAAATCATCCTGGAGTAGATAGAATATTTACATTCACAACTAAAACATCCCCACTGAAAAACGGTTTTCCAGCCATGCGTGTTGAAGAGGATGAACCACGAGGAAGAAGAGAACACTAAATGTATAACTACTTCAGGATGAATATATTTATACATGTGTTTAATATATATATATATATACATATTTATATTGTGTATATGTGTATATAAAAAAAATACCGATCATCTCATATCATCACGTGATGAAGGTCAATCAGGTCAGCCCTGCCAGACTGAAGGACGTATGCGAGAGGGTATTCAAGGATGAGCCGCCGAAGGATTCAGTATCCTGGTCCTCGGTGTTTATATCGAGAGCCGCGGTCAACCTCAGGCCTGCCATCAACACCCGCATGTCGGACATCCAGAAGAAGAACCAGGGGAAGAAGGTGGACACCCGGAGCCAATATATTTGCTACATTGCTCTGCCCAGGAGGGGTTGCTACAACACATTCGAGATTTTTTTTTTTACATATGATATACAGCTAGAAAGTCCTGCCGGATGACCCTTCAAACGTGATGCAAGGTGCAGCATGCCGAGCTTCTGGAACAGAGAGATCAGGAGTCGCAGGCGCCTGTGTTTCGCTGTGTTTGGAATGGGGAGATGGTGCAGTGAGGCCTGGAACATTCCTATGTTTTAACGGGAAAACCATGGGAAAACCCATGGGGAAATGGTGATCTCAGCCACCAAGAATGGAACATCTCTAGATTTGAATGGGTACCCTCTGGTAAACTAACAGTTTGCTATTGAAAATGGCCCAGTCGAAATTTCGTGGATTTTCCCATTCAAAATGGTGATTTTCCATAGTTATGTAACAGTTTACCAGAGGGTAAATCATCATCAATCCCATTAAAATCCCATTAAATCACCATTTTCCTATGGTTTTCCTATGGTTTTCAATGGGTAAATCATGATGTTCATCATCTATGTTGAAAAACCAGAGGGCATCAAATGGGCATTCGAATGGGGATTTGTGAAACCTTTTGGCTAGGGGGATTTCGCCTGGCTGAAAATTGGAGACCTCATGTTATGGCGGTTTTGATAGGGAAAGTGATGATAAACCATAGGATTTTACGGATATATATATATATACATATACATACATATATAAGTTAAAATTAAACTTATGGGATTATATATATAAATTATATGTGTAAGAAAGAACTGACACCTGGGATGTTTCAGATTTTCTTTCCTTGCAGCGTCTCGTGGTTGTAAAACTGCTATACAACATTATACGACATTTGTATAACAACCAACCTGCAATCAGGGAACGTTGAAATATCCCCACATATGGCGAGTAATCTGCAGAAATTCCGCGGCAAGACACAGATTGGCGCCTCCAAACCCTAGTTCCGATGGGTCACCAACATGTTGATGTGGAATTTGTTCGCCAAATTCTGGTACCCTCTGGTAATTTAACATTGAAAATGGCCATGTATTACTTGATTTTCCCACTAAACATGGTGATTTTCCCTAGTTTTCTGTATGTTTACCCAAGGGTAGAACTTTGGGAAACTTCCTGGAGCACCAGGTGACTGCACCTGAGGAGCTGCGTGAGTCCGAGGTCTCAGATCGTCTCGGATTGGGGATCCAATCCCGGGCCAGGGGAATCCAGACGGACATGGGAATTACCCTCCGGTACACTAACATAGCTATGGAAAATCTCCATTTTTAGTAGGTAAATCAACTATGAATTGCCATTTTCATGGTAAACTAACAGTTTGCCATTAATGGCCATAGAAATTTCGTGGATTTTTCCCATGAAAAACGGTGATTTTACATAGCTATGTAACAGTTTACCAGAGGGTAATGTATTGGCCATGAAAGATATGGCGAACTGAGTAAAAGCCCTGGTACCTTCTGTTCAAGTCATAGCTGGTAAACGGATGTTCATCCCATGAAAATTGATATAGGTTTTGACCCATCCCCATATCTTATCCTCAGGAGATGATCGGATCGCTACTATGAATATTTTGCAGAGCTGATGAGGCTCATGATTAAAATCTGATAGATTTTCGGCTTGAACATGACTCAGAGAAACACTTGGCAGCGTACCGCTACGATGGAGATCTAGACACTTCAGACAAGAAGAAAAAAGATGGGGACACGGATGAACCAACCAACAATTGGTTTAGATACCCTCTGGTAAACTAACAGTTTGCGAACTGGAAAATCACATTTTTTTTTAGGTAAATCATCTATAAATGGTACATGTTCAATAGCTATGTTAAATTACCGGAGGGTATGTGTATGGGTCAAATTTATAAGACCATTTGAACTTGCTTCCTTGGCTGCAACTGGAGGTGTCTGTTTGGTGGAGACCGAGTGAGTTTCATCTCATGGACTTTCAAAGAGATCTGATTTTGTCCTATGCGAAGATGTTCGAACTAAAATTTCAATCATAAACAATAAACATGTATCAATCTCAATTTCGCCCATGTTGATTCGCCTTTTTTCAAGTTCTCTTGGCCACGAACCGCTTGAAAGTCGACGTCCATCCGTCGAGGCTGATGTTGCTCTACGACTCGGAGCTCGAGGTGCGGTTGGCGTCGGCGCCCTTTTGAGCAGTGATAGGAAGTACTATAGATTCACTGGATTGGTTTAAGGGAAAATTTACAGGAAACCTCTTTTTTTGATGGGGAAAACCGGTGCCCCCAAACGTTAGCTAAGTTGGTGCAAATAACTCCAATTTCACTAGGGTTTATTGTAGATATAACGAACTAGTTACTATGGTTTATAAACCAACAAACATTACTGGGGGGGCACCACCTTGTGGGTTTGTCTGAAAAGAGGGGATGCCCATAAATGGCTATTTTAATATGGAAAATGAGTATAATCCATTGGAATATGGGGTACCTTATTTTCAGACTTACCCAGATCAATGATGGGGGATACTTCACAAGAGGTGAGAATATGTAAACATTTAGGGTTTTTAAGTTGATACATGATGGTTGGTTGATGATTAATTATGGGATCTATCTCATTAAAGGTAATATCAGATTTCCCATTACTGTGAATCCCAATTATCATCCTATGAATATCAATCCCATTATTAATATCCAATTATTCATGGATTATTTTCCCATTCACATCAAGTAATCCACTAATCCATACTAATCCCATTTAGAAATTAATACATGCATGATAGTTATTAATATTCCATGAAATCATGGGATATTCAGATATTCATATTAATTGTCCCATTAAATCCCATTAAATAATCCATGAATCTCATTAAACAAAGCCGATTTTCCAGCCATGTTTGCTGACACCAGGCATCAGAGACTCGGCTCAACGGCTTCAATGAGATGCTGGAGCAGGAGCGTTTCACGAGATGGGAACTCTCTTCGAAGATTTTTTCGAAAGAAGATCGGTGTGTTGAAATATGGGGAATTTTGCCCACAATATATGGCATTGTATATGAACAGTATACACATTATGTTTGGTTTATCGAGAAAAATGATGATAAATCGCTTGATTTTTTGGGTGCCCTGAAATTCAGACAAAACCTGATTTGCTTGATGTTGTTTGACAGCTAGTGTTCAGTCGCCAACGCGGCAAAATTAGAACAGTCATTGGATCTTCGATTCATCGTTGATGAAAAAAGGGCGCGTCAAAAACAACCAAAAACATGTGTATTCATTTGTTCCGTGTATTCTCTCAGAAACAAGAGAAGTGGGTGCAGACGAAAAAACATTGCAAAGGAGAAAAAACGCGGGTGCAGACGAAAACTTTCTGACGAGAACAACAAAGGGAGTTAAAGCGTGGTATTTTACAGCACAATTGTTTTGTTTGTCAAAAAACAGCAAGCGCAATCTATACTGGAAGCAATGTTAGAATGATCATGTCCATGATCAAAACGGGGACGAAAACAGCGCTTGTGACCCTATAGAAATGCCATGAAATTCCCTTGTCACTAGGCCTATTGGGCCTATTGTATCTATCAATCAAAGGGCTTGAAAACATAAGTGTCACATAGTTTCACTGAGGTTAATGCTGTGAAAGAACAAGGTCATAGGCCATATAGGTTCTTTAACGATGTTCCAACAACCACGTTACACCTGACCCCTGGTCGCAGGAACCAGCAGATGGTATCCCTTTCTTTGTTGCCCAACGTCCCACTTCAGCGATGCTCCATTTGGTCCAGTGGCACCCTATTTCCCAACTATTCCCATGGATATCCGACATTTTTAAGTTGATTCTGACATGTGTTCTTCGTTAAATATGTTTGGAAATGGAGTGTAACGGGATACCCAAATTCATGACCTTTTTTTTTTTCTATTCTAATGACGGTTCGAAGAATGAGGTTCAACAAAAAAAATATACGATGTGTGTAAAACAACAAGAACAGTCAGACAAACCCATATAGACAGAACAAGAGGTAATCCCCTGTACAACTGGTTAAGCCGTTATAGAAGTATGGTATTAAGCCGTTATCCCATAACAAGCCATGATAACCCACAAATGATCACAGAAAAATGGAATGTCCCATGTTATAGAGTTAGCTCACCTCATATTTCGCGTTGAAATAGCTCTCCAAAGGGTAGTTTTGATTGTTTGAGTTCCTTGAATTCATCATTCTGTTTAGTTTGTCAACAGGTTGTGAAATTTGGCAGGTGGCATAGGTGACATCCATTCACAACTCGACCTTTCTGGCAATTTCTGGCATGAATTGCCGTCGAGGAGCTGCTGATCTTCCAGCGCGAAGAGTTGCGTGGCGAACGCTTAGAGGAGCTCGATGCAGCGGCCAATGGCAGCTTGACCTGGAGATTCACCAGCTACACCTCCGAAATTTCACATGAAAACCCTAAAAAATGGCCATGATCTTTCAAACCCCTTTTTTTGAGGGTTTCGTGTGTGAAATTGGAGAGGTGGAAATATCGAGGACACTGAGCAGATTCTTGGGGATGGGGAATGGATGGATAGTGGACCAACCAAATGTCATACTTGTTGGTTTCAAACCCCATCCATCTACTGCGATATATTTCACACAAGCCACACCAAAGCTAGTGAAACAAAGCAGCTTAGCTCAGAATTTTGGGGGGTACCACCTGCATAGGAGAATATTGTTCATCTTATAATTAGTTTAATTAATCAGATTCAATCTAGTCTGAGGGCTTTGACATGGTATGACTATATACTTTGAAATAAGTTACAGGATTCCGGGGTGTGGGGTGAACATAGGGTGCTTCCAGAGGCAGCTTGCTATGCGGTAATTCAGGGGCAGGTCGGTACGTGTTTAGCGTGTGAGAAGCGGTGAAAATTACCAAAAGATGAGTCAGGATACCCATTTCAAACATATAGTGACATATAGGAGAATTTCCGAAGGCAGCTCACCACAGTTTCGCATTGCATGGGTGGCATGGTATGGTTGCAGTGACTTGAATTGGCTGTTTTGGCCTGGCAGGACTGCCAAAAGCAAGTTCTATCAGACCATGTTCGAAAACATCGGGCACAGCACCAGCCACCCCGAGGGCTAGAAATGGCCATGCTATCTTTCCAGTGCATGGTCGAGGCAGTTCCAAACCTTGCTCGACCTGATGGTGTGGCCCTGCGCCTGCGAGGTGGAGCCATGGTATCGATCTTTCTTCGCTTGGCCGTGACAGCTGAAGTACTTCGGATGCTCAAGCACCTCTCAAGATGACTTGGTTGAAAGAAAGAGCAATGGAGAGAGCAAAGAGGTGAAGACACGGATCTGCAAGTTGCTGTAGAACTCAAGGCCCTGGCGGAGAACGCAGATGTGAGTTGTTTCATCCACATGGACACGCCGGAGACTGTGGACATGCACATGTTCCATATGCGGGCAAACGCTACACTCGTTTGAAGGGAATATTTACAGTTGAAACCTCTAAGTTTTGATAGAAGCAGCATAACATAGTTTGCTGCATTGTTTTTACGTAAAATTACCAATCTATTCAGGGGTGTTATTGTCAGGATTTAGGAAACTATCCCAAAATTACTTTACGGGTTGGTGAATTCTGAAATAACTCAGCCAGAACTATTGACATAGTGATTTCCAGTGTGTTCCATTTGTATCCATTTGTGAGGGGAGTAGACCAAGTTATGTTAAGAATTTCCAGATTGATGAGGCTTGGTTATGTTTAATGGTTTTCTAGGGAATTTGGGGTAAGATGAATCTCTGGACATCCATGAAAAATCTTCGAAAACCAAGTCAGTTGTAGGTTTGTAAACCCATCTATGGCCGGTTGGTTGCGTGAATTGAGGTGGTATGACTCCTGTGCCGCTGGGTGGACGCGGGTGTCCGTCCGCTTTGGAGCTGTTGTGGCAGTTTAGTTTTGATACGGGTAGGCTGCGGCCCTTTTGGTACGAAGGAAAGTGGTGTGTTGTCGAGGAGTCCGTTCTGAACTCCCTTGTCCTTCCGAGAAAGCCAAGGCTCTTCCGTACGTGGGTCAAGGCTCTTTGTGGGGTTCGGGGCATTCATCTCGATGATGACGCGGCAAATTCTGCCCCTTTCGCGGGCTCGGGATTCTCGCAGTTGTCTGTGGTTGGTCGGGTCCCCCTGCACCCTGCTGTCGTTGAGGATCTTCCCTCCATCTCCTGTCGCTCGGGTGGTGTTCGGTCTTTGAGGTTCCCGTCCTTTTGGTAGGCCTCTGTACAGATGGGGATTAGCACAGCTCACACAGGCCGGTTGCTTTCCAGCACTCAGACTTCGGTGCGATGTGAGAGAGTGTAAGCCCATCTATAGCCATAGATCAGAAATATATAGTGGAACCGCCCATAGTGAACGTAGTGACATAGACACAAACCAAGAGAAATCACTTGTTTTGGGAGCTCCTTTCTGTCGTTCCTGATTTGTGGTCGCATCATCCCCATTGACTTTGAGATGGGGTTGAAATCAACAACAAGTCGTGCCTATGTCCATATCCTTTGGAGGAGATGCAGTAATGGCTTCCAAAGCAAACGCATTCTTCCAAGGAATCTTCCGACTTGAGAATGAAGTCATTTATAGATATGTTGGATAATTTATAGATATTTAAAGATATTTATAGATAATTATAGTTATTTCATGTCATTTCTATATGTGGCAAACCCAACATCCTATGCATCCGGGAATCCTATGGCTATGTTCAGACAGGTATCCGCCCGGCAGAGCACTTGGACTTTAAAACATGACACCACGAATGTGTTTGGAGGTGAGTGCAATTCCTGGCAAAGTAATCACTTGGAAATGGGCCAAAACCTATTATTATCCATTTAACGGGATGCACATCCATAAATCCTAGCTATATTGGGGTTCACAAACGGGACCAGGGTTTTGACGCCACTTCTGCTTCAGTGTGAATTACTCATACCGGTCTGTGGGACCAGCTTGGACTCTGCGACGGTTCGCGAAGGGCACCTGCACACATCACAGAACAAAGTCAAACTGGCAAGGTGATGGTTTGGTCATGTTTGGTCTCAGCACTCAGCATTTGGTTTTCCTTCACTGAACACCTTGAAGTCATTTAAACGCCGCTCAATCCCAATAGTTGTTTAGGAAAAACATGGAAAAATTGGCATGTTTGATTGCCGCATGATATTCTAGCAGTAACAAGCAGGAATCACCACACGTTGAGGTCGCGACGCGGTGTTGGAGTTAATGCCTGGTGTCGGGGGGCAGGACCCAGCCTGGGAATGGCGCTTGTGTTTGGTCCTGTGGAGAAGTGGCAAAGCATCAGGTAGATTGGGTAGAGCATAACTATGATTGTGTCTGGAAATAGGCTACCAACTAGCAGGTAACTACCACTAAGTTTGATGATTAATCACTATTTTCCCTGCTAGAGTGTTTATCAATGGGTATACAGTATATGGGTATACGATCTACCTCATTTTTAGACACACCTACAAAAACATCATCGGAAAATAAGTATAGTCCCATCCCCCGATCATGTTTGAATATCCCCTATGACCAGGCCCTGCAAGAGGACAGATCCAATACCAGAGGAGGGCGTCTACGGGGTTAGTTCATAGTTAGTTAAATGGTGAGAATCCCATATGCTCCATGTGTGGAATATTTACCAACATGACCGGATCATTTGGTGGTAACTGTTGGTAAATATTCCAGCACCATGGAACATATGGGTATCATATTGGGTAAATCATAACGAGCTCACTGCGACCTCATTCTAAATGATGGTTGGTCAGGGTAATTGACTATCCCAAAACGGCCAAACATTGTTAGGTTGGTGGACGACTATGAGTCAGCCAGGTGATCTTAGTTAAGGATGGTTGCATCGTAAGAAAACCAAAACGTCGTTTGGAAATGGTAAGGGTCTTGTGTTTGCGTCTGTGAAATGTAATTTTACATGTTTTTTTTTTTTGTGCAGGTTTTTCGAGAAGTTTCTTTTGTTCCCAAGTCCCAACCCTTTGGAATTATTATGTCTATTCTGAACATTGGGAACTCCATATGGTAAGCCGAGATGCCGAACACCCCAAATTTGGGGTCTGGTTTTCGATGCCCCACCAAATGATCTTTCATCGGTTCCATGGATATTATCCGTATGTACTTTACTTGCCATGTGTTTACAAAGTCGTGTTTTCCGGCAATGTATAACATGTAAAATAAATATACCCTCTGGTTATTTAACATAGCCATGGAAACCCAGCTAGAAACCTCCACTTAGTTCGGGGATTTTCCATGGCTATGTTCAATGAGGGTATAATTGTGAAAGAAGTGTGGTCTCCTGATGGATCTGCCATATTGGATTCCCTGGATTCGATTGGCCCCACCTTTTAAGCATCTCGCGTAAAAATGTCTTCCTCCACACGGTTTTTCAGGAGTCACATGAGGTGCCATAGATGCATAGATGTCAGGTGACACACAGTCAGCGTATATCATATCCATGAGTTAGATCTTCGATGTCAATATTGTGTCTTGTGTTTGTTCGTCTGGAAATGTTCGGCAAAAGAGCCCCAAAATTCAGTGATTGTATTGTAAATCAGTACAAGTGTCTATCCATGTCTATCTAATTATCTGTTTGACTGAAAATTACGGCAGTACCCAAAAATCTGATGAATTATTAATCATCATGTTCCAACCAACACTTGTCATAAATATCGATTGTATGTAGTCTACAAGTTTACAAGGCGGTCCCTGCAGTTACAAGTTTGTTTATAACAGGCATTTACTATACATACTTATTTCATCATCATAAACCCAATAGTTAACCTAGTTTCAAACCAACTTAGCCAACGATTTTGTATTGCTTGTTGCTTACCCTATACTGACTGGGTTATCCCACTAAGTCCAGAAGTCCCCTAAGTATCCGTAAGTGGATTATCCCACTTCTGACTTGGGGCATCTTGAAGCTGTATCCCACCTAGTCAGTGTTATCACATGTTATCACCATATGGGGGTTTCTTAAAATGGGGGATCCCCAAGTCACCATAGGTTTCAATACTAAAGCGGTCTAATACCTGGGATGATTTGGGGGTACCCCCGCTTGAGGAAACCTCCATATTAGTATACTTTTTTGCTAAGGGATATCCACAGAGTTAGCGGTTATCAACATTGACAAAAACACGGATCCGCTTTCCTGGAACATCCAAACAATATCAAACAATCCCATCCACCGAATACTAAACCCCCCAGCAGCCATGGTTTCATATGGGATTTACACATTTCTGGGACCATAGAATGTGGCTGCTTAATATTAGGAAGATGGGATTAGTTAGTTATATAGTTGTATAATGTTATATAGTTGGTTCGGTATACAGCATTATATCAAATTATATCCCCATTGATATCCCATTAAGTCACCATTTTTGATGATTAACCATGGGGCCCACGATTCGTGGCATGATCCTCCACCGCTGCGTTCGCAACCGCTGCGTTTTTCCTCCAGCTGCTCGATTTTGTTCGCTCAGCGCGACCGCGCAGCGCAGGATGTTGTGCCTTGGAGACGAGATGGGGCACAGAGGATTTGAATGGGATCTTCATGGTGATATTTCACGGGACTACACAATATATCATAATGTTATATTATGTTTTATTTATTTTAAGTTATTTTAATATAATTATATTTTATGGAACCAACTGTGTTTAAGATAGAGGTGAACTATCAAAGAATGGTGACCATGGTTTAAGCCATCCTGAATTTGCAGGTTCTGTTACTGTACGGGAAATATAAAATTGCATTTAAATATGAAAGTTCAGAGGGATTTGAGGACATATAAACGGAGATAGTTCATGGCATACATGGCCCCATAGCCAACCAGTATCAACCAGTAATTTCAATGCCGGTAGTCATGATTAACCAATCGAATTCGATGGAATTCGTAGTACCGCAGAACCCAATTTTCAGACAAGGCCACAAAAATTGCAGCGCCATTCAGATCGCATCTGTTGGGAAAATGTCAACCCATCTCTACAAGGTGGTGCCCCCCCAGTTACAAATTGGTTTGTAAAAGGGACTACAGATGCCCTTTGGTTATTTAACATAGCCATGGAAGATGGCTAATTTTGGATGATTTTCCATTAAAACCTCAATTTACAGGGGATTTTCCATGGCTATGTTAAATAACCAGAGGGTATATCTACCATAAACCCTAGTTATTGGAGTTATTTGCACCAACTTAGCCAACGTTTGGGGGCACCACCTTGTACTTTCATTCCCGAAGATTCGCGCACCAAGGACCTGTTGTTGCGTGGCGGGCGAGAACAGGACAGAGGAGGCCCAAATGGGTTGGGTCGCCCCCAAGGGCAAATCTTCCCCGCCAACAAGCACCTTAAATGAGGGCGCCTCTCAACCAGCTGTTATTGGGGTTTTATTAGGCTCTAGTCACCTTTGGGGTGGGCTTCTTGAATGTCCAAGTCATGTTTTTTTTTCCCTTGGCTGGGTGAAATGGATGATTTCTGAGGCATTTCAATTGTGATGATGAATGCGTTAGAGGAAGGGGTCCCTAGTTATAAGATGTTATAAGTTGGTTTATATTCCCATCCAATGATTCAACTATAGTTAGAATCAACAGAAACCGCAATGATTCTAGCTGAATATGTATATTACAAAGTTCAACCAGCAGAAACCTATTGCTTGGGGGGCCCTTCCTGTATGTTATTTCTTGACGAGTCACAACTGACAGAGTCTTGGTAGGATCTACGAGTTTGTGTATCCCCCACGTTGGTTGATTTCACCAAATAAGTTTCACTTCTTGCTTCAGTCTCCATACTTGCAGTTTGTTTATCAAACCCGTTCATTGCATTTCCCCTTTTTGTTTTCTCCAATACCCCAAGTCAATTACGTTCAATCTGTGGGATCCTTGTCACATTTGTCGTGCTTTCAATATGAACAGTTTTCATTGTGTTGGTTTAAGGGAACATTGAAACCGGAACCCCCATCCTATTTGATGGTAAAAACCCATGGGTTTCCGGTGAAGATTTTCCCGAACCAACCAATCCAGTGAAGTTTGCAAACTTCCACCACTATGTGACCTGCCGCAACTGCGCAGGTCACCATCAAGAAAACACCTTTTGGGCTCCAGGAGGGGCGGCCTCCATTCCTCGGATGTTCTCCAGTGCGGCTGGATGGCTCCATGATTCACCACCCATGACTGGGAATGGGTTTACCATACCACCTGTAAAATGCTGAGTCATTTTGGAAATGGTTGATGGCATTGTTTTACCCACATTGCATTTGGGTCATGTTTTGGGTGTCTTTTTGGCTAATTGTGGGTCAAAATCCTGGCACCTGTTCACATCAACATAGGTGGTAAACGTGGATGTTTTACGTTCCATTTGTTTGTTATTTAGCTTTTAACACATATCACATATCCATGTAGTCAACTATGCCATCCACATGGCTGTTAGGTACTGTTAGGTCAAAGGTTTTATGCGATATCCAGGCTTAGCTACCGTCCAGCAAGAAGTGGTTGTTTCTTGAAATGAAGGAACCCCAAAACCCATCGCCCATCCAAATTATATATATATATTAATATGGGGACTTAAGAATCGAAAATGGTGTATTGAACAACTATAAACATGGAAATATAAGCTGGGTAAAGAGATGATGATCTGGTTTCTGGTCATGTTCTGTTCCGAAGATTTGCTGTGAATTGCTCTGCTTACCCTCTGGTAAACTAACATTTTGCTGTGGAAAATCACAATTGTGCGAGGGAAAATCACATTTTTTTCATGGAAAATAACTATGTTAAATTACCAGAGGGTATATGATTGATGTTTTGCTGTTGTGTCTTTGGGTTGTTTCATTGAAATGGCAGGATGAGGATGATGGTGGTGCTACCGCCATGGTTACCGAGAATGCCTTTGAGCCAGAGGACAGAGTGCCTCCATAGATGGGTCTGCAAAGAGGCTCTGGGTCAACATCTTTTTTAGATCCGGAAAGCCATATAGTGCGGGCATTCACAAACAATGTACCTATATTTGCCTATTTTGTGGGGGACACTAAACGTCCTTTTCTTGGTGGTTGATTGATGACTAATCCACAAGAGTGGTTTTGTTGATAGATGTAATAAACTGAAAAATGACTGAAACCAAGAGACAAAGAGGGTTGCTCCAAAAACTATTGGGAAATCATAGCCACCGTCGGGGGAAACATAGTAGGTCAGTGAAATCACCCCAGTGATGGTTCATGAGAACCCCATTTACAACCATAAAAATAACTGGTAAGACAGGCTTCAATCCCCATTTTCCCATGGTTTTCCCATGGTTTTCCCACGGAAAGTTGGGCGTCTCCTTCTCGTGAGGAGTCCGCTGAACCCATGGGCTTCAAAGATGCTGGGGTGAAACCACTTTGGGCATGGGATAGCTGGGGAAATATCAACCATTGAAAGGTTTCGGGCAAATCATCTATAAAAGGTTTTGAGTGGAAACATCATTTTTATACATATTTATATAATTTATATACATGGAGTTTTTTTTTTTGGACAATTCCTATAAATGGAGGTTCTAATGTCAAAATCATCAATGGATGGATGGTCCATTGCCTGGTTTGACTACGAGAGAACATAGCAATCCCCCTGAAAAGATGCCGAAATTCAGAATATTCAAAATTCGAATCATAAATAAGCAGAGACAAATTCGACCTTTTCGATCATTTTCGGCATTTTTGGGGGGTTACCATAAATCTGAATAAGTACAACTTCATCTTTCTGCAATGTCCATGCACATACAGTAGAGTTACCCAGTTTTTTGAAGAAAACTGTATTTGAGATTGTCCACAAGAGTAAGCGGATTCTCAACCGACTTTTCCATTTGGGTGACACTGACTTGCTACTCCTTTCCCACGTCTGACAAGTAAGATTTGGAAGACCAATTTCATGCCCTTCAAACCTCCACATATGCTCTGACATTTGCAGATTAATGTGGTAAACCCAAGAATGAACCTACCACTTGAGGATTTGTTTTTTTTTGCCACCTTTTGTGGTAATAATTGGGGATGTGTTTTTTTGGTGGGGGGCTTACCACACTAGACATCCTTTGTTTTTTTGTTTTCGTGTTCCTGGCAATTCGTGGCGTCTTGTTGTCCTAACCAGGCTTCTGAAAAACAAGAATAACTCGGACACCAGAATAGGCCTCTGATAGCCATGAACATCTATAGTCCATAAGTATCTGACTATCTAAAACTTCAACATAGTTATAGGTTATCAACATAGTTATAGGCTATGTCAGCTGTAAACCCAGTTCCATGATCTTCCGTTCGGATTTATTTCTGTATTATATATTTTGTATATTTTAGTATACAAATATACATAACGCTTGGTAGAGGCCCGTTCTAGTAGGAAGCCCCAGACTGAATCTCTTCCCCATTGTCACTTGCAAGTCACCCCAACCCCCCCTTCCAAGGAAGTTAAGGACAGTAGATCCATCATGAAGAAAATTGAGGCGACCGGGCCTTGTGGGTGCTTGGCAATGACCTGGGATGATGAGCTAATTGAAAACAAGTTCTTGGGGATGGCTCGGATGGCTTGAGATCAGATGATAGTTCAGTGCGGTTCCTTCTAACTCTGGAAAGCGGGCGCTTGTATGTGCAGCCTGGGAACCATAGCCCATAGCTTTATTTTTCTTTGCCTTTAACAAAGATCAAACCATGTCTTTGTTTTTCTGCTGAGTTGCTGATGTTGGAGTACCCATGTGGAACATATACTGAATGCAGTTGTCAATATGTTGCTGAGAGACTACATACTGTGATTGCAAACTTTTAAGGCTGATTTCTGTACTTAGAGTATTTTGGGCAAGATTCCAATTTGCCCCTGAGGTACTTCAGGAATCTTCAATCCGGCATGTAGTGGTGACGCCCATTTTTAGCTAAGTTTGTTGAACCAGGGCCTAGGGC
Organism: Symbiodinium sp. clade C Y103; assembly: GCA_003297045.1. Classification (NCBI taxonomy): domain Eukaryota; class Dinophyceae; order Suessiales; family Symbiodiniaceae; genus Cladocopium; species Cladocopium sp. clade C. Next base: position 125,445 of record BGPT01000676.1, read on the forward strand.
TTATGGTCATTGCAACATATTGTAATTCCATTTCGATAGGGTTATAAACGAACAAACATTATTGGGGCTACAAAGCCCATTAAAGTATATTTGGTTAAATCTTCATTTCTAGTGGTTAAATCTTCATTTTAATCTTCTATGGTTAACCCATTTATACCATTTCATCTTCATTTCTAGTGGTTAAATCTGTATATTTGGCAGCGGTGAAATTCCTGTATCTCACCACCAAACGTAGCCACTGGGCCAGGAAGAACCCGAAGTTATCGAGCCACCAGAGCCGACCAAGGTCGTCGTGGAGTCACCCTTCGAGTGGCGTGGAACTGCAAGGGATGGAAGTCTGGGAAGTTTGGTTATATGAATTTAGCTGAAAATCGGTGATACTCATCAATAGCAATTTTAAAAGAAAAAACATTATAGTTGATTGGAATTGGGGGTACTCTATTTTCAGACAAACCCCATATACATTTGACATCAAGAAGTAGGGCAAATTGATGTCAAGTTGATAGTTTCTGGAATATTTGTCGGCTTTGGACATTTTGATGGTTGAAACGAAGGATGTTTTACGGATGTGACACCATACACATTTTTTCGATGGAACCCCATGGGTCTAGAATCCATGATTTTCCGGACTTTGATTTGGCGTTTTGTTCGGGTTTCTATGGAGATTTAGGATATTTATCCCCTTTCATAGGATGTCTGAAGTATATTGACTTGTATTGGTATATCACATGATATCCCCGCATATCACATGATATCCCCGCAGATGATAACAGGGTCCGTGGTTGGGAAATCTGGGCAGTTTTTTTAAATGCAATTTAATGCATTATTTTTTTGTGAATGTTTTGGAGTCGAACATGGACTGCCATAAAGTGTGATAAGCCTGGTCACAAAGCACTTTCCTTTGTGAATTGCAGCGACCTCACAGGCCGAACTCACCCTATCTTCGGCTGTTCGGTTGGTTGTGATTGACTCCACCACGATGTGGATCTCACCATCCATTGGATGATTTGACAATTGACATCAATTGACATAGACAAATTCTAAATTTACATATTTTTTTACTGATAAACAACACTAAAAACCTTAAAACAAACATTGTTTTCTCGATGTAGTCTACTGGCTGATCCTGCAGCCCTACCTCCGAAAGTTCAACATGGCGATTGGGGCTATCCTGGCTAGACACAGCCACTTGGGTCAAGTTCAACATTTTCAACAGAAGGAAGTACCTTCATGTCACCCAACCTATACCCTCTGGTAAACTGAAATAGCTATGGAAAATTTGAGAATAACCATTTTTTATGGGAAAATCATCTATAATTGGGCCATTTTCAACAGCTATGTTAAATTACCGGCGGGTAAGCCTTTTTTGTTGCACTTTTCTGTGGATTCCCATTCCGGGATGGATGAACATGCCCCATAAATCTATGTTAATCCCATGTACCTTGACCATGGCACATCCAACTACCAGAAATCTCGGCCATGGGAAAATTGTGGATCGGTCAGGTTCGTGGTCAATGTTCGAAAGGCGGGGCACCATGGAGGAAGTGGTGAATTTTTCCCCAGTTTTTTGGGTGCAAGGAGTGTCAACCCCGGAGTCACGTCTCGGCTGCTCATTGGGGTACCAATTTAATGAGCAGATGATCACTACGACCTGGGGGCTAGCCCTTGATCTAATCAGGAATTAGGATCTATTTTCAAATCTGGGGTTGACAGCGCCCACATGTTCGACTGGTGAATCAACGTTTTAGCCACATTTTAACAATGTGTTTTTGTCTACTGGAGCATAGGCTATCTAAAAACCAGTGTGATCCAATTTGTGTTCTTTAATCATGTTACAATTTCTGGAACAAACCATCTTGGAGAACCCCCAGCGAAACTTTGGTTTCGTACTGTGTGTCTTCATTTTGGAGAGCCAGTTAAGGGTATCGGGTATTGATCATTTAGGGAAGGGACTGCGCTGCTTGTCATCATGGTCAAGGGGGAGGATCCTGGTTGAAACTAATTGGAGAGGCGTTCAAATTCCTGGATTTATTCGATATAGCAAGTGGGCGACAATTTAAGTATATTTTTATATATTTCTGTACATGGTTGTCGTGTATTTCTGTATATATCAGGTGTATTTAGGTGTATGGTCTTGTATTTAGTAAGCATTACACTGATGTATGGCAGTTCCTGAATATTCCGGTATGTGTATGTATTTGTAATGAGGGATATCCCAGAGAATTACAACAAAAGTCTTCGCTATTTACAAAAGTTTGACTGACCAAGTCCCAACATGTCCGAGTTGCGCAACCTTCGCCTAAGTACGCAGTGTTGTCATGTTTTGTCCAACTTTGGGAATACCTCAACCATGTTTGTTTCCACTGATTGCCTTGTAAATGATTCGTCTAGGACGGTGCAAGATTGGGATTCGCAGTCGAAACACTTTTCGCAGAGTACTGTGTGGCCTGTGCTGCATTGGTGACAAGGAAAAGGGAGATTGCTTTTTGTTGGTTCAACAAGACCATTGAGTTTATTATCGTTAAGGTCAAAAAATAGTCCACATCACCTGGTTTGTAGATATCTTAAGTCCGTGTTGGATGGAAGTGGAAAGCCGGACCTGTACTGGTGTCATCCCTGTTCCTGCTTTGCATCATGGTAAGCGATGGCAGGGGTGATATTTGTCATTTTACCGACCTGTTTACCCAGATTTTTTTCCATTATGTTGGAAACCACCCTGCGCCAAATTGATACAACATAATGCAACTGCTATACAGCATCTACAGCAGTTTGTATGATATGAGGGTGGATTTGGAGTGTTTGGGGAGCGTACTAACATTTCCAGGTCATGTTCCTCCTGTCTCTGGATCGACCATTTGAATTGGCGATTCGGCTCAAAATGATGGTCTTTCTATGTGTTTCTATGGTGTTCTCATCATCAGACATCACTTTTCCCTGCTAGGTTTTTTATTTGTTTGAGCCATAGCTCCATTTTGTTGAGGGATACAGTATCATGTTGCTTCACTACATGTCCTATCTTTTTCCTTTCACCCCCAAGACACAAAGTCAATTTGGTTTCGCATCCACTGGAAATGATGTGGCCAAAGGCAAATTGTCCCTTGAATTTGAACTGTCCCAGTTTGATCCATTTTGATTCATTTTTTGAGTCATATATTGTTCGGGACTGCGGAAATCAATTACATGAAGCTCCTGAGTGACTTTGGATTCATTTGAGGTGACCAGAAGAGTGGAACCCTCGAGTCCCTTGAAGAAGCTGGGCGCAACTGTTTCTATTTTTGCATATTGACCGTTCTAGCCAAAACAGGTATTTGTATTGGAAAAAAACACAGTTTTTAAAGAGAAAAAAGGGAAAGGGGGAAACTTGTATAGTCACTTCAATCGGAACAATATGATACTCGCCGAAATGATTAGGCGAAACCTTGGCGTTCGGTAGTTTCATGTGGCTTTGTCTGAAAATAGGGTACCCCAAACTCCACTTTTTTTCATTCTGTTCACCTCCAAAATGGCCATTAAAAATTGGAGCTAATTGCTCCAAAACCCAGCACTTTTCCGTGCCGTGGCGGCCGCAACCCGAATCGTCGTTTCCGCTTCCCAAGCGTATCTGGGGGGTTGGGAGTGCCCTGTTTGAATGAGCAAACACAATTAATGTACTCAGCTTCAAAACTGAAAAGAAACCGGCTGAATTTTATGTTTTTTGTATTTGTTTGTAATATTTTATAATATCTTATAATCATATATATATATAGACATTGAGGTATAACCAACTGGTTTCAAGGATGGTATTGCAAATCAAATTTGCGAACCCGGCCATCCAGTAGGTTTTACGATGGCAGAAGGTGAATTGGGCCCGGAACGTTTGACGCCTTCAGTATTCTTTGCTTGGCGCGAATGCGAGACAGCCTGGATTTTATACGACATGGATGGGGTGCCACTTGCTTCCTGTCAGAGCATGGATGTGCAGTTTGGAGTGGACAGCATGAAAGTTCCTCATGGGGATATGTCAGTGCCAGCATTGAACAAGAATATGGGGTCAGGTGGGACTCCTAAATTCCAGGTGATCAATTCTAAGCTCTTTGAAGAGATCCTGGAGAAGAGGAAGCAGGACAGAACTAGTAGCCTTTCAAAAGGCAACCACCACAGGGGATAACCCAAAACCATCCCAAAAGGCCACCACAGCAGGCATCACACCTTCCTCCACAGCAAGCTCATGGAGGGATGCACCTCCTCCTGAGCCCCTCCATCCAGCCGGGAACAAGCCGTTTTCCATCCAGTTGTCATATTATTAGTTAATGCCAAGCCTCAATTAATGTCCATTTATAGTTGTTTATTCCTCTCAAAAAGTGGGTTGAATTATACATCTTATCCAAGTCGTATACCCTCTTGTAAACTTAGATGCCGGAAAAAAACGTCGTTTGTAGATAATTTCCAAGCGGGAAACCGCAGGTTTTCTACATCTATGTAAGTCCACCAGATTCACCCGGGTTCTCACATCCACAAAGAGGAAGGCACCCCTATTTTTGTTGGTTGGTCTTTGTTATCCAACATATACTTCACTCATTACCTGGATATCAAGAGTAAGAGTTGCTTTTTGCTTGTTTATCTTATCCCATCCAACTCTTGAAATATCTGTTTGTTTTTTGACCACAATTTTCCTATACAGATACTATATTTACAGAAATCAATTCTACCTATCCTGTCGTTCATCTGAAAACCAGGTATTTCACCTCAATGTATGGCCATCTTAACAGGACACATGATGAGTATAGAGTTGATCACATTTGGGTTTACCCTATTTTCAGACACAACCATCGTACATTTAGGTGAATGATGACGACGTCAACGGCTGAAGTGAGAAGAACGGGTCGTTTATTTGGGGATAGTTGCAATACTACAGGTTTTTTCATAGCAGGACATCGTGGCGTCTTGTGTCGCAATGTCACATTCTTCCGTAACTCCAGAATGCCATTGATCCGCGATCAGCGACGCGGATCCCTGGAGGGGCGATATCCAGCAACTGGATTCCCTGGATGCACAATCTTTGGTGTGCCATTGTTTTTGGTCCCATGTTAAATTTTACGACGCGTATACAGCCGAAGAGTTGCCATTTCAATCGCAGCATGATTTTAACATATTGGGGGCCAAACGTTATGTTTGTCAGTTTATAACATCATCTAACCAATATAGATTCCCCTCATCAACCCTAGTCATTGTAATTAGTTGTAAACCAACTTACTGTAGCTATACTGTAGCTATCTTGGCCCCACATCAAATCATTGTCCAATTTCTTGGATTTCCCATACTGCCGTCCTGTCACTGTGTCACCAAGGAATGTGAAGCCCTACGATCGGCTAGTCAAGGTGAATGGCGTTTCAGGGACGCTTATCAGAGTAGTAGTGGAATTGACCAAGATTGGGAAATCAGCAGTTGGTCCATCATTGTGATGGTATCACTGCATTATTGATACTAGTTTGATATTTATGGGAGACTAATGGGGATATCTATGGGTTACTGATGAATATTGATGGTTCTTGTGAAACCCTTGGATTATTGGACATTAACGGGATAGTATAGTAATATATTTAGTCGTGGAAGATAAAGGGGATATCCATGGTGACAAAATTGGATAGTATTGAAAGTTCCTGGAACAGTAATAAGATATCAAATAGTGTGCTTTAGCATGATTTGTGCCTTTGACAGGAGAAGCCCCATCTTGACCACTCTCAAGATCTTCGGCTCTAATGGGTAGCGTTGTTGTCACCCCCCGTTCTGTAGTTGGACTTGCGGTTGCTAGCCATTTTCTGCGATCGTGGTTCACTCCTGACTCTGGTGTTGCGCAACTCCAATCAGATATAGCTGGATTTAGAACTGAAATCATCCGGGCTGAGCAAACGATCCTCAGGGCACATCAATCGCTGGACCACTGTTTAACTTGGGTTTCTATTCAATCGGTAGCAATCAGAGTGTGTGGTATTGCCTTGGTGCAAGCATTTACCGTGATTCTTGTCTGGCACTGCTGTAAGTCTGAGCGGAGGCCCACAGTCCAGGCATCTGTGGTATCGGACTCAGAGGTGTCAGCCGCTGAGGATTGCTCACCCCAGCGAGCCATTGCTGGGCCTGGTCCTGATTCTGTGCAGTTGAAAGCGATTGGAGTTGGGCCATTGCGGCCATCAGACTTAAAGAGACGTGGTCAACATGGCAGCAGCTGAGCCACGCACTTTAGATGTGAAGGAGCCACAGGTGATCCGTCATTACCCCCTTGATGGGGGTGGGTTCTTTTGGCATCATCGGTTGCTACTAGAAAAATGTTCTCCGGGAATCTGGATCGGGCTCTCGCCCGATGGTGATTTGGAGCGCATAGACCTCAATCAGGTTGAGCACATAGCTTTGGATAGGAAGGCATTGTTTCCCAGGGCACAAGCTCCATATGTTTATGCGTTCGACGATCTTAGCAGAGCAGAGTTAGAGATGTATCGACGTCGTGCCAAGATCATGAACAATTTGTTTAATGATGCTTCCCTTGAAGAGGTTGACAGTTATGAATGGCTTGTAGCTGATGTCACCCGAGCAGATTTCGGAGAGAAAGTGTCTGATGAGGCCATTGATGAAGGGGTCATTCTGCGTGACTCTGCGCTTGTTGAGATTGAAGGTGAAGAGGTTTATGTAGTGAGAATCAATGTTGCCAAGAAAGAGGAGTGGATGAAAAGCAGAGAGCAGTCGAAAGGCGACCCACGACTCTTGGGACACCACACGGATGGCCAAGGCCGACGTCATCTAGACTTTCGTGACGCGATTGACCTGATGACCCAAACTGAATTTGACGATTGGCCCTTGTCTGGTCCCAGGGCTTGCCTCGAGTTTCTCAAAAGTGTGCGGTCTGGTAGCACTGACTTGATCACATATCATTTGCATTGGTCGCGTAATTCAGGTGTCTCTTCTTTTGGTGCAGCTGTGTTTGAGCATAGAACCCTTTGCGATTGCTTGAAGAGCTTCATCCAGGTTGACCAGATTGATGTCAGTTCATTGCTTGGGGCCGAGTATATGGTCCGTAGGCTGATACAAATTGAGACCGCTGTCACTAGAAATCCCCAGGCTCCAGATTATTCAGGTCTCGATGTGATCATGGAAAGTGGCATTGGTTACTCTGGTGAGGCTAGGGCATTGAAGTTCCAAGAATGGGTTGGCACCCGACTCAAAGAGCGAGCGCAGGTTCAAAAGAATGCCAGGTTGTACAAGGAGGAGTTCGGCAAGAAACAGACCGGAGCAGATGGAGGTGGAAATCAACGAGGCAGAGGGCGAAGACAACAGCGCCACGGGCTCGGGCTCCTGAGTGAGAGTCTGGGCCTGGCCTTTTGTAGTTGGAGGTCCGGCCCTTGACATTTTCTTGCAACTACAATTTTCTTGCCCCCAAGCGATAGCCTCGGTGGTGTCACCCTTGCCCGGCTCTTCTTCGTCAGACCTTCGGGTATTTTGGGTCGGGGTGGCGTCACCGGGTATTGTCGCATCAGTGCTTGTGGTTTGGGGCTTTTGTACGTGATGGCCATGTTTGGCGAGACTCTACTGGAAGAGAGGCGGCATGGATACCTCTTTCCCATACCAGGTGGAGTCGTACAGAGGGAGCACTCGCTGGTCCGTGATGCCTTAAAGGCCCTCAATCGATTGGCAGGCTCCAAGTTCAATGATGCATGTCAGCTGTTTCATCGACCCGCCAATTCAGTTCAATCTGCTGCTGTCCAGGTTATCCGTGATGCAGTGGCAGAGGCGGGGCCGTGTCCTTGTCATATGACCGGGCAAGACGCCCTGAAGGACATGATGAAATCTCACCCTTTGTATGGGGAGCCCAGCACTCCGGCGCCCTTTTCAGCGGAGAAGCTGAAGATATTAAAGTCCACCGGACGGCCTAAACCCCTCCGAGCCTTGTTGCCTCCTGCAGTGCTGCCTTTGCTCAACAGGTGGAAGACCCACATTGAGATGACACCAGAGGAAGTGAATAAGAGACTTGATGCTGACCCAGGATGCTGTCCTGCCAGGCCCTATTGGGACCCGGTTCTGAAGAACAACAAGCAGACTCGTACTCAGCTTATTGTTGATCTCTGGAAGATTGGTGTGATTTCCTTCAGACAATCGGTCAAATCACATGTCGGGCTGTTTTTTGTCAAGAAGAAAGATCCTGCTTATATTCGCATGGTAGTTGATTGCCGTATTGCCAATGCACACCACCGTTCCCCTCCAGTCACCAGATTAGGGAGCGGGGCAAATTTCACTGGCCTTGACCTTTCAGATGAGATGCTGGAAAAACATTTTGGGAACACAAGCGAACCCCTTGGTTTCGGCTGCGAGATGGATGTTTCAGATTGTTTTTACCAGTTTGCTTTGCCAGAGTGTGCTAAGTGGTTTGGCATCAATGACCCACGAACCTGCGCAGAATGGTCTGCTGTTGGTGTCAACCTGGATTCGGTCTTTGATGCAGATGCTGGAGCTTTTTTAAGTGTAGGTCCTCAGACTGTTTTATATCCAGTTGTCAATGCGATGCCTATGGGCTGGACTTGGGCGTTGTTCTTCGCTAACGAGACTGTCTCGGCCTTAGCTGGTTCGAATCTTCTTTGCAGAGCCCCTCAAATCAGAGAGAAGCTTCAGGTCCCTCAACTTTGGGAAGCCAAGACTCTTACCTCGGTTTACGTGGACAATGTTGCGATTTTTGGGGCTCACAGGTCAGACGTGGAGGAAAGGATTGAACAGGTCAACGCTGCTTTTTCAAAACATGATATTCCTGTGGTTTGGTCCTACCCTGAAGCAGTTCAAGTGGTTGAAACAGTTGGGGTGGTGGTTGACTTTCAGTCCAAAATGGTTAGAAACAAAAGCCTGCGGCTATGGAAGATCTATTTAGCTGGGAGAGAAATTTGCAAGCGTAGCCGTGTTCGTGCTGAAGTAGTCGAGGTTTGGTTGGGTCATGCAACAGCAGCCTTGCGGTTGGCACCTTGTCTCTTGTCAATCTTCACCTATATATATAGATTTGTGTCTACCAATAGGGGCAAGCGGGTTCATCTCTGGCCAGCAGTTCGTGCGGAAATCATGCAGGCGTCTGCACTTATTTGGTGCGCAAGGGCCCACTTGGGCGGTAGTTACTGCAGAGAGGTTGATATGGGGGATTCTTCTGGGTTTGGGTACGCAATGACGACTAGAACAGTAGACCCTTGGCTCATTCAAGAGACGGTGGCTGTCAAGGAAAAATGGAGGTTTATCTCACTTCCAGAGGAGGTTAAGTCTGCTGTTGAATTTCTCAACAGCAAGAGCGTGCGAGAAGATGGGCATGTTGAACAGGAACACTTCCGTGCTTTTGTCCGTTCTGGAGTCGGCATAGATACTGAATATGGTCAGTGGTTGCAAAGAGCTCTTGAGGAGGGGTCATGGCTGAAAACCAGTCCGATTGTCAGTCAACTTCGAGCGAAACCACCACGGAGAGCTGACATTGAAATCCCTCAGTTGGTTAAACCAGTCTCTGGTCTCTTGCTGGCCGAAAACTCCTTCAAGCTTTTGTGGATGCGCAAATGGCGGAATGCTAGTGAGTCCATCAATATAAAGGAGGCGCGAGTGTGCTTGTCTTCTTTGAAAAGATCGGCGAGAAATGTCCGGCATGTTCAAACAAAGAAACTGACTTTGTGCGACAACCTTAGCGCAGTTCTTGCTTTGGAAAAGGGTAGGTCAAGCAGCCGTGGACTGAACCGAGTCTGCAAAACCGCTTGTGCTACCCAGATCGCACTTCAAATCCGTTGGTATGTCAGACATGTTGAAACCAAGCGGAACCAAGCCGACAAGCCTTCACGTGGTTTCATGATGAGAAATCCTGTGAATGACAGACATCACAATGTGGGGAGAGAATCCCTTGCCACTGGAACTTCAAGTGGCAGCATATCCAAACCTCCGTTTACTGGAAACAAGAAGAGAACAACCATCCTGCTTGGAGATTTGTTGCCTCCTCCTGGCCTTGGTGATACTTGCCTTGTTGCTGGTGTTCGCACTTGTCAGCCTAACTTGGCTGCTGAACTTTGTGTTCACAGTGCGGTGGACGACCATGGTCATGCACTTGTTTCATCAAAGTCAAGGAAAAAGCGAGGACACAAACTCAGGGCATGTTGGGAACTTTTTTGTGGAGAAGAGCTACTCACTCAAACCCTCAGAGAGTACGGACTACAATGTTTAAGCGGTATTGATGTCAGAAAAGGTTGCCACTATGACCTTACCCTTCGATCCATCCAGACCAAAGTCATCAAGCTTTTACAATCAGGTAAGATTGGTTATGTACACATGGGGACACCCTGCACTGTGTTTAGCCGGGCTCGAAGGGGTATCACTAACTTCGTCAAAGCTAGAGGGCGCGAAAGAGTCGGTTGTGAGTTAGCGTTCTTCAGTGCTGAGATTGCCAGACTTTGTTCTCAACTGGGAATTTTTTGGTCGATTGAGAACCCCCAAAAATCGAGGCTTTGGGAATTTCCTGCTGTTGAAGATCTTCTTGTTCTACAAGGTGTCCACTGGATTGACTTCCCTATGTGCGAATATGGTGAAGATTTCAAAAAGCCCACTCGTATTCTTACAAACTGTGGTTGGTTGGATGAGTTGCATGCCTCGTGTATTCACCGTCGGCACAGTGTTGTTCTTAAAGGGCAAACTTGGGATGCTCAGAAGGGGTGGGTCAATCGAACTACACTTGCAGGAGCATATCCTAAACAACTTTGCAGGAAATGGGCTCAAGCGGTCAAAAGAGGTCTATGCCATGCTGAGAAGATCAGTACTGCAATCAAAGCTCAAGAGCTTGACCGGGTCTTCATCAATCAAAAATTTGATCGCCCTAAAGAAAAAGACCAACAGTTCCCTCACCTTGAGAAGTGCCCAGCAGTCCTTGACTCGGTCACGTTTGGCCACCACAGCAAAGCCGAAGCTGAACGACGACGACAAATTCGTCTCCAGCAGAAAACGAAAAAGAGAAAGGACAATCAAGTGTAATGTCTCTCTGCCTAAGATTCCACACGACAGACGGCTTCAATGCTCCAAGGTCAAGCCCAAAACCCTGAAAGTATATCATTCCGCTGTCCAAGGTTTTCTGAGGTGGAATAGACATTCGCTCTCAACACATGCTCTTACAGATGAAGCCATTTCTGCGTACATTCATAAGCTTTGCGAGGATGGTAAGACCGTTACTGAAGCTTCGTATGTAGTGTTTGGCTGGATTCTTTTGAAGTCGAGATGGCATTTACCTGACAAGATGCAACTTCCTGTATCTAGACAAGCTCTGAAAGGATGGCGTGCCCGATTTCCGGGAACTTCACGAACTGGGGTTGATCTAGCACTATGGGATTTGGTGGCTTTGGGCGCCATCCAGTTAGGATTTTTCATGACTGCTTGCGCCATCTTGATCCAAGGTGATTGCTATCTCCGCCCATGTGAGACCCTTCAACTCACACGGCGACACCTTCTCCGGCCGCAGCGGAGGGTGAAGAGCTGGGGTGTGGTGGTTGGACTTCAAGAAGACGGGGTTCCGTCCAAGAATGGGGAGTTTGATGAGTGCGTTTTTGCTGATACAGAATGTCGCGGCCATGTGAATGTTATCTTGAAAGGGTTGTTTTCTCGTTCGTCCAAGCCAGATGTTTCCATTTTTTATCCATTGGTTGCTTCATCATACAATCAGCAAATTGCCGATGCAGCGAAACACGTTGGCCTTGCACAACTCAAACTAACCTCTCATCGGCTTCGCCACAGTGGTGCCAGCCATGATGCATACTATCGTATCCGGTCGCTGAAAGAGATACAATCCCGTGGAAGATGGAAAGCCCCTAGCTCAGTCGCTAGATATAGTAAACCTGGCCGTATGCTCCTTTCACAAGCCAATGTTTCTCCAGCGATTTGGCAGCGCGCTGACAAAGCACGGGGGGAATGCATGAAAGCCTTGAGCCAGTTTTTATTATGATGGGTTCTTCACCCACGGGCTCCAATAATCCTTTTTGGAGTTTTTGGAGTGGTGTTTCAGCCTTCATCTTTCCATGCACTTCCAAGACGTTCCTTCGCAAGCCTTATGTTTCAGATGTGCGGGACTACATTCTATCGCTGAAAAAGCTGGGGCGTGCAGTGTCAATCAGGGAGCAATAGTGTGCTTTAGCATGATTTGTGCCTTTGACAGGAGAAGCCCCATCTTGACCACTCTCAAGATCTTCGGCTCCCTCCCATTGCTGCGCTTCCCTCCACTTTTTCTTGGAGTGGTGTTTCAGCCTTCCTCTTGCTATGCATTCCGGATTGGAGTGTTGTATCAGCCTTCATCTTCCTATGCTTGCTGTTTTTTCAGAGAAAGATTTCAAGTCTGCGGAGTGGTGTTTCAGCCTTCATCTTTCCATACTTCCAAGACGTTCCTTCGCAAGCCTTATGTTTCAGATGTGCGGGACTACATTCTATCGCTGAAAAAGCTGGGGCGTGCAGTGTCAATCAGGGAGCAAAGGATGTTATTTGGGTAGCAATTGGATACAAATAAGATAGCAACGAGAATTCGATGGAAGATTAATGGTGATCTTAGTGGAATATCTAATTGGAGTTTGATGGGATATTAACCGTGATATCATTTGATACAGCTGGATATTATGGATATCAATGGGATAGCACAATGGGATATGTACCTAGGTGATTTACCTTGATTTATACATGGATGCGAGCCATTCTCGATAAAGTATCTCCAAACAGAAATAGCCATTACTGTATTATGATCACAATTTGATATTCAATATTAGAAGAGCAGAGATCATACTACAAGAATTGATTTACCTCCGTGTTCTGGAGAATATCGGACAACTTATTGGAGATCATCCCAACACACAATCACAAACCACTCCTTTTTTAGACCCTGGAGTAAATCAATGTATATATATATATATATTTATAGATATAGATATACATATGGATATATTTATACATATATATACATATATATATATATGTAATATGTATTTATAATTATATATATATATATATTATATGCAGGTAATGATGAAATGTTGGAAACTCCATATTTGTGTGAGTTTGCTGCATGGCAATCAATCCAGCAGCAATTTTCTCACTCTACGGTGGGGAGAACCCATTTTTCCTAGTGAAATATGGTGAAAATCATGGTTGTACATGTCTTAATCATGGAAAATCACCAATTTCTGTTCATTTACCTTTTTTATGGTGCCAGTTGCCACCGCCCAGGAAGGCATCCCAGTTGGCCAAGATGGTGACGGAGAGCGACCAGCTGGAACTCATGTTTCAACGCCCCGCCATGAAGGTCGCGGAGCTGGGGGATTTAAGAAGGAATTGGGATAAGATGGAGGTACACTGGGATACAACTAGCCAGCAAGATGAGAGCTGACCTGAAAATTGTGACAATCTTAAGTGAACAGACTAAACAAATCTAGGTCTTTACTTCCGTCAATCTAGTCCGTTGTGTTGGACAATCAAAATCTACAGATTAATGATTTTCTCAGCAGGAGTGTACACCAACTCAACTCCACTGCATCCATCACAATCTTCTCGATAAAAAATGACCATACATAATTGGTTGCCAAACATAACCCATTTGGATCAATTTATATCAATCTTTCGTTTTGACCCACGGGCTTACCCAAAACCAAGTGGATCTAAATGGGTGACAAAAAACACGATTTAGATGATATTCAGTCATAAATATGAGGTTATCTGATCTTTGAGTCAACAATAAAGTGGGACAAGTGTGGTTATAACACGTGGGGCCCCCTCATTTTAGAGTTGGTGTCAAAACCAAATATTCTAGTTCGATACATATATATATATATAATATGCGCCCGCTTCTATGTGCAGCCAGCGGTTATATTTACATATATATATATATACATATACACAATCATATACATGCATATCTACTGTAAACATCCAAGAAACCTAGCCATATCAGTGAGAAACCAACTGGGGCACCACGTGGTATTGCTGTTGCCGACCTCTCAGTTTGATATGAACATCATTCAGATCCAAATAGGGATTCGATCAGACCATTCTGACAGGAGATTGTTTTCGAAAAAGGTGGGAAGAAAGCAACTTGGCAGTTCACACATGCTCTGTTTGTGCTGCAGTTTCCAACTAATAGATGATGACTTGGTGACATGGTCCATTTGAATGCTGCCCTGAATAAGTTGATAAGGCTGATAAGGATTGAGCCAGCCGCCAGATTGCTGACCTGAGATTTTCCTAGGTGCCTCATATCCAAGACTGGCAAGCAGACAGATGGGACGTCCCCACTAGCAACTGGTATCTGGAAACTGAAACCAAACTAGTTTTGGTTCATGTTTTCCTTTGGCAATGCTTGGGTGCCCTAAATTCTAGTAAGAAGCTTCATCATTTTCTGAAGTTCAACATGCAACGTTTGGAGGTTTTGAAGTAGACACACCCATTCGCACTTTCCCTGTTTGTGATAAGGCAAACCCAAGCATAAAGCATCCCCAGAATTGGGATATTGGAGTTTATTGTTGGGTCCAAGTGGTGTGCCCAATAAATCTATCACTGGTATGATGAGTTTGTTATGACCCGCAACTATGGTTGGCTACCGGGATGGTTCTGTCATCTGGTGCACCACCTCCAACAGATTGGCTATTCAATGGGATCATTTCGCTCAGTGACTTCCGCGGACATTATGCGGAGCTCACTTCGGAACTTTGTGTTGTCAATTGGATGCCAAAGGACCAAAGATAGATACTTTAGTACTTTAGTCTTTTACTATGAATGGGAATATCTACTAACCAGCTAAAAATCTAATTTTTTGTAAGGTATCTAAGATTGGCAATGGAATGTGCAACAGCAAGAGTGCACCACGTGCACTTTCTTGGTGGTTCGATGAATGAATTTATTGAGGATGCGCTGACAAGAGAAGGCTGTCTTGGATGTAACCACCATGAAATCCCAGGAAGCTAAGTAGTATTAGATGCATTAAGTAGCTATGAGCCCAGGTACATCATAGCCATGGTACTGGTAGAATTTTATGGTTTTATAATACTATATAATACATTGTATGTACATATATGATGTGTTCCTTCATTTTACCTAACCATGATCACAGAAACTTGTCGCGCTGAGGCTGGATTCAGGATCGATAAGACCACCCCTAGCACTGCCACAATGGGATTAGTCATCAAGGTGCGGAGGGTTTCCCCAGGGGAAACGTTGGAGGATGGCGTGCGCGATCCTCCGATCTCCGAGTTCGGGGATTTTCCAGCCAGGGTGGAGTTACCCTCTGGTAAACATACAAAAAACTATGGAAAATCACCATCTTTGATGGGAAAATCCACTATTTCTATGGCCATTTTCAATAGCTATGTGACAAATTACCAGAGGGTAATATACAGCGCACACACATGTGGAGGTTTGAGCGGGAAATCTTGGAACTAAATAAATCTTTTCCAGAATCGTCGAACTTGTTTTAAATCTTTTCCAGCAAGCCATGTTTGATTACTGTACTGGAGAAAATCTCATGGCTATCCCATCATGCCCACATTATACCCCCATGTTTCATATAATTAGTTAAATCACCACTCGTGCGATATGTTCTGGATATATATTGACAAACCAGTTTTTCGCAGTTTTAAAAACGGTCGAGTTACATATCGTTGCACCCCTGTTGCACGACTATTGTAGGAGGCTTTGGTCTATCCAATTTTTTCTGGGATTATCGAAGTCCATGAGCTGGAACTCCCTGTTGACCAGCCAGTACAAATATCAGTTGAGTTGCCCTTTGGTTATCCAACATAGCCATGGAAAATCACAATCTTTAATAGGGAAATCACCATAAATCATCTAATGGGCCATTTTCCATGGCCATGTTAAATAACCAGAGGGTATCTTTTGGATATCCAAGGTTGGCGTTGGTGACGTGCGCCTTTTTGCACTCGTGTTTCGAATCTCTCCCATGTTTTTTCTTGTTTTTCCCTTGGGACTTCACCAAATACCAAGACATGTTGGGGTTTAAGGTGGACAAAACGAGACATCACTTGACATCACTGGGGTTCCACTGGTCCGTTACATAGGTGGAATATGAACCAATCCACATATCGTGTTCCTGCCCTCAACTATCAACTATCAATGGAAGGTGAACATGCCAAAATGTAGCAAATACCATGCAACATGACAGGTTATAGTTCCAAACTGTTGCAAATACAAGGCAAATGGTACCAGGAAAGAAATCAAAAAACAACACAAACCTTCTCAAAAACAAAAAAAAACTATTCTTCACCCACTATCAACCAGCTGTGAACTTGGGATTGATCCTTAAACTTTCCTGGAAAACCTCAACTTGATTGTTTGGCCTTTCCAGAAAGTACAGGTCTAGCACCTAGACTTGTTGATGTGCCTATATGTTCTGTACACTGGTTTCACAATGTTCTTTAACAACCACAAAAACAGACTTCGATCCTTTTCTGGGTTTCAGATTCACCCTTTGCAGTCTCCGGGAAAACGTCAAGATTGTACCCCCAAAAAAGAAACGTCAACGTGTTCAGCGATGGCCTCGGTAGTTAGTAGACGTAGTTGGAAGCATGTGGGAACCCTGTGGATCCGACAGAAGTGGATCCGACTTCTCAGCCTGATGATGATCTCAAGCCGGATCTGATCACTGATTACCCTCTGGTAAACTCACAGTTTGCCATTGAAAATCACCATTACTTTAATGGGAAAATCCACTATTTCTATGGCCATCTTCAATAGCACACTGTTAGTTTACCAGCGGGTAGTGACTTTTTCCACCAGCTATCCCACGTTGCTGATTTAAACTTGATGGGGGATCCCCCCTGTTTTACGTATTACTGCTTGCTGATTTGTTTCATCGAGGTTTCCCAAAATGGGATTGTCCACACTAAACCAACCATTTAGGGGTACCCCCATGACTATGGAAAGCTCCATACGTTCCATCCTAGCGGCATGATCCCCATTGAGGAGAGCATGCAGGGGATTTCCGCCAGAGCCGACCACAGCTGCTACCCTTGAGTAAATTGAAATATCGAACATCAGGGATGTAGTTTTTTTTCTTGGGGTTTCCCAAGGATTTCCATTCGGTTTTGTCTCTTTACCTTACAGAAACGCCCGTTTCAGATGTAAGTTGATTGATAACCCTGTCTAACTACACATTTAGCAACCATAAATCCAAGTTGTGTGCCTCAACTTAGTTATCTTAAATCAGCCATAAATCCCATTACATCACCATTTTTGTTGGAAATCATCATGCTCCTGTGGTTTTCCCATGGTTTCCCTATGAATCAACGTGACCTATACGAGTCAGGGCTTGGAGGGTGGAGCAGCATCCGCCGCTCGCACCAGCGACGATTTGGAGTTTTTTGGGGCTGGGTTTCAACAAGAAATATGCTCCATGTATGGAACATTTAGCAGCAGGACTGGGTCATTTTGCTGGTAAATGTTGGTAAATCTTCTATGTGGGAATGGCGAGTTTTGTTTGGAAATGGTGAGTTTTCTGGCATGGAATAAACATGGTGAGATTGTGTTGAGAAAGCTTTTTTGAATAGAAATGGTGAGTCTTCCACTCAATGTTGGGATTTTTGAGGAATAATATACGAGAATTGTGAATTCACCAACAAGGAACTATTTTGAGAGCAATACAAGCCTGCGTTTTGATGGTAAGTACTATACAAATCATTAAGGATTACTATCTCAAGACTATCGTTAGATTTTGCCTTGGTAATTTAGCCAGACTTGTAAAGCAGGATAAGTATCTATGATATAGATAGTTTTGATGTTCATTTAATTTCACTGCACAAAAGTGTCATATAGATGTTTCCAGTACAACACTAATATTCATAGTCAGTAGGTGTCATATATATATATATATTTGGGTAAACAAACATACTTTCTTGTAGGGTATCCTTGAAATTCATCCATTGATTAACCTTAATATTCCCAGCGTTGATTGTTGAACCTGGTTTGTTCCTCACTTTTTGATCTTGATTCGCACTAAATTTCTACGCCAGTTGCAAGTTGATTTATGCTGGCCCCATCTAAGTCCAACTATAATTAACTGCTTATTCCATCACCATAGCGCCCAACCGTTGGCTGGAGCACCACTTTGAATATCAATTTCCATTGTATCCATGGTATATCCCCAGAATTGGTGCTTAAATCCACACGTAAAAATGTGGATTGAATCCGTATTTCCATGCGTTCTATGAATTTCTGTTAATCGCCTAACCATATTTTAACATAGCCATCAAAAAAATGAAAATCATCTATAAATGGACCATTTTTCCCAGCCATTTTCCGCAGCCATCTTAAATTCCCGCAGTAAAAAAAATCCCATGTTTTCCATCTGTTTGATGGTTAAATCCCAACAACTCACCATATTTTTGGTGGTGAATTCCCCTTTTTTCCGAGTCAACCCCCCCATAAAAACCATGGCCATTTCTTGCGGTTTCAACGACGCTTAGGAGATGCCCGTGGGCACCTTCAAGAGCATGGATCGCATCAGCGCCATCAACGGTGACTTGGGAAATCTCAAGAAATATGGTGATGCCTCACAGATATGGGATGATATGGGTATATCTAGAGATATCGTCTTAGTTGAAACATGTTGAAAATGGGGATACAAGCTATATATGCAACTAGTTTGATCTAGGTAGTTTGGAGCTTTCTGTTTATGGTGATTAGAAGTGCAGTTATTCACCAACTTACAACAAGGGGATTCATCTCACTTGGGATTTGCTCTAGCTAACAAGAACATGAATATGTTGCAGACAGCACGGGCGTGTCGCAAAAAAAAAGAACATGGCAGCACCAGCAAACTATGCATGTCTATGACTCACAAACATAGGATTAATCTAACAACAAATTGTGAATGAACTAATTACCAATATGACAGAAACGCTTGGGCTGATGGCTATTAGCTTGGTTATTACTTGGTTCCAACATGTTGTAACCCATGCAGTGTCCGAATATTTCAGAAACACATTGCAGGTACTAAGCAATGCAAATTCAGGCCTGTTAGACAGCCCTCTGTTAAGCCAACATGGTCATGAAAAATCACCATTTTTCATAGGTAAATGCCGTAAATTATACATGGTATATATGTGAAATTCCCAGAGGATGCGCGGGACTGTTCTGGCAGGTGAACAAGATACTGGTACAAGCAATGTTAGCAAGGCAATCCCATAAACCACATGGAGTGATGGTTCAACAAAAACCAAAAAACACATCAAAATGACAAGTAATGTCATTGGGGGTTGTGGATCCTATTGCTTTACTTAAAATAATCGTATTCCGACCATATTTCATGAAATTACTCCAGTGATTTATTATTTGATCACCATATTCCTACCATTTCCACATCACACTCCATCATATTCAACTGCTTGCGGTTGGATCCTTTGCTTTTCTGATTTTGATATCAACAAGCGCCGCTTGCCTTCCTGCCATGTCCTGCATGGGTTTGGATCAAAGTGACAGGATCTGTGAGAAAATCTAAGACATCTCTAGTGGATAACTATGGATAATTGCTATTAATTAACATATTTGCTTATGTTTAATATGAATAGAAACTAAAGATCTAAATCCCGGAGAGGTTTGGAGTTGGACATGGCCCCATTGTTTCGGCACCCTCCGGTGCCATCAAAACGTGGGAAAATATCATCGAGCTCCATGGGGCCACGGGCCAGAGCACAGCGAGGTATCGGTCAGTAATGGTCAGAAAATCACCATTTGGGCGGGTGAAATCCTACGAGGTGGTGCCCCCCAGTTATAAGTTGGTTTATAAACCACAGTTATATCTACAATCAACCCTAGCTATTGGAGTTATAAACCAACTTAGCTAACTAGGGGGCACCACCTTGTATCAAAGTCCTATGGTTCTATCATTTCTAGTTAACATATTCCAACATGGACTACAAACCGATGAAATAGACATAAATAATTATAAATAGACTACATCTCATTTCATTATCATCCAAACCAACATATTCTACAAATAGACATGTTCGAATCCTATTAATATTCCATTCAAGATCATCCAAGGTTTGTGCCGTGGATTCCAAGGAACACCACTGAAGTTCACCAGCCCGGTGGTCATCACTTTCCCTCAATGGACTTGCACACGTATCTATGTGTTTTGTACATGTATATATAGTTATATGTAATTCTATGTATATAGTCCATGAGATATGAATTAAGCATCTGTTTGAATTGTGTATGTATATATATATATATATATATGGCTTATAAAGCCATGAGGACAGTACCATTGGTTCCCATTTCTGGGATGATCCTAATCTTCCTCCGTCCTAGGTCGGGAGGGCACAGCAGATGAACTGCAAGAGATGCTCTCTTCGCAGGATCGGGTGGTGCTGACGCTGTACCTCGGCGATTCAACAAACGTTTGGGCAAGGTGGTGCCCCAAAAGCCATAGGAAGATGGCGATTTCACCAAGAAAAAATGGGAATTTCATGGGATTTATAGCTGATTTCTGATAGCTGAGGGCTGCTCCGACCTATTGTAGGTGCATGATAGCCACTGTTGGCTCGGAAAATGCTCATTTTACCATGTTTTACTTCTTTATCTAGTCAGAGTCATATCTAGTCTAGCCATTTTACCTCCGTATCTGGGTTGTTGGGGATGTTTAACTAATGGAGATCTCCTGGAATTTTGTCGATTTTCCAGGGTTTTATGAAGTCTTGAGGCCCAAAACGTGATGTTTGTGGATGTTGCACCATCCAACTATCGTTATTTGGGGATGGGTCAAAATTAAAGACCTGGGGGACCACAGATTTAAGTCTATGGTTAGTGGAAACCATCCAAGAATTGGGGTACCTAATTTTGACCCATATCCATTTCATCGCCACAAAGCTCGAAAAGCTCATCACTTTGGGGCACCTCACCATGGGCTGTACCTCGGCGATGATTCAAACTGATCTTAATCACCTTCTCATGACCTGAGACTCATCGGACTGCGAATTCTGAGAATACATGTTATTGTTAGACTGTTAGACTATGGAACCAAACAATATCATTTGCATTATGTGCATATACATTATACATATATATATATATTATATAAGTTTAATATATATATATATATATGTACAGTGATCTACATTTTACATGTACATTCGGTAACTACATGTAAATGGGTGATATACCAGTAGTACCGCACAAGGCGGTGGCGGAAGTTTCAGGAATAGCAAACTTATCCTCTCCACTCAACTACCCTACGTTCTTGCCGTCTCGCTTGCCACTCATGGATCGAAAGGTGGTTGGAGCGTCGGCCTATCTATTTGTCTATCTATTTGCCTGCCTAACTAACTGACTAACTGACTGACTAACTGACTGACTAACTAACTGACTAACTGACTAACTGACTAACTGACTAACTGACTGACTGACTAACTAACTAACTAACTAACAAACTAACAAACTAACAAACTGACTCACTGACTAACTGACTAACTGACTGACTAACTGACTAACTGACTCACCGACTAACTGACTAACTGACTCACCGACTAACTGACTAACTGACTAACTGACTAACTGACTAACTGACTAACT
>BGPT01000676.1:147026-256665 GCA_003297045.1 Symbiodinium sp. clade C Y103
CTAACTGACTAACTGACTAACTGACTGACTAACTGACTGACTCACTGACTAACTAAGTTGTTAAGTTGTTAAGTGGTTAAGTTGTTAAGTTGTTAAGTTATTAAGTTGTTAAGTTGTTCAATTGTTAAATGGTTAAGTTGTTAAGTTGTTAGTTCAGTTAGTTAACTGACATCTCAAATTTTGCTGAAAAACTCCAGTTTTTGACACTTTTGACTTCCAAATGTGCTTCGCGCCACAACGGCGTGCACTTTTTCGACATCGAATCATCATCGAATCGTCAAAAAGTGCTCCGNGAACCCCTCACGTTTTTACGATTTTCACTTCCAAATGTGCTTCGCGCCACAACGCCGTGCACTTTTTCGACATCTCAACTTCCAAAAGTGCTCCGAACCCCTCAGTTTTTTACGATTTTCACTTCCAAATGTGCTTCGCGCCACAACGCCGTGCACTTTTTCCACATCTCAACTTTCAAAAGTGCTCCGAACCCTTCAGTTTTTTACGATTTTCACTTTCAAATGCGCTTCGCGCCACAGTGCAGTACACTTTTTCCACATCTCAACTTCCAAAAGTGGTCCGAGCATGTGGTGTTTTTTACATTTTTACTTCCAAATGTGCTTCGCGCCACAGCGCCGTGCACTTTTTCCACATCTCAACTTCCAAAAGTGCTCCGAGACCGACAGTTTTTAACACTTTTTACTTCCAAATGTGCTTCGCGCCACAGCGCCGTGCACTTTTCCACATCTCAACTTCCAAAAGTGGTCCGAGCATGTGGTGTTTTTAACATTTTTACTTCCAAATGTGCTTCGCGCCACAACGCCGCGCACTTTTTCCACATCTCAACTTCCAAAAGTGCTCCGAGACCGACAGTTTTTGACACTTTTTACTTCCAAATGTGCTTCGCGCCACAACGGCGTGCAATTTTTCATCGCTCATCTGCCGAGATGTCTCCGCACCCGCCGCTTTAGCGAGCCTNACACTTTTTACTTCCAAATGTGCTTCGCGCCACAACGGCGTGCAATTTTTCATCGCTCATCTGCCGAGATGTCTCCGCACCCGCCGCTTTAGCGAGCCTACTTCTCGACCCTCCGGAGCCACAAAACATTGGAAAAACACAGTGCTTCGCGACTGTCCTACCTTTTCGCGCACCTGCATCTCTTCTCTTCTGACTTTCTTCATCTTCTGACTTTCTTCATGGCTGTGCTTTTCCATCTGTCCATATTGTCGGAAGGTTTAGCTTCTAAACTTCCTTCGACTAGAACAACCTCACTGCCACGTCACTTTAGATCATACTGTAGTTTGGATAGGGAAACATCAAAGAATGACCAAGCTTTCCAGGTTGGTGGATTTTCAGACAAGATATAGATCTGAATGATCATTCAGGATACAAATGATTTTACAGTGGCATAGAACACTAGATGTCAGTACTGCAGATATAAACCAGATGGGGCAATACACAATGTGAGGTTGGATCAAAACCCAGTCTGTATACCATATTTGAGAGGGATAACCTCCATTTGCCCTCAATTTTAGGGTTCACCTGAATATCAGGATTTTGACCCACGCCCACATGATGGCCCACATGTATGTGTATTTATTTATATATATATATATATACATATAGATGTGTTTAATATGTATGTATATATATATACATATACATATACAATGACATGATTTTGCCAACTCGGATCTCCACTGCCAAGGTGTTCTTATGCAGATGTGCCTGATTGATCGCATGTCAGTCTTTGCTTGGCTATACCAGGAAAAGCCTCATGTCATTGTAAATACACCTTTGACATCCTTTGACAAGTCACAGAATGAATTATTGACCCCCAAGATGTGGCCATGTGAATGGAGAAAATGATGATGAACCATTGGATTTTGAGGGTACCCTATTTTCAGACAAACCCAAATGACGTATATTAATAAAATATAATAAGCGTATCTATGAGATTGATTGTTTTACATTGATTTTTCACAGGAGCATTGTATTTTACACAAATCGCATGTTTACCAAAAAAAATGTTTTGCCAGAATTAGATACATATATATATATATATATACATATGACTTGTGAACATTGGTCCTCTACTGAAAAGAAATGGTATTCAACCAGAAGGTTGAAATGTTGTGGGCATCAAAACCTTGATTTTCCCTGCTTTTGTTCAATAAATGGCTCGTGGTGTTGAGCTGCTTTGGTTGTACCATCTACTTCGATGTCGACTACATAGAATTTGATGCTTTTGGCACTTGCCCAAATGTGATCCCCAGAAATGATTTGCAAAGCTGATTGATATGGGTCAATACAAGATAACCCAAAAATGGGTCGGTGAATCAGGATCGTTTTTGCAATGTTCACAAAGGTACCACATGATTCACATGGTTTCCACCTCCAGAAAACTTGTACATTGGAGGGAAAAAAACACTATACATACTGGGATTGAAAGGGTTCCATGCAGGAGGTTTTCAGGATCTACGTAAACCGGGCATGGGTAGTTTAATATTTCAATTTGTACCGAGAAATGCGTATGTTTTTGGTATATGCGCAAATTGGCAAAGATTTTTTTTTTCCAGGGCATCTACCCTCTGGTGAACTAACATAGCTATTGAAAATGGCCATTTATAGTGGATTTTTCCATGAAAAATGGTGATTTTCCATAGCTATGTTAGTTTACCAGAAACAGCAGTGTATCGGGTTCCAAGCAGAGTGGTAGCCTCGGGTCGCCGGCGCCTCAAGGGCCAAAGGCCTGAGATTTTCTTAAGAATCCTTAGGACATACAGGATGGGGCCCCAGTTTGTTCGCTAAGTTGACACGTTTTTGTGGCTGAATTCTATGGTTTCTGATACAAGGTGGTGCCCCCCAGTTATGTTTGTTGGTTTATAAACCATAGTAACTATACAGTTATATCTACAATAAACCCTAGTTATTGGAGTTATAAACCAACTTAGCTAACGTTTGGGGGCACCACCTTGTATAAATGGAGTATATTGACCTCCAAGATATGACCATAGGGAAAATCATGATGAACCACGGGAATGGGGGTAGCCTTGTTTCAGACCCATTTTGTGATCTTTAGGACATACCCAACATACTAAACTAGCAAAGACATACCCAACATATATGGAGAACCATGATTTTCAGATGATGGGATAGTGTTCAAAAATGGTATGAATCAGGGTTGTTCCAACTCATTCTACGCAAATGATAGCCACTGTTGCCGGGTACAGTGGTCATTTTACCTTTACATTCAATTTACAATTTTACCCCCCAAAACGTACCTGGGGTGTTTGGAGCAAGCATGTCTTTCGGACATATTTGAAACACATAGGACATATACAAACCAAGGATGTACTAGAAACCATAATTAATACTATTTAGCAATGATCAAGAAGTGGTGGGTGTAATGTTTTGATACAACCAATTCAAAAACCGTATGAAGCACAAGGATACATCTTCCACGGTCATGCTGTGGACGTTGGAGTGTGGATGAAGCCGCCCCCGAGTGTGGTAAGTTGGCTTGGAAATATCGGCCAACTATGGTGGATCTATGGTGGATCTATTTTTTTCAAGACTTAGATGGGGCTATAAAGTCATTGTAAAGTTGAAAACCAACCAACATAACTAGGCGGGCGCCCTTCATTTATTGATTGATCACCCAAGATAATGCCTGATCAAATCGAGCGCCATTGGCAAAACCGAGTTTTTTTTTCTGCGAAACCGGACCTGGCCAACCGCCGAATGGCGGCGCCTGTCCCGCCTAGCGAAAAACGAAAAGGTTCGGTATGGGATGTGAAAGAACCATTGAATTGACTTGATTATACTTGATTAATCTACGTATCTAATTGGTTGGTTCTCAAACACTTGACATGAGATAGCCTAGGAGCTACCAACAGTTGATGAGACGCTTGATACAAATATGAGCAAAAGTCTTTGATGAATTTCAGGGGAATGCGTGTTTGTCTTTTGTCATGTTTTAATTTAGCATCCACTTTTTGGAGTACCAAATTCTAGAAGTTATAATAACTACAATAAGTTCTATACCTACATTTCATATAGGAGGGAGGTTGGGTATAGCTTTGGTCCCAGAAACGTAGTTCAGGTCCAGTGGTATACTATGAACTATGTATCTTATTTTCCATGCCCAAAGATGGAATGATGATCCCCAATGAAGTCAAAAAACATTTGAGACTGCCCGAAGAAATATCGGGTTAGTGTGTAGAATGGGAATGCTACTTGTTACAAAGTGTGGGTATTGGGTATGGGTCAAAATGTCTGACCAAAACATCAGAGTTTGGCCTCTGTAAATTATCCCATTACGGGGCATTCTTAACCCTTGCCCAAATTTTGGCACTCACATATGGAATTTTGATGGTATAATAAGGCACACTTCTGAAAAATCTTTCCTGTGAGTCAAGGCTTTGATTTGCTACACGTAATTTTCCTGTCATGTTACCCTCTGGTAATTTAACATAGCTATTGAACATTGCCATTTATAGTTGATTTTCCCATTAAAAATGGTGATTTTCCATACTTATGTTAGTTTACCAGAGGGTAGTCCACAAGGGCTGCAACATCTACGGACAAGTGTCTGTTGCGGAAAGTCAAAGGAAGGAATGGAGGTTGAGCCTTCAATCGTGGTTAAACATTATATAATTTGTTTGTTCAAATAGAGGCATTGCTGCTTCGAAGCCACCGATGGATAACCAAAAAGAGCCACAGTGAACAGTTCTGGGACTTACAGGGGTTATTTGCAGAATGAATTGAAGGACCAACTGGCAAGAAAAATCCTCACCAAGACGTTGCAAGTCATACACTTTGAATTCGTTTCCTTTGAGCTCAGTGACTTATTGATTTAGCCAATCCGTTGATGCTTGCTCTTCTGCTCGTCACAAGTTGGTACACTAAAAAGTTAGATGGTTTAGCAAGCAGCCAACCGCAAGTGGGTTCAAACAAATTTGGTATAGCCCAACTCTATGACAATCCTGATGAGAAAACCGATGAAAAAAACCTAGGGTACCCCCCATTCTCAGATACACCCATGTGTCGCTCCGTGGGCCCATCCAGCCATTGCATCTGTCGCCGCACTGTCGCCACAGCGGCTCAGCAACCTGAAATTCAACCCATTTTCGGAGGGCATTTTTGACACCTTTGTTTTCAATAGACACATGGCGCGCTTTGGCTGAAGATTTCAGTGGTTGTGTTGGGAAGTTGTCATGAAGGTGGAGGAGATAGCCACGTCACCAAGAATGATCAGATCCTTTGGTTTCCGCTGTTTCTCATGGCAACTTGTTTCCCCACATCTACATCAACAAGTTGTGTGATCAAAAATGCCCTGCTGACCCATGCATTTTTTTTTAACGCACCACAAAAAGGATTAAAATTTGCAAATTCCGATGCTGAAATTAAGTTGCAAATGGTTTTTGTTCGGGAGATGTACGGAAGACGTCGTTTCTTATGGTCTGAAGAAGACCGCTGACAATCTGACAATCATAGCTGATGATTGCTGATATATGGTGTTGCTTCAGATGTTGAAGGAATAAACCACATGTCTAATGGTTTGAAGCCTTGCTGTCTTGGTTGACATTGCCATAATTTGATGGAACCAAAAGCCTATTTAGGGCAAAACCACCTAGTACTATTGATGATATAGCTCATTGCACCCGCGAAACACCACCATACAGTGAGATGATTTGCTTTGCACTCCTGTAATGTTCTTGGTTGGTCTCATTGCTTTTGGGATAGGAAACTTGGCAGAACGCCTGGACTTGTGGCCCAAGACCCAAGATAGGGTAAACCTTGAATGCGTTTGTAGTTGGTTTGTTTGTTTGCGAAATAAGTGGATACATGATACATGTAAAGATATGAGTTGTATATGTGCCCACTCTGAAACGACCATGAAATGTTGGGAACAGTTTAGGTTTATCTGTCGTTGAAGGTGGGGGGTACCATATATAATGTTGTAATAATGCTGCAATATTATATACATATGCATGTACTGTATACTAAGGAGCTCTTTGCACGGTATACAAGCTTGGCCATGCACAGAAAACGTGTTGCCATACTTCGATGATTTCACAGATGGTAACAACAATAGGGTAAACCCTTGTTTTTTGTGGTATGTGCTGACAATACACGACTTTCATATCTTTTTTGAAAGACAACATTTGAATCGAAACCCAACGGAATGAAGATATCAGGATCACCACCCCAGGATACCCCAGGTAGGGTGGGAAAAACAATAAACTAAACACATATTGAATTATTGAAATCCCAGGTTTGAGGTACCTGGGATATGAATGTGGATAGAGTCATAAGTAGTACCCCATAGTGTGATCCTTTTCGGTTCAAAAAAAGATCATCCAATTTCCCGTCTTTTCCCAGGGCCGGCTGAATTTTTACAACATTCCCAATTGGTGGCTAATACCACTCCTGGATACCATACTTACCCCACCTACTAGCAGGTTTATAAGCCATTTACACGTACTAACTTGTGTCAATAACCCTGTTGATCATAAGTCGCCTTTTCAATTGGATATCCCACATATCCATGTAGATGGGTGAAGTTGATATGCTTTCCCAGTTGCGAAGGCTTATCACTTGGACAATCATCCCGCTTAGTTTTTCCAACGTAGGTTCACACAATACAACACCCATTTATACAGACATGGGGGGTGTTTCTGCATAATGTGAGACACCCAAGTCAAGATTGGTTTCCCTATTAACAACAGTCGCCCATGTTGGCTAATGTTGGGGTCGCCCAGTTTAAAGACCATATGCTTTGCTAATACACTAGTAGATTTTCGATTGCCGTTCGTAAATTGAAAACAACGATTTTGCAGGAACAATTTTCTGTGCATCAAACGTGCTTAGCTGGAAAACCCCCGAACTACATAGAGATCATAGAGATTTATAGCTGGTGAATTTATCATTTTTTTTCTGGTGGATTTTCCAGCCACGTTTGTTGACACTGGACGGTGTATCCCAATTACTATTCCATTAATATACTATATTTATCAATCCTATCTCTTTCATTAATATAAATAATCACAAGTCTTGTCCCAATACTATCCACCTTAATTCAATTTCATCCCACAAGGTAAAAATCATATTGTCCCTGGAAGTAGGATCAGACACCAAGCAACTGGTGAGACTCTCTTCGTTTCTTCGTCCCCTCTGCTTTGCCTCTCAGTTGTGCCTGCTGCGTTGCGGACGAGCCACCCGAGACCGTGGCACGGTTGCAGCCATCACCATAGGTTAAACCATCAAACGATGGATGGTTCATGATTGCTTTACGAACATGAGCTCTGATGGATTAATTGCTTCGGGGTCATACAAACTGGCTTCTTGGGGATTGATCTAGCTCGTAATAGCTTGAATATTTCTATAACCCATACTATAGGTATATTAAAATTAGTATTGAATAATATCAAAATGGGCTATATCAACAGTCCTTATCGAGGATATAGCCCAAAATACGAATGTTTTCTATCCAATCGGTCCAATGGGATGAGATAGCGGTCTTTTTCATGGCTGAAGCAGCACAAAGAAATGGAGCCTGAGACGGCCAAAGGGATTTAGCGTTGTAGAAATCCTTGGGGGATTGGTGACTACTGCGGATTACATATGTAATTATATATATAATATATAAGACTTTTTCACAAAATGTTAGTATTTTCAAGTCTTGGTTCTTTCGGTAGTGGTGTGTATTTTCAGCTCCCAGAGCACCAGCTTATTTTTTATTATATTATATATATAGTGTGTGTGTGCATTTGTGTATACACATGTCAATGTGTACTCGTACATATCCAATCATATACACATACAAGACACGTATGTAAAAAAAAACGTCATTCCACGGCTGCCTCCCTCTCCTCAGGTCACCGTCTTCAGTGAGGTGAAAGAGGCGTGACGGCTCAACCGATTGCTACGGTAAGATTGAAGAAATCCACTACTTGGGGAATCTACATTTTTTTTGTTCCTGAAGTAAATTCAAGATATTTCAAGATATACTCTCTGGACATTTTATAATAGGTTCCAATTAAATCACTAAACAATACACAATCTACAAATCAACAATTTTCCATAGCTATGTTGGATTACCAGAGGCTAATTGGGCAAGTGGAATGTATCCAACTGTTTCACGGGAATATCATTGACATGATTCATGGAAATTCAACGCGCCCCCAAGAGGTGACTTTTTTTTCTACTACCAAAGGTGTATTCATGGCATCTCAACCACCAAATTATCACAACAAAGAGGACAGATTTTGACCATCTCAGCTTTGGGGGGGTTGTTGAATCAGTTGAACTGGTTCATTGGTGTACCACTGGGGGTACATCAACAATCTTGGGAGATGAACGGCGGAGTTCATCAACATCAAGATTGAATCAACTGACAACGAATTAGAATAATTACATACTTGTACCCAATGCATACGGAATTATCTAATGAATCTAATCAACGAACGGTTTGTCAATACAGGTAAGCGGTCTATCGCCAAGCAAGCTGTACTCCTGCTCAGAAATTCCCATGCCAGCGTGTTCGTTTCAATGGCAGAATTGGGAGATACACTTGAATGTTTTGGTACAACAAAGAACTCACCGTGCCTCCAGTAGAGCTACACTATGAAGAACCTGGCATTTGTGGAAGTTTAAGGGTGCCACAGTGCCAAAGGTAAACCGCCAACAACAATAGGGGGCTCAATTCTCTCCTTTTTCGACAGGCGTTGATGGTGGTTATCGTGTGAGAGTGGTGACCCTTTTAGGGGGCCAGCCTTAAACTTTCATGATCAAATTTATATATATATATATATATCATATATATATATATATTATATATAGTTAATGTGTTTTCTGATCATTGAACCCGGAGATTTCCTGGAGAGAGATGTTGGATGATGGGCGAACCCCCAAAAAACTAAAAAAAAACTGAGTTTTGATTTCATTTGATTTCAAAGGGATGACAAATGACAAATCAAGCTTGACCATTTGGGGTTTGGAGGACAGCGTGAATCCTCCACGAATCTGTTTTAAGGATCTTCTTCCCTTGCCGTATGGATCTAAAGCACTGTCTGAGAAGGTACTTAACCACCTAAATCATACCCCAAGTACTTCCTAAGAAGGGACTTGGATCCATAGGGCTTTCATTCATATCAAATCAGGTTCGAAGTGTCTCAAATCACAGCGGTTAACGTTGCTTCCAGCTATCCTCATATCTTTGATAGCTCAACCTTAGGGGAAACAAAAAAGATAATACCATGTATAGATGGGCTCTGCATGGTGCTTGCTATATTGTTTGTAAATTGGTTAGTCTGAAAAAAGAAAGGGAAACCCCCCGATTCCAATGGATCATCCTATGATTTTCCCAAATAAATATGGCCATTTGGGGGTATTTAGGGTTATCCCCTATTTTCAGACAAGCCCAAATAAGACAATGAACGACATATAGAAACCACTTTTTTCTCCGGTTACCAAAACAGAGTTTTGGTCCATGATTTCCCAACGCCCCTTGGCAGGAACCCAAGGAGGCGTACCTCGCGCCCAGAACTGAAGAAGCTCCGAGACCTCCGGCCGAGGTGTGGGTTACTGTTTTTCGCTATGGAAAAGGTGCCAATACATTTGCAAACTAATGCTAATTCTGATAATTTGTGTCACTAAGGTTTCACTATGTGACCAGGGTTTATCTTGATCATAATTATAGTTGGTTTCATGTACCAACTCAATCCAACTCAGAACTGCGGGAACCACCTTGTGACATAGTTGGGTCCCTTGTCATACAATCCGCATTGTTTACAATAACAAACTACTCGTACCAGCAGTTAAGATGGGGCAGCAATGATATCTACTCAACAGGACCTACGGGTTGTGCTACTTGCTTCAACTTCTTAAAACGCCTCCCTTTTTTTGGCCATAAACTCTTGTTTGATGATGAACATGCAGGAACGTAGACACAAAGTGGCCCCCAATTGTTGAGAATAGGCCAATGAAACAGTAGATACATTCCAAAGAAATCACATAATATGTCCATTTGTTGGCCTAGTCATGGTTTCCTGGTGATCTAGCTTTGGCAAGCCAGCCTGAATGTGGGGGGTACCCTTTGGTAATCTCACTTGGCAATGGGACCGATGCTGTATATATATATATGTAATTATTCCATGGGAAAATGCAGGAGCACTATCGAAAAACAAGGTGATGTGTTTTCATTGCCAGGTTAGTTTCCTAAATACACCCCTTATTTTTTGACCACTACATGTGTACGTTGTGGCGATTTGGGTGTGTCGAAGCAATGGGAAGGTAATGCAGCAATGCAGCACGCCGGATGGGGATGCCAAAAGCACCTGTTATCCCAACGAAAAAATCTTGCGAGTGGATACCCTGGGGAAAACTAACATAGACGTGGGAAGCCGATGGTTTGCACAGGGAAACGATCTACACATGGTGGCTTTTCCACATCTATGTTTGCTTACAGGAGAATAGTACATTGTTAATCAAACCTGGTAATGTACATTATTTTCTTCTGTAAGCCATCATTTTTACATGGAATTGCCAGGTTGCAGTACTGTTTTGGGGGAGCCATACTAACGCACTGAGTCTGGATACCGATCATATGGGACCCCAATTCATGAAAACATCGAATACTAAACCAGGGCTTTCCATGCGGTTATGTTTTTTTTTGCCTTCATTTGGTTGCTTGAATGACGTGACTGATGCATCGAGGGTGTCTCTGACCTTCTGCTTCCCAAGGGTGACTCGGGATTTTGGACCGATCATGAACCAACTATGCCCCCCGACACCAGCTTCACATCACGAATCAACGGAAAGAAGGTCAACATCTCATTCATCAAGCCTACACCGCTCACAGAACCTCAAGATCCAGTGGAAGGAGGAGAGCAATGGATCAATGGTGTCAAGGTCGACGAATTGGGACCCAAGAACAAGAGTCAACTCGACAATGACAAAAGTACAGCTGCCCACCGTCGCTGAGTGAAAAACTCAACTTCATGAGCATTCGAACAACTGCTAAATGTTGATGAGACCATGACTGATGAACCCCCCATGCCCCATGTCGAGTTTTTGTTGCCGCCCGAAGCCTCTATGCTTTCCTGGAGGAACCCAAGCCTGTCATGGAGGATGCGGTCGATGTCGTTAAACCAAAGGAGGACTGTTGACCCTGTCGCAGCCAAAACGACAATTTCAACCCAAAACTACGGTTGGTTCTTGAAAAAAACATATTCAGCATGGTTTATGGCCAAAAATATTAATAGCGCAGATTTGATCGCCCAAGATCCATATTTAATCCACCGGAGAATCTGCAACCTAGTTTTTGCTGACAGACCACCAACCGTTGGACTTCCAGATGTTTATCAGTGGGTGATGTCAGATCAGGGATGACTGGTAGGGTTTCATTCAGTATCCAATTTTCATCGGATGTTTTTCATTGTTTTTCCATGATGTTTCCCCAGTATTGACACAAACCCATGTGAATCCTGGGACCAACATGCAGCGAACTATACCAGCGATTGAATGATGTGAACAACAAGGGGATTTCGAGGGTTTGACGTCAGAACCGTATCCCGCACGTTTTAATCAACCGTGTTCAGTTCACCCTGCTTGTCCATACTTCTCACCATTGGTTTGGAAGAAGTCTGCAGGACCCTCAGAATTTTGGATCGCAAAAGACCTAGCTTCCGGTTTTTGTATCTATAATATACATATCACATACTGTATCTACTGAAAGTCAGAATTCAATCCAATGACTAGTTCAGAATTGCCATTTTAGATAGCCATTTATTGTATCTATCGATCGGTGTGAATCACCAGCAGCACCATTGCAACTGTCAGGAGCCCGAGGTGCCTCCGGGACAGTGTCCCGGCAGAAACGGAGAGTCCGACTGGAGGTCCTGGGGAATTCATGTGGGTAAAAGGATGCCATAAACCAATATAATTAAACCACAAGGTGGTGCCCCCCAGTTATGTTTGTTGGTTTATAAACCATAGTAACTATAGTTATATCTACAATAAACCCTAGTTATTGGAGTTATAAACCAACTACCACGACCTATTTGGGAGTTGTTTTTCACATGTTTATAGCACCTATAAAATGGCGAGTCATTGGGGATGGTTCACTATTGGTTTACCAACATTCATGACGGTTTAATACTGGGAATTTTCATGGGAAATGTTCAATAAACAGTATGATGCTTCTACATGAAGGATTCTGGTGGGGATTTTAGTTGGGTTAAACCGTATAAGTGAGAGTTTCATGATCTTCACTAACCAAAATGAGGAGTTTATTCGATGCATCATGGCTTTGGGTTTGTCCAATGCGGGAATTGCCATTTTCATTAGGATCATCAAACCGTGGGGTACATATCGTATTTGGAGACATACCCTATAGTATTGATATGTCACATGTTGACCATGAAAATGGCCATATTTACAGGAAACTTAGACTTTACGAATGCATTCTAGGGGTACGCCACAATGTTTTTTTTTGAGAGAAACAGCGCAGTATTGACAAATTGATTGATCTGGAATGATTTCCCAGTGAAAGTTGAGTTTACACAGCACATGGTGTGCTATGGGCAACCAAGGAGATTGGGATGGTCATGGGGAAGAAGGAATTATACTGGGAATAATATTCTCGAGAATGGTGATACATAAAGGTATTATAACCCATGACATTCCCATGACCATCCCATAGCAATTCGAGTATAATTCCTTCTTCCCCATGACCATAATTGCTATCGAGTATAATGGTCAATATTGAATGGTGATACATAAAGGTATGCAATTGATAGTCATGGGATGCTCGAGAAATTTCGAGAATGTGGACCGTCTTCCCAAAATCGCTTCAAACGATTGTTACAGTGCGAAGCGAGTAGGACTTGCCTGGGGTTTAGTAACTAGGATTGACTCGCCTCTACAAATGATAAGAATATGTTCATGACTATACATGTATATAAGATGCATTATGAGATGTGTTTTACTTTGAGCTTATTTCATTTTTCCAGACTTCAATGATGGAAGCTTCTAGGCTATGAAGGGTAGAAAGCAAGATGTTCTGTACCTTTTCCCTTAAATCAATCAATACTAGTCAATCCATTGACTGCATATGCCATTATATCCCCATTGTATCCCCACTATATCCCCATTGTGGATGGGGAAAGACAAACAACAAAGTTCAATGCCTTGTCGTCCGTGCCCCGTTAGTGTCGTTTTCCTCGCCTGGTGAGGTACACCTTGAAGATCAAGAAGGTGCACGGAAGATGATCGTGTCGTGACGGGTGACAAGCAAAAATGTGGTTCAATGGGTTAATTGTTGTAGAAAATCGTGAATAAATGATAAATGTGAGTGATTTGACGAAAGGTGTAGAGTTATGTTTGCACTTGTGAATTGCACATTTTGTTTCAGACACGTTGAATTAAAATCCTGGGACATGATTCTCCCAGGAGGGCAGGCTCTACTGCAGCATGGAAACTCTGATCGCTGAATTTTGCGTCGCTTGGATTTCTTTGGTGAAACCATGGCGAATGGTAAGATCTTGTTATACCATCTGGTAATCAAACATGTGCAAGCTGGGAACTGCCCTAGAAACGGAGGTTTTAAGAGAATGGGTGATTTTCCCTCGCCGCGTTTGATTACAGTTACAGGAGGGTATATTTTCTGTCGGCAGTTTTGCAAGGGACGGGCAAGGAGCTATCCGAAGCGAGTATGACACAGTCATCAAGTCGGGTTCAGTGCACTATATGTGTGGCCCCTGATCATGATTGGACCAACCTAGCTGAATGAGTGGACTAACCATGACAAAGCCTGCTTGAGCTTAGTTGGATTTTCATCACCAGGTCCTGAAATCATCTGTTGTTCATTTTGAAAAAATGCTGAATTGGGGAAGTCTCCATCATAAAATTTTACAAAATCCATCAAAGTACTGCCCCATAGTTGGCTAAGCAGTATTAAACTGTTTTTGAGCTTATAATCTAGTTGGTTTTAGTATGTTTTAGTCGTCACACTAGTTAAGTATAGATTTTCATGTTTATAGCTGGATATGGGTAGAATGTGTGAACCCTCCAAGATGGACAGTTAACTACAGTGGCTACTGTGTGTTCAACCCATGACCAGGAAGCATCCAGTTGCAAGGGAATAGAAGATGTCAGAGCCCCTGTTTACGGGGATGGTGATTTTCATATTGAAATCCCTAATTTCCCATAGACATTCCATAATCATGGGATGTAATCCAATCTGAATACAATTTCATAAATATACATAAATTATATAGAGTATATGTTGATGTATATATATATATACAAAAATACATGATTATAAATGATATTCCGCAATCATATCCCACAATCATATCCCATAGTTTTGTTGTCTATGTCATTGAGTTTGCCTCATCACTAAAGATGACCAGCCTCCGGGTGGGGCAACCCCTAAGATGGTTCGCCGCGTGGATGCTGAAAGCCCGTTGGAGTTTCTCGTTGGACAATGGGCAGAGGGAATGCACGACATGGATAGGTAGGGTCAAAGTGAATCCAGGTTTGGGGGTTGATACATGTGTTACAGTTTATACATATACAATCATATTATGTACATGTACCCTCTGGTTATTCAACATAGCCATGGAATAGCTGGCCAATGTTGGATGATGTTCCCAGTTAGAAACCTCCATTTACAGAGGACTTTCTATGGCTATGTTAAATAACCAGATGGTATGTATATGAGTCACAATCAACATGTTTGAAGACCACTCTAGTATCGCCGATTTTTTTGTCAGTGATGTGCACGAAACACTGGAAAGCTAATATGGCCCCGCCACAAAGCGATAACCGATACTAGCAACCACTGAGATGTAGAGGATTTTGACTGGAGCTCATACACAATACATTTAGAGCGTGAGAGAGAGAAAAACAGAGAGAAACAGAGAAAAAGAGAGAAATAGAGAGAGAGAGAGAGAGAGAGAGAAAAACTTACTTGTGCTTAGTAGGGAATGAGGGTTGCTGACCTATAATAACCATTAAGTTTATCATCCCAGCAACCCATCCATTCCTTCATTCCCTGCGTTTCGCACCAGTAAGAAAGAGAGGCCGATGCAACCAATTGAGATCGATGACACCCTCAGTTCACTGGCGTGATTGATCGCTTTCCAACACCACCTGGTTGACAAATGCGTGGGACTGAAAAGATGCATTGAATGACCCACATGTGTAACAACCATCCAAAAGATAGCAATGGTAGAATCCTATGAACATTGTAATATGGTCGTAAATTAATGTCTTTCGAATATTTGTTTGGGGTACTAGAGGTCGATAGATGGAGGGAAAAGAGCCAATGCATGGGCAAAATGAGGTTGGCAGATTATGCTATGGGACATCGCCAGACGTTGCTATTGTTTATAGCTATAGATGTACATGTGCATCCAGTGGTTCAATTTGGTCGTATATACATCACTTTGTTATGAGGAAGTTGCGGGTGTATCACAACGTTCTCACCATCAATGAAGGTCAGAAAAGATGATAATCCCAAAATGATTTCAGACCGGTATTGGAAATATCATAGTTTGATATTTGAGATCAAGACGACTAAGATCCCTTGAATAGTGTGGTAAGCCCGGTAAACCCGATGAACAAGTCAACACCAAGTTTACTTTGTTTCATTCGCAACACCGTGAGAGCATGGTGTGCCCTACAATTCAAACAGACCCAAGCAAACAATGGACATGCTCAGCACATCAAAGCCTCATTTACACATATCTATACCCATTTGACACATAATGTGTGCCCTGCATTTCAGGTCCATTAAGTATTTAATCATCTAGTTCTAGTTGATTAGATCATGCACCACTAAATTTGATACGAAACAGCAGTCATGGTACCATCTCATGCCCAGTTTTTTTTTTTTTTTTCTGGAGATCATTCATGAGATCACCCGCACCGAGGAATGTGAAGCCTATGGACCGTTTGGTGTGTCTCGGTCGAAGTTGTGATTTTGTAACTTGGTAAACAGTCAGAAACCACTGGGGTTCCAGTTGCTGTTCTGGAATTTGGGATTCCAAATTCTTGTGATTGTATGATGTTTTGGATTTGAGCTTGTTTTTTGTTTTGCCTCATTGTCTGGATTCCATGAGTTTTATAGTGTTTTTTTTTAAGGGTTGAGGGGAGTGTTTGGGAGTGTTCTATAGATTCCATGTGTTTTGTTTGGGATTCCAACTTGTTCTTGAGGGGGAGTGTTGGATGTGTTTATTATGAGATTCTTTGGGTTGGATGGTTGAATTCCATCCCATTTCTGCTAAAATTTGGGGATGATTTATGAATATTCATGATGATTCATGGTTGGTTTTGGATGGTTTTGGCACATTGTCTACCAGACTCGCGATCAAGACAATGGACAATGAGTTGTGTTTTTTTTTTTTCAGAGACAGCAGTGGTTGCTGGAACTAAAGCTATCCCAGCTTAGGGGCATGACCCAGTCACTTAGATATAGTGGGGCCCGCAACTCGGCAATGGAAAATCCTCTATGGAGGTTTCATGGGAAAATTATCGATGATTTACCCTCTGGTAAACTAACATAGCTATGGAAAATGGCCATGTATGGTGGATTTTCCCACTAAAAACGGTGATTTCCCATAGTTATGTTAGTTTACCAGAGGGTAAACAAATTGCCATATTACCGGAGAGTAATATGAAAGCTCCTGATTGGATCATGGCCATACACTTCTTTTTTTGTTCTATGTCGTCTGTCGTCATTTAATGTAGACTATTTGGGTCACAAAACATGCGCGAAGCGCATCACATCTCCCAGCGTTCAACACATAGAGTTGCTTAGTTAGCCACCCAGACCAGCTATCAATCCTAACATCCACTTACACGTAAGTGTGGCTTTGTCTGAAAATAGGGAATATATCCACAAATCATCATTTTCATAGGGAGAATGAATGAAAATGATGATCATCCATTGGAGTTGGGGGGTACCATGGGGTACCTTACCTTCAGACAAACCCGTAAATCTAGGTATATACACACTAATGTTGGTAAAACAATAATAAACCATCTCCAAATTCCCCATAGATAGGCATAGATAGGTGGTATAAGCCATTCCCAAATGAGTGGTTTATTATTGTTTTACCCACATTGGTATGATTGGGTAATTCTTATGCCTCCTTTGAACATCCCAATTGAGATTAGATCTCCACTGTATTCAGTCCCCAGTTAATGTTGGTCAAATCCCATCTTTCTTGCGGCAAAAAACCAAAATTAGTGATGTTCCCCGGCTCGAAACCTTCACGAAGATGAGCTTTGTCCCAGGATTTTCCCATGGATTTTCCCATTCAAATCCGATTTCTGATGGATTTGTTCCCATATTTTCCCATATTTACAGGAAACCCCTATATTTAAGGGGAAAATCCATGGTTTCCTGTAAATTTTCCCATTAACCAATCCATTGACGTGCGGATTGCGGGTTCTACACCCTGAACACGTCCCAAGGAGCATCAATGGAAAGCGTGAGGATGCCGCCTCCATGGTGTGTCTCCGCGAAATCCGCTTGGGACGGGTGGGTTGGTCTGAAAATATAGCCCCAATGAAATAGCCATTTATTGTTGGGAGAATGAGCACTAACCGGTTTAGGGCAAGGGTTCAGACAAAGCCGTAATGTTCTATTTTCCTATATTTTCTTGACCCTTTACCAGTTGTAAGTCAGTGAAACAATCCCATTTATGACATGTAGCCCATTTATCACCATTTATATAGTTGGTAAAGGGCCTTGAGTGTACGAATTATATAATGTCCTGATGTTCCAGGGTGCTGGAATATTTACCAAGATTTAACCTTAGACAGTCACCCAAATATAGGTAAAGATACCATACATGGAGCATATGGAATGCACATCCATCATATACATGTATATACATATATATGTACATGTATATTATATATATATATATATAAATCAAAAGTGGCTTAGTGGGGGATACAGCCATGAACAGTCGCATGTTCGGTAGGTACAAGCATCAAAGATGAGATTGTTGGAGATATATTTAGTGCTTTTTCCGAAAAAATCATCCCAAAATGGCGCAAGTTTTCTAGGTCGGTGCATTATGACATACATTTAGTTCAATAATTTTTCCACGAAAACCTCCATTGAGTTCGGGGATTTCCCAGCTTGCCACGTTTGATGACACCGGAGGGTATCTTGGATCCTTGGATAGATCTGTCCAAGATGATACTGCTGGTTTCAAACTGTGGTTTTGAGATGAAGATGTCCATTAACAGTGAGTGGCGATGGTTTTAGATGTTTGAATTATAGTACTCGAATGTACTTTGGAAAGATGATTTGTAAGTGGATTAGCAGTTCCCGTGGTTCAACACTGGTTTGGTAGTAGTTTCTTTTTTTGGTGTATATATATATATATATACTACGCGGATCTAAGCGGCAACAACATTGTTTTCCAGAGTAATTAGCTAAGATTGGAATTGTTTCAAATATGTTTCCCGTTCCCTGAGAACTAGGATGACGATCCCAAAATGACCTTTTCGGTTCAGCCATCCAGACTTAATGTAGATTCAGGTATGTCCCATTCACTACCACTATCTCACTTGAGGATCTGCTGAGATGGGTCACGGAGTTAGTTGACATGTTGAGAAGTCAGTAACCTCTAAAAGAACTGGGGATTTGTCTTACCATCCAAAAAACTCAGCGGTTAACTGACGAAAAATTGTCACCCATTGCCCATCTAAGCAGAGTAGATTCGGCACTGCTGTGATGGGCTCCGGCTCCGTCTCCGCTGAAGTTGGCTGAGGAAGATGTTGGCTGAATCGAGCGGAATGTTGGAGTTGGTTTTTGAACGCCCCGTCATCAAGGCCTGCTTGGATGAGAACATGTTGCACCGCCAAGCACCCCCACAAAATTTCTCGAACAGCCTGGAAATGGCGATATCCAAGAGGAACATCATCTTCTCAATTAAGTTGTTTGGGTACCCTCTGGTAAACTAACATAGCTGTTGAACAAATCCCATTTATAATGGATTTTTTCCCATGAAAAATGGTGATTTTCCATAGCAAAATGTTAGTTTACCAGAGGGGTAAGTGGATCATATCTCCTGAGAACTGGTCATCCTGCGTTGTTGTGTTCACAGTGCTGCTGTGATCCAACGGCAGTTGCACATGGCCATAGTCCTCGGGTAGTCGTTGAATATAGATATCCTTTAGTTTCATCAAACATGGCTGGCCGCAAAATCTGCATGTCTAGTGGGAAAACATGGGAAAACCATATGTGTATCAATCTCAGTTGCACGTAGGTTCCATTCCTGGATTTTCATGGTCCCGCACTCACAAGGATTTCAATACAAAGATGTGGCAACCTCAAATACCAAGAAACTGTATGAAACAGGGTCACCAAAACTGGTTGATCATAGTGTTCAATATTGAAGTGGCCATGTCACAGTGTCCCTATTGAAATGGCCTTAACTTGGGTTGGATGGTCTGGCTGGTTTCATCCTTTCGCCCCGGCAGGAAATCACTCTGATGAAGAGTGGCACGAAGGTGCCGAACGCTACGATAGCCTGCAGGAATGGGGCCCCAAAACAATAGGGTACTGGTGTTTGAACTAACAAGATTCACCTTCTTAATTTCATGCATACACCAACTAGAATCTAATCTCATCCCCCTCATTTGCAATTCGATTCGATTAGCCGACGAAAAAAATGATCAAATATTGTTCCAGGGTCACATTCATAGTAGACTAGTTCTAGTTTCACCAACTTGCCAGTAGGGGGCCTTTGCCTGAAGATATATACTTTAAGGATATCACTTGGCTAGTTCATCTCCATCTTGGCTGTCAAATCCCAATGCCACCATGTCGCAGGTATAGCTACCCAATGCTCCCCATGGCCTGTCGGTAATGGTAAAATTCCCAAAGGGATGGGACGACTGCCAGCATTTTATGTCGATTCTCCACTTTTAAAAATGTGCCCCAGTTGCTAGTAGAGGTTGCAGCAACCCTGCTTGGTACGTCCCTGAGTCTGTCTCAAAATCTTGCACATGCAGTTGAGACAATCTCTAGTCTTTAGCAACGAGAATCAACACGAACTCAATATTCAATCCAATCGATTTGGAGTTGAACGTGGACATGATTTCACAGAATTGGCTTGACGAAAGGGAAGAATACACAAAAAATCTTTAGTTATATATGTTGGCTCATTTTGAGGTACAACTTACAACCAAGGTTTCTGCAGCATTTCCCTTAAATCAATCCATTGACAGCTGGTCAGATGGCTAAATTCCCCATCTGTTTTGCAGGTGAAATCATGTTGAATCACTATTGGAATTGTGTGTGTTGCTTAGCGAGTTGTTTTCAACTGGAATCATGTGTATTTCGCCCCTCCAGGGTGCCCCCCATCTGTTTACGATTTTTTTTGTGGAGGGGGAAGTCAACAAATAATTATTTGCCATCTATTTACCCTCTGGTTTTCTAACATCGCCATGGAAAATGGGTAATTTTGGATGATTTTCCCAGCGAACGATACCTCCATTTAAATCATAAGGGATTGTTCATGGCTGTGTTAAATAACCATCAGGTACCCTCTATTTTTTTTGGGTGTGTGTATATATATATATAGGTCATCCCCATGATGCACCTCATCCCAGCGTGAAACCGTGTGGATTTCGAGGCGGGCTTCCGCGTGGATCCGGCGTTGGATACCTGCGGTCTGATGATCAAGGTGGAGCCGAAGGTCTGTTGAGCCATCATCTATGAGTCAAGAATTTGGGAGGATCATAGTATTGATATGCAATTAACTATCAACTGCAATTAATGATCATAGATCATTGGGAATTACAATCAATAATATAATATATATATATATATATAGATTCATGTACATATAGATATTGTAGATTAATATAGATTCGTGTAGATTAACATAGCAATTAATTTGCAATTGGGAGTCGAAATCATCCCAATCATCCTGTTGTGCGGAGCCAGTGGAGCACCAGCAAAGCATGTGGGTAACTCCCTGACAAATAAACCGGAGGTCATTAATCCCGGGTGGACATTCAAGGAAAATTGACACGATTGAAGCGTTATCTATTAGTCAAGAATAGCGGCATACAATTGATACATTGCTGATTGATTATTCTCGGGGGGGGGCGGTACCAACCTATCTTTTCTCTTGGGGATTATGACAGGCGAGCTATGAATGTTACTACATGGTGCTTCATCCAGCCGATCCTAACCTGGTTGTTGGGCTGAACTTGTACTGGTCGGATTCCTGTGATCGCCCACTAATAATTGGGTTATCAACTTTTTCTATAGGATCAAGCACCATACACGCATGCACTTTGATGTTTCCTGAAGATACTTCATACGCAGTGAACCGACTATGACTGGGGGGCATTAAACAGATCCTCCCAATAGGGGTATACCATGGTATATCCAATTTCATAAACCTTAAACTTGGTGATGGTTTGCTATTGGGTTACTTGTGTTTGTTTGAATATAGTATAGCAATATAGTAACAGTATACCCCATATTTCCATTGGTTAGCAATTATTTTCCCTATTAAGATAGCCCTTTAAACAGCTACACCCCATTCTCAGCCCAACCCACATGAACTGGTAATTTCAGCGATAAGCGAATTCTCCACGGGATTTCTCCGGGGAAGACCGAGAAGACCGAAACCCTGGCTGGCTGTAACGCCGCTTGTTTGCATGTTTTCCCATTCATTTGGCGCAACCATTTGGAGGCTCTACTGAGATTACTGAAGTTTTGTTCTGGCCCCCTTCAGATCAATCATGATAAACTGTTGTTTGCATAGTTATTGGGATATGTTCTGCATGTTTCTTGCCAAATTCCAAGTATAGTTTTAGAAACCAGAAGAAAATCCACGTTATCTCAGGTTTGTACCTTCCGGGAATCAAACATGGCAATGTATATTTCCCAAAGTTAGTTAGAAGAGAAGTGTCGGACAAGTAAACCGGCTTTCCAAATCATGATTGATGACG
This sequence comes from Symbiodinium sp. clade C Y103, assembly GCA_003297045.1. Taxonomy (NCBI): domain Eukaryota; class Dinophyceae; order Suessiales; family Symbiodiniaceae; genus Cladocopium; species Cladocopium sp. clade C. The sequence goes on from BGPT01000676.1 coordinate 169,027, forward strand.
TTTTGAAGCCTCCACCGGCTGGCATTGTGTTTGGCACATTTCACCTCAGCCGCTGAGTGATGAGCAGGGCCCCAGGAGGTTCATTGGTTTGAGGCCCGAGCAGCTAAAGGGTAGCGCTCTTTTCGGCCTGGCGTGGATGAAAAGCTGCCCAGTGCTTAACATAACATTGCCACCTTTGAAACCACATTGTCGGATGTCAGGTGTGCTGGTGACCTGTCGAGATCAGTGCCACTTTGACTTTCGAGATCAGTGCCAAAAAACCTCAGATGGCCGGATCGTTTGTCGGTAGCTCTGCGGTGGTTGACGACAGAAAGCCCCCGTTGTCGTACGAAAAACAAGTTTCAAGGTGAGTTCCCAGCTGGCCATGTTTGGCGTTCCACAACTCGTTGGCAGTTTCCTGGATCAACCTTCGTAGGTCGTGTCAATGCGTTACGATTTGTTGCTTGCCACAAATCGGGCTACCTATATCTCTATACCATCTATCAACCCATGATAAGCCCATCTATGTAGAGATTAAACACATGTATATAATTATATAATACTGTATACACGTATTTAGAAAAAGAGAGAAATACGTACATGTGGAACTAACTCTACAGGTGTCTACATAATTATGAATACGTTTGTGTATATATATATATATACATATATATATATGTGTGTGTGTGGTAAATCACCCATCCAGATGTACATGTGTACTAGCAAGTTGCAGTGCCCCCATCACCAGGGAGTGCAAGATGGAGCCGCGGCTGAGATGCCGGCAGGACTTGGGGGGTGCAGTTGAGGTAATGGCTATGACCATGTTTCTAAGCCCCTGAAAGTTGGGAGATAACCCTTACAAGGTGGTGCCCCCCAGTTATGTTTGTTGGTTTATAAACCATAGTAACTAGTTCGTTATATCTACAATAAACCCTAGTTATTGGAGTTGTAAACCAACTTAGCTAACCAGGGGGCACCACCTTGTATAATCCTTATAATTATGGTTGCATATCCACTTCAAGCTGGAACTCCACTTCCAAGTAATTCCATGAAGACATGCGATGAAGACACATTGATTGCCAAAATAGTCTGAGACCAAACTGTGTCTTCATGGTCATGGTCTTTGTCAACTGAATCTAGTTGATCAATGCTATTTACCCTCTGGTAAACTAACATAACTATTGAAAATGGCCATAGAAATATTGGATTGTCCCATTAAAAATGGTGATTTTCCATAGTTATGTAACAGTTTACCAGAGGGTAGTTGATCAATGCTATTTAGATTTGGGGTATCGACCACAGTGGGGTTCGTCCATCAGCATTTTCTCAGCCATAAGTTGGACTTATATCCCAATACCTAGACCAAGTCGCGGTGTTGGAAAACATGCAGTAATCCACAAACATTAATGATTACTGTCTGGAAGATTTAGATCTGATGATATTATGAATGTGATGGCATTCTAAAACCATCAGCTGGTCTGTATTATGATTGCAGATATAATCTCTAACAAACTCCAACAACTATTGGTAGTATGATTAATGGTATTGTTGGTATAAAGGGGACTATATTCTGAATTCAACATGGAACCCAAGCTCTAGATCTATTAAAAATTGCTAGAAGGACTATGGCACATTGCTGTAAATTGTATTGTTAAATGTGTGTGGCACTACCTTCCCTAGATATGTTTCTGTAGCATCTATGGTATGTACTATGGATGTATGTGTACATATATATATATATATGTACATATATATATATATGTATATACATGATGTGTAATGTGTATATATACGGTATATACAACTGGACACAGCAAAAAAAACATGAGGATCTCCTTCCAGCTCCCAAGGTGATGCAACAAAAACGGGTGAGAAAATCTCAGGTCTCCATTCTGGGTAAGTTTTTTTCCAACATCACGTTGCGACCTCACTGGAAGACACTGTACGGGGTAGCTATCCTCAATGTTTGCCTTATTTCAGATTGACTGGACCTTGCATGACTATGTTTGCTACCCAGTTCCCGATTCCATCTACTATGTTGTACACGCTAGTCGGTGGGGTACACAACACACTGCACATCTTTTGAATTGGTTGCAAACTTTGAAGTGGCCTCGACACAAAGACACCAGTAAAATGCCAGGTGGTATTTCATGGGTCGAGTTGGCGGTGAACTACATGTTGGTGACACAGCGTTCGATACCTATCAATGTGGGCACGCAAGGGATCAGTGATTACAAGTGTGCAGACGAAGATATCACCTTTGACCCTTCTGTTTTTGATTTCACAACCATGGTGAATTCTTTCAGAGGCAGCATCGAACATGCTGCATACCTGACACAACGTGACCTCCTACCGACACTTACTCCTTGCAAAACCAAGCAAGGGATCCCATATAGACCGCAAATGGAAAAACAAGCTGAGACGTTGCACACGATAATGACATACCTTCAGACTGAGCAGAAAGCTGGAAGGGCACTCTTTAGGAATCACCCAAAGATTGCACAGGCCCAACCAATAGTACGAAGCCTGATTCAACCGCCAGAGGTTAATACAGCCAGACGGCGACAAACGTTATATCATCAGCGGCGCCTTGAGATTCGGAGGAGCAAGCAATGAATCCAGTCACCTTTATCTGGTACCCAGTTTGCTCTATTGAAGTGTCATTGGTGTGTTTTTTGTTGTTTTCACTTGCTTCTCGCTGACCAAGGGGCTTAGGAAACGACTGAACCGGTCGGCGCTTGCTTTGGCTGGGTGTCGGCCGGCGATGGGAAGATTGAGTGCCTTATTTCAGATTAGTGAAGTATGCAGATTTGCCCAGATCCACTTACAATGCAGCCAGATTGAAAGGACACCTCTTGATTTGGATGATGTTTTTTTCAAAAGCAACGACATCAGTTTGGATGGCTGGAAGCCTGGTGATTTTGATGGGCTGAGTGGAGGCACCAATCAACCTAAGGTTTGGCAGCCATTCTTTGTTAGTGTTGTTCATATGTGAATATTTACATATGTATATTTATATATATACAGGGTTACATGCATGCACGCATGCATGCATGCATATACAAATATATGTATATACGCATATACATACCGTACATACATTACATACAGTACATACATTACATACAGTACATACATTACAAACAGTACATACGGTACATACAGTACATACAGTACACACTGTACATACGGTACATACAGTACAGACAGTACATACATATACATACTGTAGACATCTACATATACATATACATATGCATATACATATACATATACATATTTGCATAGTTGATCATATGTGTATATTTGAGCATATAAGCATGTTTGCATATTTTCATATGTGCATTTATACACTGTTACACATACATGTATATATATATATATATATTGTGTAACTATATATTTGTATATGGACATTCATACAGACACCGTATGTATACATATACCAGAAACAGAACAGGTGAGATCACCATGAAATGCCTGGTTTCATCCCCATATTAGTTGATTCTAGTTACATCCCCTGTGTTTGACGCAAACCAAGGGTTTAGCAGTTCACTGTAGTCCAACAAGATGTCCAAATAATGTGTTGATTTCTCAGGTACCATTGTTCGTTTGTCAAATTTCTTAATTCATGGCTGAAATCCAACTTTGGGATGATTGAACCACAATTTGTTGTACCCCTTTGGCCGGTCTTCCCAATTTTGGCGGGTCACACTTCGATAGGAAACCCACTTTCAGTTGAGGAAACCACCATGTTTTCCCCTGGAGGAACTTTCAACCCCACAGACCGCATCATGGCGGTGGACGGCGACGCGGCTGAAATTTCCGTTGGTATTTGATGGTAAAAACCATGGTGGTTAAGAACCAATTATGTTTGTTCAAAATGTTTGATGGTTTTTAAGCCTATTATGTTTCTTGGTTGAGGATTTACACACCTATCTTACCAGTTTGATGAATCAAAACGAACTTTTTAATCAACAAGAGATGCAGGAAAGGAGTCCCAAGCGTTATGTTAGTTGGCTTGCATTACCCAATCACATTTGTTTCGAACCTGGATGCAATGGGGACATGCAAGATATATACTGTACAATGTGGGGCCCCACAGTTCGCTAACCTGGACTATCAGGGTATTTTCCAAGATTTATGCGGGATATAGTATATACTTTGGGATAATTAGGTTGATAAACCAACCTACAGCTGAGGGGCACGACTTTGTGACTTCAACCAACTAAAGATGGGGTTTCAGCCGATTAAGCATCAAGCATAGACTTATACACCAATGAATGCAAACATGTATGATGGTAATTTTATGAGATATCCGGGAGCAATGGTTGTACACTTGTGGTTTTAACCATGAAACTGGTTTTCTTCAAGGTTGTTTGTTTATTTGTTTTCCCGTTAGGACATCCACCATTTTGGGGAGCTTTAGTCTAGTGTATGTGTTTTTCGTTTGCGGGGCTCCTGCTCCTGAAGCAAATCAATCCAATCGGCTTAAAACTATGTGGTTACAGACACCCAATGGATACATCAACATTGTGTTGTGTTTCATGGTTTAGATGGGTTACTGAAGGTGAGGGTTCAGGGTTTTTCCCCGGAAATATCTCTCCATTGAGCAGATACAACAAACTATGTTGTCCCATGTTTTTTATACTTTGATTGTTTGGGGTGATTGAGGGTCTGTGTACTGTGTATAACAGATCTAAATATGTGCAGCTAGGTACGGTTTTTGGTTGTCCCAGTTACCCTCTGGTAAACTAACACAACTATGGAAAATCACCATTTTTAATGGGTAAATCAACCATGAATGGTACATGTTCAACAGCTATGTTAAATTACCAGAGGGTATTAATGGGAATTCCTCAACGATTCTTGTCGATCGGATGACAGCCCTGTGACGTACGTATGCAGATCTCGCCGCTCGGAAAAATACCTATGATATCCCCTTGATATCCCTAGCTGGTGGTTCAAGACAATGTTGCTTTTCCACAAAATGTGATGATGATGATGACGATGACGATGATGACGATGATGATGATGATGATGATGATGATGACGATGATGATGATGATGAGGATCACGATGATGATGATGATGATGATGATGATGATGATGATGATGATGATGATGATGATGATAGTGATGATAGTGATGATAGTGATGATAGTGATGATAGTGATGATAGTGATGATAGTGGTGATGGTGGTGATTGTATTGATGTTGAATCCCAGTTGACAAAATGTTTGGTACAAACGGGTGCAATTCCACCAGCCAAATACCCGATTTAGACCCAATTCAGCCTTAGTTGAACTATAACATTGGAATCTGTGCTGTATTGTGTATTTCTATACATATATATATATATATATGTGTACATATGTATATATATATAATAAATATATATATATATAATAAATATATATATATATATACTGCGATGAAAGATTGGTGGTTTCATCCTGTTTCATCCACATTTTGAGTTGTTTAAGTGAGATTCATTTGTTCCATCCACGTCACCTATCCTTTCCCAGCTGTCACCTACCATTCTATTTAGGCAAACTATAGCGATCTCACTGGCCTCTCCCTTAGACGACGAATCCAATTCCAAGAATTATGCCCGAAACAAGCAATCATTTCTAGCTTTACAACATCCTTTCCCAGTACACACATATATCTATATTATATACACATATCCCGGTTTCGATGTGTATGTAGACATATTATGCATATGTATATATATATACATAAATGTGTGTGTGTGTGTGGTTAAATGATAACGACCTCACTGTGACGTCACTAGCATGATGGTTCGTAGGTTCCACTGTCTTAGATTTGTCAAACATATTCAGGTCAGTGAATCATTTTGATTTACCTAGATATATACACATGTATATACATGTATATACATTATGGATATATATATATATATACACATTATGATGTATATACAATATATATTTATCAGCGGGTACATGATCCCCCGTTCTAGCATCACATCCCATGAAGTATCCGCCACAAAATCTTCGGCCCGGCGAGGCGTTGAGGATCGTCCTGCTGGGCTTTTGAAATTGATTGGGGGTGCTGATGCGCCGGTGCTGAAAGTGTAGCTTGACTGGACTGTTGCTGTGTTTCCTGCAGGTGAGAGTCCTAGAAACGCGTGAAAAATTGATGGTTCTAAATGGGGTGATCATTCCACACATGGGGTGTTAACTACAAGTGATAAAGGGCCACAACTTTGGGAACCGAACTAGCCAGTGGTGAACGGAGGGAGCGGTGAAGGGAGCTTGGGAAATTCCATATTCCCTTCCAAGATAACTTAGTTGATTTGGTTCACTACAATAACTTGAGTTTGTGGGGGATATGTCTACATCGTTTTATGGAGTTCTAAGCCAACTTATTATTAGGGGGCCCCAGTATGTAGATTCTGTCCATTGCCGGCTTGGATTTCCATAGGACAACACAATGTTGGACTTTCATTTGGCAATTGGTTATGTACCAGGCAACCTGTAGCAATTGGTTGTAGGATTTGAAGAGAAAAACATCTTGCACAGCCCAACATTCTGATGCAAAACAAGGCATGGGTCATGGGTTTTCTGCAAGATGTTATCCTAAACCAATCCATTTGTTACCATCCGTTGGCCAGCTGGTGGATTTGTGTTTCCTTTCTTTCGAGTTTTCTATCCCTAACATTCAAAATGGGATTGTGATCCCTATTGACCCTCGATTTTGGGGAAAGATTGCTCATCTAGCAACCAGTAGAACAATTAGTAGTTGGCAGTGTCACATATGTTTTCTCATAGTTTGTCATCTATGTTTTCAACATCTTGGTATCCGATACCATAGATGCTGTTTTTGGGGTCAACGCCCCGAGCTGGGAGTTAGTTTTTCAATGTAACTGCTGCGTGGCTTTATGTCAGCATTTGACATTTGACATGTTGCCGAAGTTCACATGTACGTATCAGATGCTCGCTCAAGTTCAACAGGGGTGGGAGGGGGGTGTCATAATGTCCCTGACGACTTTAAGACGGTTGGATATAAGGGATTATAAGGGTGTATGTACGATCATGGCAGTTCCGTTTTCAACATCAACATAACATAAGTATGTACAGAGTTTGGGAAAACTCCTGACGAAGAATGGAGGCTGAGACAAAGCACGGAAGAAAAAATGCTTGACCTCTCTGCGCGCAGAAATCAAGAATTCATGTCACAGAAGCATAATTCACTGTACGTTACGATGTAAAATGTTCCTTCCCCGATCTCCAATACCGTCCAAAACCGCAACGATATAGAAAACCCACGCCCGTGTCAAGGCCTTGTTCCCTTGTTTTTCCTCTGGTTGGAGGTGTAACCACATACCTTTGAGCAACCAATATGTAAATGAAGTTTGTAGGCCGGCCCCTCTATTTTCACAAAAGAATGTACGGGGTTAAACTACCCAATATATTGGGGAATATCATCAAATACTTTGGGAATCCCCGTTACCTAACCCCTGCACGATTTTTTTTCCAACAATACATCCCATTATTCCCCATGATGCCTTCCTACTTATTTTACTGCACTTTTGTTTCGAGGAGCCATTTTGGAGTCTCCCCTAATGGAATATCAATGGCAGTTTCATGGCTAAACCCCGCTTTTTCCAGGTTTTCATTGTTAAATTTCATGGCTAGGATCCATCTAGATCCCAAGTTTCCTCTATTTTTCATGGTTCAATCTCAATCTACCAAGCGTTTCTGATGCTTAGTGACCGCATTTTTTTTGGCTCACGAATCTCAGGTGCACCTATGCCCAGCTGCCCCTCAGATAGACGTCTCGGAAAAAGAACCGAAAGGCGGCGCCCGGAACTGAGTTGGACACAGCATCCATGGTTGATCACGAGTAACAATGGATTAATGATTAATATTAATATCATGATTCATGGATTGATAGTGATTGATAGAGTGTTTAATAATGATTATATAATGATGGTTAATCGTGGCTAATAATGGCAGAATCCCTTAACAGCCCCTCATGAAACCATGCTTTAATAGGGGATGAAATCAAACAACTATTTGGGACCAGACACTGGTGGTGTTTCATATTAGGGGGATGGGCTTACATACATACCCCAGGGTAAACCTACAAAATGATGTGCAAAGCGTATGGTTTATCGTTTGGACAATGATTCTACAAATGGTGGATTATCCACATCCAACACATTCTAAAACCAAAAGGGCAGCAAAGCAAATCCCAATTCTAGAATAGTGATGAACTATGATGAACTACCTGTCCAATCTGGTTCAAAAAGATTGGGAGTTACTATAGTGTAAACGTGTAAGTGATGGTTAGGAGGCTTCCGGGTTCCTAGCTCGAATTCAGGTGATTTCAGCTTGGTGAATGACTAGAATTCCGCCAGACCTAGAGGATTTCATTGACCAAAATTGGATCTTCAAATCAAGATGGAAGGGCCCCAGGCTGGGATGGACCTGGGCCGGGATCGTTCCCAGAAGTTGGGTACTCCCAACACCCAATTGCTGCGATCCGACCTGGAAACAAAAAAAAAGACGTGGGAAACCCCACGACTGGTACATCGTTTTCGGGAAACCATGGGTTTTCCACATCGTTTTGTTGGTTTACTCTAAGGGTATCTCAAATTTCCTCGAAAAATGATGGCAATCAATTTGGACCTACCCCATGTTATGGCACCTCCTGGGAGTCGAGATTTTGCTGCAGAGGATTGTTCTTAGTTTCTACATAGGGGGTTTCCTAAGTCATGGGGGTACCCAAAAATGGATGGTTATTTCATGGACAATCCGATCTAGAAATGGATGATTTGGGGGTACCCCTATTTTAGGAAACCTCCACATCTTCCAAAAATCCATCCATCATTTGTGGAACCCACTGGGATTATTTTGGATGACCCTCTGGTAAACTAACAGTTTGCTATTGAAACTGGCCCATTGAAATAGTGGATTTTCCCATTAAACATGGTGATTTTCCATAGCAACATGTAACAGTTTACCAGAGGGTATGTTTTCGGTGTCTCTTAAGCAAATTTCCATGAGATGTTGGTATCTGTGATAGCAGCTTCGTCCCAGGTTGAGACAGAGTCAACAAAAGCTGGGTGGAGAACCCGACCGTAAATCATTCATAACAAGGGCTGGTAAATGTCCCTTTTGACGGGGGGATAATTTAAGAATATTTAAGACTATTTGTTGGAGAGTATATCCATGTGTATGGCCAACAATTGGGCGATGTTTAATTAGGACATTAGTCAGTCCCTGTTCATAAATTAGGACTGTACGAGATCAATGCATGTACATACTCTGGCTCACCACACTTGCCATCACTTCTCCGCAAGCTCAAGCTCAACTGGACTAAGGTGCGACCAGCGGTGAGTACAAGACCACCCGATAGAGTGGTTGACCGGATGACAGCAATGGCAGAGCGTGTTTTACATGTTCAGCAGACTATAGTGACCTCAATCATGCGAAAACTATATAAATAGGTTTAATCTAATCAATTCAAGTCGATATTTCAACTGCGAGCACTTAAAATATCCAAACAGCCCTATGTCATGATGGTAAGATACACATAGACAATCACTAGTTTTGTGGGAGGTGCATTCTCAAACTTCAGAGGACTCGTTGTGATTCCTTGGATCTGTGCAGTTTTTCAGGTTCATGCCTCTCTACAAGCGAGGGGGCTTGCCTCAAGATCTTGGATGGTTTGGAAGAAAAGAGGAATGATTTAGTACTTGGATGATAAACATACAAAAGCAGGATAAGACATTGTCCATAGTTCGGTTGGGAGTCCATAGATACATGTTACATATAGATACATTGTGGAAACGTTCAGATTTCCCCGGCCATGACGCGAGTCTGTCTGAAATCTGAAACTGTGGTATTCAGCCGAAACAGGGCCTTTCATCAGGAAAGGTGGTGCCTGAAAATCGGGGTCCCCAAAATCCAGTGATTCGGAAGGGCATTTGACCATACTTTACCCATGAAACGGCATCTTCTGGGTATACCCCAGTTTCAGACACAGCCATATCCAATCTTCATTCTTGGAATCACCATCTTAATTTCTTAATTTCTGATGGTTCAAATCCCATTCAACTCCCATTAAAAGCTATATGAAACTCCCATAAGAAGAGCAAGGATCTCGGAGAAATTCTCGACCAAGATGTGTCAAATGGGTCAACCCGGTGAGGATCAGAGGCTGTGGCCATCTGTGGCCCAGAAGTTGATCCCTTGCTGCTACGGCAGCATGCGGCTTGCAGCAGATACATACCATACTGTTGAATTTATTTACATTACTTGTTACTTCACATTGCATTGACTTGTACAGAGAGAGGTAGAAAGTAATCTTATTACATGACCATTGCTTCATTACTTATATAGATGTGTAAAATCTGCATTTTTTCCAGGTAAATCATCTAAATCGATTGGCAATTTTCCACATCTCTGTTAGTTTACCGCAGGGTACTGATTCCTTCACATTGCATTAAATTACATTACAGCAATATGAATATGGATTACATCAGATAATCTATATGGGTAATCTCATCGTTGTCGTACCCATTGTCGTACACATACAGAGAGAAGCACACCCCGAACGACGTCTGGTTTGGATGATCGGCTCGGGGGCTCCCTAGAAGTTCTCGCAGCTGGTGGTGCCCTCAGCCATCCAACTACCCTCTGGTAATTTGTTACCGTTTGCTATTGAAGCCATGGCCATTGAAATAGTGGATGAATTCCCGTAGCATGGTGATTTTCCATAGTTATGTTAGGAAATACCAGAGGGTAAGTGATAATCAATGATGATCATCAAAAAACCCAATCGTGAACCAGTTAACCTAGTGAAATAAAATAGCTCAATTAATAATGGTGTTCCACCTTGTAACATCAACTAGTTAATCATCATTTTCCTTCTTTGTCCGTGGTAATGTCGGACACCCCACCGGCAGCCCATTTCGGTCACTCCATTCTTGGACACAGCTGGATGCAATCGGTTTGGAAGAATCCATCACGGAAAAAACATGTGGTAAAACCTTGCTGCCCAAAATCCTGCCCTTTTGATCCTCTTTGTGGTAAAGTGATGTATGGTGCTTCAATGTTTCGTTTCCCTCCCAGATGCTAAACTTGGATAAATTTGGATAAGTCAATTGGAGCAACATAGAGCAACTGAACGCTTGGTGCAGCTACCCATGTCACGCCATTGCACGAATTTTGGAAGACCCATATCATCCCCCATCTATTCAACCTATGTTTGGCAGGGTAATTAGTCTCCAGTATTTATTCTATATAGTCTCCGGTATATTTAGCTTAGCCTTCAGCTTTGCTTTCTCGAGCTTGCTCTGCCTGAGAGACCCTGCTCGAAGAGCAGGAGGGTCCTAGAGGCTGCGCAGAATAGAGGACTTGAATCCGATTGGATCGTGGATTCAATTCTATCAGCCCCTGCCAGCACCGAAAATCCGATGTCGTTTTTTTCCATGAAAACATCTCCTAGGTGTCAATGAGCATGATTGTAGTTTGGAGTATACCCTTTGGGCGTCAAATATGGCTGGAAAATCCACAGTTGTATAATTGTATACTGTGTATGATATATGTACATAATATATTACATAGTTGTATATATATATATCTCACAGATGACACCGGCTGGGCCGTATGGATGAATTGAAATTACTGGCTTCAATGGATTGGTTAATGGGAAAATTTACAGGAAACCCCTATATTTCATGAGAAAATCCATGGTTTCCGGTTAAAAAAATCCGTTAAACCAATCCAATGATAGCTTAGCTGCTGTTGGGTTTACCTTCTGGTTGTCCCAGTTACAACTACTATCCTATCTAGGAAAACCATAGGAAAATGGTGATTTAATGGGATTTTAATGGGATTAATGATGATTTACCTCTGGTAAACTGTTACATAACTATGGGAAATCACAATTTCAAAAAATGGAAAATCCACTATTTCAACGGCCATTTTCAATAGCTACGTTTAATTACCAAAGGGTATTGTGATTTAACAAACAAACTATAGCTAGATGGGTGAACATCAACCAGCAACCATTTCGTTGATCATGTTTCAATCCCTATAACTGGCAGGGACCACCTTGCAACTCCATAGCACATTAGGTTTTACCATTACAAAATACCATTCCGTTCCAATTTCAGGACCCTGCAAGAATGAGCCCCTGCTAGTCCGGACTGGGTGTTTGGAACACATGGTCCCTCAACCATTGAAGATTCTGAAGCCATTGGTCCCATTTCTGGTTGGTCGTACTGGTATTACGGTTATATTACATATTCCTCTTGGTGACTCCTACCCCACCATGTTTGCTTGTTTTTGCTTCATCCCAAACGCTCCATGGTGCTGGAATATTACCTACATTTACCCGATGATCCATTGATGTAATGGAGGTGTATAAATATTCCAGCACCATGGAGCATACGGACATGTTGAAAACAAGCATATTCTCTACTAGAATTGCCAGATAAATCCATCCAAATTCCCCATTTTCAGACACCAAATTTCGACATAATAGTTGGTGTTATACGATGTAATATTTTATATCTTCCCATGATATTCTCATGACTATCCCACAAAACCGCCAGTTGTCCTGGTGAAAGCAGCATTTTTGTTCAGGCATGCTGGTCGGGGGCCTTTTTGCATTTTCCAATTTGGCTAATTCGCTACGGCAAAAGCCGCGGTCGAAGCGGTCAAAGATCCTGGCCATGGCTGCCTTTGAAACTCAAAAGTTGGGCCCGGGGAAACCTGGAGAAAGAAGGGGTACCAATCTATAAACCGACACCCCCAAGTGGGTATGGCATATACTATCCCTAACAGTAAACTTGGGGTAAATTATGGTAAATTGGGACTATTGGATACTGACAAAAAGGATCGATCTATACATACATAGTTTAGTGCTGGTTTTCCCAATGCCTGCATGGTTTTGTGGTTGCAAAGATGTGGGTTTGTTTGAACATAGGGCATACCCCTAGATGCATTGATCATATAATCATCCTGTTTTTCTCTTGAAATGAGCATATTTCCGGGTACACCTCACTGATGTTCGACTCAGCTAGCAGAGGCAAATCAGCCAATTCTGCTTGTTTGTCGCGTTTACGCTTCCACACATTCGCATGGATAGCCACTGATTGGGTGCCTGAAATCCCTGCACCTGCAGGCGCGGGATTGTTCTTACCCTCTGGTAAACCAACATAACTATGGAAAATCACAATTTTTCATGGGAAAATCCACTATAAGTGACCATTTTCAATAGCTATGTTTGTTTACTGGAGGGTATGGATTGTTCGTTGCTTACTGATCATGTACTGTACCCACTTGACGACGAGTCAGAAACATCCTGGATCTCAAACCGAGGAGATGATGGGGATAAATTGTGAGATACAACGGATCCTAAGGGAATAATGGGATATTTGTTCGATATAATCATAATTATTTAAAATAAGTGGATATGAGTGAGTGGGATATGATATTATAGTAGTACTAGTGATATGTGTATATATATACACACAGATTTGGGATGATTTGGGCGAATTGTAAGGACCCCACTAGCCAACGTCACTAGACATTTTGGGACGGCTCGCCGAACTTGTCAACTTGAATGATTGTCATTTACATCACCGAGGTGATGGCCCCCCGTCGCGCCCCCACACGTTTTGTTGGTTCATGTTCATCCATCTAAATATAGTCGTTGCATCACCATAAAAGCCAGCAGTTGTGGTCCATGAACTTGGCTCGCGATTCGGGGCATCACCTTGTATCACCTTGTAGAACTCCTATTTGCCAATATGTTCTTGTATTACATATACCCTCTGGTGAACTAACATAACCATGGGAAATCACCACTTTGAATGGGAAAATCCACAATCAATGGCCATTTTCAATAGCTATGTTAGTTCACCAGCGGGTATGTACTATTTTATACACTGTATATCCTAATTCTTGATAGTTCCACTTGAAATATATCCCGAAGTAGAATTCCGAAGTCTTCAAAGTTCCGCAAGCACACAGCGCACTCCTGGCGCCTGCTAGGAGGCTGCCTTGTTCACCGGTGAGTTAATGAACATGTCTGGGGCCCGGTGGTTTCTTTCACTCGGCTTGCGGTGGTGGATTGAGGTCGCAAGGCCGTGCAATTGCCGGCTTCAAAACTTCAAGATTTTCATAGGGGGTTCATGAGTTCATGGGTCTCACCATATATCATTTCTGTTCATGTGTATAGTATATATATATATTATATGTACACATGTTTCTTTTGGTATGCCTATTACAAATGTATTTCTTGAAACCCTACTGAATTCGGAGAAGTACCGCATGGGGGGAGAAGGACCGCATGGCTTTTAGAGTTTTATGTCGCATTTTTTCCCCCCTCCAGGAGATGTTTCACCCAGAGTGGCGTAGTCAGCTAAGTTGGTCTAGAACTATCTACGGTTTATTGTAGATATATTCATCACTGGATGGAGTGAACCTAAACCAGCAAACATAGCCTCATCGGGGGCTCAAAACAAACTAAATTCTATTAGATCCTCCTTTTTCAGGTATGAACGCTTTGCGGAGCAGCGGGGCTGGCAGTTTGAGGCGCAAGCGATTTTCCTTCGAAAGGGAAAGAATGGTTGCATACAGACAAGGCCCTTTTCCAGATATAAATTTTAGATGGTTATACATGGGATTGTTATTCCATCAATGGGGTAGTTATAACTGACTTATAACTGGTAAAAGGCCATAACTGTAGATGTTCTTTTCGCACTGGTTGCTTGATTAACAGAGGGTTCTCTCCATGACAACGAGGTAGATGAGAATGAATAGTATACTCAACGGGCCCCTCTTTCCGGGACAATATTGGATGGTTGCTTTCCATTTGTGAAGAACGAATGGGATATTATTGGATATTATTGGGAAATATGAGTTGATATAATATGATATAATTGGTAAATGGCTACTATTTGAAGATTTGATCTAAAGCATGTGGTCGTTCATCATCTAATATTGTAATGGATCAAATTTGCTATGACCATATATTCGGGGGGTTTGACCATCAGCAATGGTGGTTTGACAGGGAGTTTTTTTTGGTCGAGTTTGACGGGGTTCAATGATGCTTGTAGCATATTTGGAGGTGATTAACATGAATCCCCAGCGATTTTGATGTAAACAACGAGGTAGCAGGGTTTTGATGACTCAGAACCATTATCTTAACTTACTTGATGGTATTTTCCATCCAAAACATCGAGAAAAATGGAAGGATGGTCCTCAAACAAGGGCATCAAGTCAGAAACGTGTCCATGACTCTAGCCAACAAAGATGGGGAACCAACATCACCACTATAAGAATTGGAACCATGGATTTCAGGTGCATAGCAGATGATATGTTTGGGGTTACCAGAAACCCAACAGTTAACCTGCAATAGTTATTCCAAGAAACTTACAGTAGCTAACATTGGGTCATCACCTTGCAAAGAATTGGGATTTCCGAAGTGCTTAGGAACAAAGTGGGCTATAACTCGTTATAGCTGGTATCTATGGGCATATACAGCAGTTGCTAGCGATTTTAGTCACAGTATATATATATATATATAATAATTCTAAAACTACCTAATTCTGAATCTGGTGGAATATACACCAATTTGCCACTTGGTTACAGTCCCTAATTCTGAATTTGGCGGATTTGCTGGGGACAGGTGGAGTCGCTGATCGAAGTGCAACCGGAGGGTGCCGTGAACTTTGCTTCGGCGCCTGGGACGGATTAGGAGTTCCAGGGTTTCACGTGGGCTGTTTTCGATGTGTTTTGATGTGTTTCACTCAATGGATTTGTTAATGGGAAAATTGTAACCGGAAACCATGGATAAAATCCCATCAAATATAGAGGTTTCCTGTAAATTTTCCCTTAAACCAATCTAGTGATTCACACTCAAACACGCGGGGGTTCTGAAGAATTCACCATGCGAACAAAAACGCTATAAACATGGATTGACCAACAAGAAAATGGGTTCGGTTGCCAACAAAGTCTGAAAAGCAAAAGTTAAAACGCGGGTTTCACAAGCAATAACAGAGTTTGTCTCTGTTCACTGAGTGACCGGCAATTTTAGGTGTTTTTCATCGAGATGAGGGCTTCTGCCCCGGAAGATGTGCTTCAAATCGTGCGAATTTCTGAATGAACAGAATGCTGACTTGCATCAATTTGGGCATGTTGCAGCTACCTCATAGAATTTGCTCCCGTTGGGTAAACAGAGAGGATGATGGTAGATGATAGTAGATGTGGCTTTGTCTGAAAATAGAGTACCTCCAAAATTGATTTAAACATGATCCATCATCATTTTCGCTATCAAATACCAATTGAGTTGGGATATACGGTATACCACATTACCAGACACACCCATCTTAATAGAATTATCTCCATAGTTTTGCCAAATACTAAAAGGTTTTTGCCATCGGCTATCGGGGGCTTGGCCCCTTCCGAGTTGCCCCAAAAGAATTCACACAAGAAGAAAATCGGAAGTCTGAAGTTTTTAGCGTGCTAACTTAGACTACAATGTGGTACCAACGCTATTTTGATACAACTCGTTCGAATTTCTAGGGCACTACCTTGTAGGAGACTAGACAGCTGTAGCACTTAGCCTTGCAAGACCTGTTTGCTGGGTTTCAAGCATTCTTTGAAATCTTCATTAATTTAATTTCTTCAACCAATTATCTTGTCCTGGGACCACATCTCGTCGGTTGAAAGTCGACCTACTGCCAAGACTCAGGTGCGTATTGCGGCCGAGGGTCACGATGAGGTCCGCAACCGGCGGTCCGGCGGTCCGCAACTGGGTTCACCCTGTTCACCTACGCTTTAGACGCAGTGACGTGTCTACCAACAGAACGAACAAATGGGGGTAGCATCTAACGTATTAACCAGATTTACACATCTTAGTCGCGCGGCATCTAAGAAGTTTGACCATGGGAGCTTGCATTGGTACTATTTGTACTGGTATGTGTCAAAAAAAGGGGGTGGTGAGATAGTATCCAACCAAGTCATAGTGTGGGGATTATTTTAACTAAAATGGGAACATACAGGTACTATACCAAAACCCCACGGATGACTGTTGGGAAAAGCTGGAATAACCTCATTCCATTAGCAAGCGTGTGAAGTTGGTGAAGTAAAAGAAGTCATGAAGTCATTGTGGGTCTTAAACATCACTGGTTTGAAAAGCACAACAGTCTGCAGCTGCAATCTTCGTCTCCAATCTCTCCTCACTGCATCCTTTTGGTGGTGTTGGTGTTGTTGTTCTTGCCAGCGGAAAAAAAAACATCAAAGATCAACAAAGATCAACAAACATCAACAAACAAACCGCAATATACATGTTTATTTATGTATATCTACATACTGTACATGTCTGATACTGTATATATGTCCTGAATCTCCGAGCATCATAACTCGGTAAGATATACCCATGGCCCATAGTCTTTCTTGACTCCTATCTCCAGAGAATCCCATGATCATTGAGACATATCAATGATCAACGTTTCAATCATGTGCAATCCCCCATTTTGCCTAGATTACATCCTTAGATATACTACTTAGTATACTACTTTACATCATACACAGTTATATACATACATAATCATATATGATACAAGGTGGTGCCCCCAAGTCATGTTTGTTGGTTTATAAACCATAGTAACTATAGTTATATCTACAATAAACCCTAGTTATTGGAGTTGTAAACCAACTTAGCTAACCAGGGGGCACCACCTTGTATACATATGTTTACCACGGATATTCCACCCTAAGCCTACACCATGTTTTTGGCCAATCTGCCGGGCAAGGAGAACGCGCCGTTCGGTTGGTTGCGCCACGAAAGTGGCGTGCACCGCGTGCAGCGCGTCCCGGTGACCGAGCGCAAGGGTCGGATGCAGACCAGCAGCGTGGCGGTGGTGCTGCTCCCGGTGGCGGAGGAGGCTGCGACTTGATGAAAAACTGGGATGGGTGGAAGGGAAAATCTACAGGAAACCATGTTTTTTTACCCAGAAATCTGGGGGTTTCCATAAATGGGGGTACCCCCAAATGGATGGTTCATAATGGAAAATCCGATCTAGAAATGGATGATTTACAATGTGGGGCCCCGTAGTTATAACTTAAGTTATAACATGGGGTAACTCAAGTTAAAACATGTGGCAACTCAACTTATATAAGATTATATAAGTAACATAACTTTGTATAAAGTTGGCTAAGCCTGTTTCTTGCAGCTTTGTCGCTGTGTCGATGTGCTACGTGAATGCAAGATTGATCCCGCAGCACGGCGACAGTTGGACGTGGAACAGCGGTTGCACCACAAGATGTTTGCTGCGCTGTATGCAGACAATGTGCGACCCAAGCACCACTGCAGGTTGCACTTGCCATCTCAATATATGAAACATGATGTGGTTGCATCCTGTTGGGGCGTGGAAAGTGCTCACAAGCACTGCAAGTCTCTCTTTGCAGAGACTACACAACACCTCTTGCGCGAAGATCATGGAGGCGCTGAACTTAGCAAGCACTTACTCCCCCGGCTGGTGTTGCGATACGTCGAGCTCCTCAATGAGAGACCCATTCTCTCCACTGGCTTTCAACTGATGAATCCTATCAGCGCCCAGCAGGTTGCGGAAGCGACCGGACTCGAGGGCGCGCAAGCCAGCTCCAAGGTGCGCCTCCAAATGCTGGAAATAAAGAAAATGATTGCCTGCTCTTTGGCAAAAACTTGCAAGAGGCATGCTTAATTCACTTTTGTTTGCAAAAGAACGGCCGCTTGTATTTCTATATTACAAAGCTGTCCCTAATTCAGCAAGGTGCTTCATACAGAATCTTCAAACGAAGCATGAAAAAGGGTGACGGAGACCAAAACCAACAAAACAATTAGAACATCGTGAAAATCATAGATAGCATACCAAATCCAACGTCCAAAAAAGTTATGAAAGATAAAACTTCAGTTTGTTAACATAACTTCAACTTAACTTTGCTAACTCGATTTATATCTCTCTTAACTTCAAGTTAACTTGGGGGCCCCACATTGTAGGGGTACCCACATTCTAGGAAACCTCCATGAAAAGACTGGGATTTCACCATGGAAAATTGGGATTCAACGAACAAGAATGATGGGATAAATAGTGGGATACAATGGGAACATACTGAGAAAAAGGATGATGATGATCTTTACCCTCTTGTAATGAAACTGGCTGGCTCAGAAATTCCTTATATTTGGGTGTTCGAATGCGAACATCAGCGAACTACTGTACAGGAGGTAAGCAATATGTGGTTCCCTATACTTATGTTGCCCATCCAACCAGTTCAATATATCTATCTTGAACCTGATCCTAAACCTTGTGAAACAAGACGATTTAGCTAACGCTCGGTTGCCCACCTTGTAGATGGGCCGCAGTCATGGTTAGTTGGTTAAAACCCACATCAACAATATAATATAATTATCCGCCATGCAATCGCCACAATATCGAGATCATAAAAAGCTAACTATATGGAATAAACCAGTCATAAATCAGTTACATCCAGTTACTTTATTGAGGAAATTTAAGACTGTGCGATGTTTGCGCGGTCAAGCGACTAGTTGAGATGTGGAGCATGTTTGAGCCATGGAAATCAATAGGGAGGCTAGCAATATGGACCCATCTCTGGACAATCATTTACAACCTCATCTAACATCTACTGCAACCACACATACATATGTCATCATAGGTCCATTCTAAAAGCATAGAACTACATCTAGATATCTTAGTTCTAGTTAGCAACTAAGCCTTACTGTCCATTCAAGGCGCCTTCCCATGGCACCGATGCCAGGATTTCCCAAGTGATCCGCTGAGGACGTGACCTTGTCCCCGGCGGAGGTGCGCATCGAAATCAGCAAGAAGTCGTCGGGTCCCGGAGGACAAAGCGTGAGCCTTGGGAAATCCCATGGAGAGTGGCGGAGTGCCCGTGGAATTCTCCAATTGAAGGATATTGAAGGTATAAAAAAAAATTGAACAAAGATGAAAAAATCGTGAATGATCGCTGTTGTTTGTTTAGTAATTGAAGTTATCAAATCTTAGAAAAATACATACTGATCACTGTTGTTAAGTTGGGTTGGACTTTTGGACCATTGTACCTACTTATCACTGTGGGATGTAGATGGATGTATCATAGTTTTGATCCATGGACTAACTTCAAGCAAGGGTATTTTCCCCAATGTAAGTCTCCCACAGCCAATGGCATGCGTATATCGAGCGTATGGTGATGGGTGCACTCTTCGAGATGAAACCACTGATAAACAAGCTGTCTACCTAGAAAATTGCTGGTTACATGCCCATGCTTGTGGGGATGATCATAGATGACCAGACTTGGGGAAACCGGAAAAACATACAGTAAAAAACAGAACAACTCGAACTATTGGGTGGAACAAAACATGTTCGTTCGCTGAAGTTTGTGCATTGATAAGTATGGCTTGCCATGACCATAGCCATTGCAAGGAATACTTTCAGCTTCTTAAGCCAGACATTTCACCAGAATATAAACCAGTTCTATATGGGATGTACACCAGTTGAGATAGACTATTCACAACATTAATGAAATGTTCGAATAGAAATGACCAGTTGATTGCTGGTGATTGATGGCTAGGTAAGGTGGAAGAGGAAGCAACCGGATTATAAAGACATGAACAACATATTTATATCACTTGGTAATTATTATAGATTGGATAAATTATCAATTGGTTGATTATCCGATCATTATCCAATGATTGTCCGATTCATAATTTTATCAACATCATTTGGATTTTGCACTTACTATTTGTACAGAAGATTAACTGATTTACCTTGTTTCAGGCGGCTGAATTATCTTAGTTCAGCCAGATTTGATAGATCATTTGACCCTTACAAATAGAAAATGTAGATCTCCTGAGCATTTACCATATGACCTTACAATCGCATTTTAAGCACCAAATGTACCAACTCGGCGGCAATTGCAAATCGATTTGTCCATCCATGGGCACGCAGATATCCTCATGGCAGATCGGAGCACAGCGGCACACCCTCGCCTCATATCCAACGCTATGACAGAAAAAAAACTTCGTGTGACCCATGTGGAATCATGTGGACATTGTTTTGAACGAACATGTTGTGATCCGTTGCTTTGCTTTTTCAGGGTTCCTTGTCTATATTGTTATGGTCTTTACCTAGATGGTCATTTGTGAACAAAAACACATGGGCCACATTAGCATGCCGCAGCATTCGTATCATATACTACCCAATTTGCTTACAGAGTTATTTTCCCTCTATATATAATGTATGATAATGGAAGATGTGTTTAAGTTACCTTGATATCTATTGAATCTACCCCAGATGCTCCATGTATGGAATATTTACCAACATTCACTCTAAAAATCACCCAAATGTATAGGTAAATATACCATACATGGAGCATATGGGTACTGATGTTTAAATATCGATGTTGGCTCAGGAATGCTGCGCACCAAGCAGTCCGTGCCACGCACCTCCCCACCGGGCTCTCCGTGCATTGCACGTCCTCGCAGTCACAGTTTGACGCACGGCGTGGCGTTGGAGCCTTTGGGGGTTGCTTTGGGGCTGACGAACTGCTGGTTTATAGATGTTTATAGTAACCCACCAAAAAAATATGTATCTATATAATATATATATATATATCTATTTCTTTCATTATATTTTAGTAGGATTTAATTTTGTTTGTCCTTTCTTGTTTTGTTGGGGTGTTGCTACAGTGGAAACAACTTCTAGGAGACAAGCTTGTCTTCATTTAGATGTGTGTTTGATCCAAGACAAGTAGAAGACAAAACACTTTATGTGTAGCGAAATCAAATGAAACAACCCGGACAGTTATGATTTGAATCAGCATTTTGCAGGTTCGCTGGCAAGTCATGTTCGTACGAAAATTGTTGATCCCATACTGAGCCAAATTGGTTGATAATTAGGTTAACTATAGCTACACTTCACAATGACTATAGTGACTGTAACGTATTATAACATCACCACCCCTTCCGTGCCCCAAAAAGGGGGGGACGTTATCCAAATGCAACGGGCTATTTCTCATACCCCTCCCCCCATCAAATTTAAATGTATTTACGGTTTGTGGAACGTCCCCCTACGTCAAAAAACAGGCTACGGACGGATTACATTTTGGTTGCGGAAAGGGGGGGGGGGGGAATGTCCGTAGATTCTGTGGGTCGCCCCCCCGCCTACTTTACCAGGGGGGGGGGGAGAGGGGGGGGGGAAGGTCATAATTGCAACTATATGACCTCAAACGTACCTCAAACGTATCTTAATTGTACCTCAAATGGACCTCAAAGGTACCTCTACGTGTGTTTACATTCAAGATATAGTTGAGATCTACCTGAAATCAATTGCATCCGTACCTGAAGCCACAAACATTAGTTTTTTCTATCTTTTACTGTCTTGTTTGGACCTCAGGTATACGATGGCTACATGCGTTTATTGTATCTTTGACTGTCTTGTTTGAGGACTTTCCGCAAGGAATTATGGACCTCAGTTGTATGATGG
The DNA here is from genome assembly GCA_003297045.1 of Symbiodinium sp. clade C Y103. Taxonomy (NCBI): domain Eukaryota; class Dinophyceae; order Suessiales; family Symbiodiniaceae; genus Cladocopium; species Cladocopium sp. clade C. Next base: position 191,540 of record BGPT01000676.1, read on the forward strand.
CTACATGAGTTTATTAGATCTTTTACTGTCTTGTTTGAGCACCTTCTGCAAGGAATTATGGACCTCAGGTATTTGATGGCTACATGAGTTCATTGTGTCTTTTATTGTCTTGTATGAGGACTTTCTGCAAGGAATTATTTATGGGCCTCAGGTATATGTTTTTATGACCTTCCACAGATCAATTTTCATTTCTTGACATTCAATGATTTTCCCAAAATTTGCAAGAGACTATGTACCTCAACTACCTCTATACTACATGTTGAAATGATCAAAACATGTACTGTAGAATTACCTTTTAATGCCGGAATTACATTTCAAACGTCAATTTTGTTTAATTGAAATCTTACATTTAGAACGTCCCTCCCAAAATGACGTTGTTAACGCCCGTTAAATTTGGATAACGTCCCCCCTGCTAAACGGGTGGTGATATTATTATATAACTGTAGTTAGTAGATGGTTTTATAGATAAACCTACTTATATCTATGGGGTTCTATGGGTATGGAGCACCAACTTGTATGGTCATTTGTGTATTCACAATTTATTTTGGGATGAACTTGTTGACGTGGAACCAGCCATTTGTTGGCAGTTGGCATGTGTGACCCACACTACGTATGGGCTGAAACAAATGCCGCATGGTTGTACACAGAACAACCTGGAAACGGGAAACTTGTACAAGGCTATATCTTTAGGGTAAAACAGCTAAACATGTTTTTTATCGTGTTCCGTCTTCCGTAGGCTTTCAGTGGAAAATCACTCCTTTGACTTGCAGCTCCCAAGGAAAACAAGACTCGAGCGTTGGAAATGTTGCGCACAAAACTGTTGGACCAGCAGTTTCTGGACTTACACGGGATGATTGCGCAGGGGCTGAAGAGCGTTGGATGATTCAAACAGTTTTTTTTTTTTCTGAAGTACGTGTGGATTGGTTGTGACATGCTGTGACATTTTTTCCAACATATATTTGTTTGTTGGAAATGCTTTGGAGTAATATACCTTGGGTCCTGGCAATATCGTAGTTTTCAATTGACTTCATTTACTAAGGATACAATTCTCAATATTATCCAAGTAGTCCAAGTCCAATAATTAAGAATACTTAGCAGTTGGTCATCGTAATATTCAATAGACTCCAAGCATTACCAAACAGAACAACCAATATGTTCTGAGTTTCTTATATATTCAACTCTGGATATATCAACTCTGGATAAGAGTATCCAACTCTTGAAATATTTGTATTATGGTCAAAGTATCCAAACATCATAATTATTGTACTTAGCAGTTCGAAAATAATACAAACCAATATATATATATATACTCCAAGTATCATCATGATGAAAACCCATTTATTCTAAATTCCTTATCCAAGTATCATAATTAGAATGCTTAGTAGTTAGATATCTATAATCACCAATATATATATATATATACAAGACACATTCTCCAAGTTTCTTAGTTACAACAGCCAATAGATTCTAAGTTCCTTATTCAAGCTGCTCATGAAAGTTCCTGGTTCACGTCCGTCCAAGTCCCGCCACGGCCGCAGAGCCCAGGCTCTGCGCCCGCGCAGACTTCGAACGGACGGAGCGAAAGGGCCAGCGGGGCACCAAGGATCGTTCGGATCCTTGGTGAAGGCGGGGCAGCGGGGGCACCATGGTTTCAATGGGGCACATTTATGGAAATATGACCTTTAAAGTGACGATTTTTGACGTTCCAATATTTTTGGAAATTTGGGATTTTGAGGGATTTATGATGTAGTCATCAGAGTCATCATTCAGATTTTGGTGGAGTTCTTAGGGATTCATGATCTACAGGGGTTTTTGATGTTGAATAAAATTTAGTCAATTGCCATTGCAAGTACCGATTGATTGGAAGTGCCTCCCATATATAAGGCCTACATAAGGGCTAGATTCCAGGAGATGTCCTCGAAGTTCTATGTCTTCTCTCTTTTGGGGTCCTGAAATTTTCAGGGGATTTATGAGTTACATGAAGTTGTGTATAGCTATATGGTCTAGACAGGTTTGAAATTCAATCATTCAGATTTATATGGAGGTGTTTTTGTTTTGTTTAAACATATGGAGATATATAGTTGATTCATGATGGTTGATTGGCTACTATAGGAAGTTTGTACTACTTGAGTTTTTGGGGGGATTATGAACTACCCCATACAAAGGAAACCTATTAAACGGGGTATGTTTCATTGCTCAGCTGGTATCAGCAGGGACTTGGTGTCTTGGCCAACAAAAACAGGAATTGTCCTCCAGTAAATCAGCACTTATAGAGAGCTAGAGAGGAACATCCACGAGATTCCCCACGAAAATGATCTAGACATAGTGGGTTTTCCATGTTTATTTTTATCTACTGTTTGTACAACCAAGGGGTACGGGTGTGTTTCAAATTCAAGAAAAGGGATGGTTTTCTTGATTTCTGGAATTACTTGCATTTATGCAATGTATGCACATATGCGTAGGTGACGGTCACGGTCAATCTATGGGTAAGGATTGAGACTGGGTAGAAACAAATTGGGAAGCTTTTCAAAATGGGCCGGTATATATATATATATATGTTATGTATTCATATACACATTGATACTATAGACTATACATTATTGGTTTGCAGTAGTACTCTCCGGTGATCAGAAGTGGATGATGTACCTGTAGACCTGGATTTCCCATTGTGATATCAGTTTCTTGCAAGGAAATCATCAATAAACGGATCGTTTCAACAAGTTTGGGCTTATATTTTTGCATATTTGAAGTGATTACTGTGTGTTGGCTGCATGTTTGACTTGTGTGATGTTTTTTCTGAATATCCTTCCCTAGTTTGTGATACCGTTGCTAGTTTGGCATATGTTTCAAGAGATGTCCATGCACTTTGTTCATTTTCTGAGTCGTTTTTGAAGAGTCTCAGTCCTGGATCGTGTTTTTACATGTTTTTTTTGCCAAGTTCCAATGGGTAACACCCTGGTTTGGTGTAATGACAATTTGCGAGAAAAAAAACCGTCAATGCTTCCGCGCCGCCTTCGTAGCTGGGTGATCTTGTTCAACTCGGGGACATCTAGGATACCCTCTGGTAAACTAACATTTTTCCATGGAAAATCACCATTTATAGTGGATTTTCCCATTAAAAATGGTGATTTTCCATAGTTATGTTTGTTTATTAGAGGATATCTAAGAACAGCATGGTTTAGTCCACTAGACATGTTTTTTGGGCATATTTTCTGGCTAATCCCAACCTTCGCAGGGTTCTCCGCAAGTTTCCTTTCAATAGCGGCTGAGTTCCCCTAAGGAGAAGATTCGAACCTACAATTTCCAGCGAGACGAAGTAGTTGAGCCTTGGCTAGGCTTTTGGCGTCATAGTTGAGCAGTGACCAGAGGTATTTTGACCATGAACAATTGATTGAATGGAATTAATAACGGAACATACTAACCATACAACTGTCATTTAATGAAATTATAATGGAACATATGTTGGAAAATATGGAAAGCTGGTGCCCCCTAGATATGATATAAGTGATATAAGTAGGTTAGGTTTATGTACCCATCCAAATCCAAGCACAGTTAAAACCACCTTGTAGGAGGTTGAAGCCTCAAGGGCAAACCATATTGGCTCAGCTCAAGATGCCACTGGATGCTGGTTTTGGGCAAAGTATATACACCCAAACACGGAGGTGAAACCCCCAGATGATGATTCAGCTAGAAATGCACGTATTCACCAAGTGTATCCTGATATGTTTGCATATGTTTACTCTGCTGTTTTCGGGCATGTTTACCTTTGACAACCATACTACATTTGCATGAACAGACCCCTATAAAGATATATGGATATATGATATATATATATATAGAGAGTATACATTTCATACATAGGTTGCTATCCACTTCACGACAACTGAGTGTTCTGGCCCCTTCTTCCCCAATCCCAATTGTCCACTGAGGACCATCGACTGCCCAAAGATCAAGGCGGTTCAGGTCACTCTGCAAGTGACTTGGTCGGCTTAGGCGAGGCTGGGCGTCCGCCGATAAAAATGGGAATGAACTAAGCACACCAACGGAGATTAGATATCGGACAACAAGGGAGTGGTATGCTCGCAAACATTTCTGGGATACACATATCCAGTGTGTAGTATGTATTATGCATATATACATGGATGATTCGTTCGTCATTACATCACAAGAACGGTAAGAACGAGACCATCACTGAATCAGATGTGTTTGAGCGAATCAAGGCACCGTCACAACGACCTCACTATAAATGATGCTAAACAACCCGCAGCAATTCAGTATAAAAAGTAAATTTGCGCAATTGTATTTATAGCAGTAACAATAATGATAATACTATGTTTTCTACTGCATTAGCAATAATAGCAACAGTAATGATAAACTTATTCCTATGACCAATAATAAAATTAGCAATAGTAGTACCACTACTAGTAGCCGTAGTACCCGTCGCTACCTGGCGACGGGTGGAAACATGGCATGGGCAAAGGAAGAGTATAGATGCAAAAACACGGGGTATGCAACAAGGTAGTTTAAAGTAAAGTTTATACAAAGCTCATACCACAGATCCCTGCTGGAAAAAGAACATCCAAAACATTCTATCCAAAATCCAAAAAGTTAACAGGCGCTGATGTCGTACTTGATCTTAGACTCGTTATTTTTATCAATTCAGGTGGCTAACTTGTCATTTATGTTTGCTGAACAACCTCCAACAGAGACATAATGTTACCCCAATTGCCTTTGGTTTCAGGACATTGCGAACAGCAGTCACAATTAACAGCAGTCACGTTGCCACCAGAGTGACCCCGACAGAAGTTAGATTCACAACCTCGGCATGGGACTATATAATTCGACAGTCTTCTGAGTCTCGCGGGGTGCCATCTCCAAAGATCACAAGGGCATCCGCAATCTTGTGGTGAAATTGCCCCAGCAAGTTCGCTTTGCAGATCACGTGGTTGACATGCCCCAGATTGAAGCTGTTGATGCTAGCTCAAATGCTTGCTAAGCAGTGGCTGTTCTGCAAAGATGTTTGGCGTCCAAATTTGCAGGGAAAGAACGTGCTTGCTTCAGCGATCCAGATTGACAAGACCAACAAATACAATATACATCTATAATTTACACATTGAACATCATTGAACGCAATGTGATATATGGACAAATTGTGAAACTAACCATGGATGCACATGAGGTGATGTCCTCTTCGCTGGCGGCTTGGAACAGATTCTCTTGGCGCATCAGGCACAGAGTCTTGGCATAAATGCAGCTGGGAACCCATGAAAGATCGTTTTTAAAGTTTGAAAAAACACAAATTCTTTGGTAGTTTAACCTGGCCATGGAAGATGGCCCCTTTATAGATTGTAGACCAAGCTAAAATGATGATGTTCAGTGGCTCTCACTTACAGGGTATATATTTTAACCAAAACAAATTTCAGTAAAACAAACATGTATCAATTAAGCTTTAACAAAATGTGTTGGCCCAGAAACAATGGGTACAGTATGTCGCTCGAAAAGGTATTTTACCCAAAACAACACGGGATATGGAAATGGGGATGGGTCTGGCGGCCATGCGATCGATTGATGAAAGTGATGAGTATGAAAGCGAACTCCCGTTGATTTTGGCGTGAAGAGACAAGGTGCACCTTGGTTTTGACCTTTGCCCACCTAAACAAACAAACGCGGGTATTCAACCCTTCATTACATGAAAAGAAACAACGGATGCAACATAGTACAAAATAGTACAAACATCACACCACAATTCCAACATGTTTTTGTCGTTTCTGTTCTTGCCCGTCTTCTACCTCCAAAGTATTGAACATATCATTCCCTTGTCAATTGGATCTTCGCGCAATGAACTCAACTAAGATTTCTGGGACATACGAGTGAAACTGTAGAACCCACATGAAATGTGTTTGGAATATGATTTGTATATCTTCACTGACTGATTCTCCTGCATGAACAGTGGAGAGTCGAGGTTCATGAGAACCCAACCCAAATGCTCATCGTTACAGTTACATGCATTACATGTGTCTTTTGATGTTTGAATGACAGTAATGTTGGTAAAACAATAATAAACAATACTCAATTTCACCATAAGTAGGTGGTGTAGACAATTCCCAACTGGGTGGTTTATGGCATTGTTTTACCCACATTAATCCAAGTCCTAAGTTCATAGAATTGATATCTGGATGACTTCTAGCGACCTCACCCCGAAATCACCACGAAAAATGAGGGTTGAATCGTGGAAGGATCCGTGGGACATCTGAGCTCGGTTGCCAAGGACTCGAAGGATGTATTTGGGCGTGGAGCTTAGGGATATCGCATCCGTGGTCTGGGAAGGTACACACCAATTGGAACATGGGGTTTCTCTCGGCCATAGCCTTGATGCATTACTAACTGTACTATGTATTGCTTATACATGTACTTATTGTACTTGGAAATTTATCACAACCAATTTCAACCAATGATCCATCCATATTTTTGCTCGGGTCTATAAATTATCACAACCAATAATGACAATAATGATCCATCCATATTTTTGCTCGGGTCTATAAATGTAGAAAACTATGCATGTTGTGTGTTGGGTGATGTCCATCCCTTCAGCGGCCATCTCAATCAGAGAGGTCAGACATGACATGTGTCCCCGAACTTTCTATCATTTTGGCTTAGCATTCACATGGGAGTCTCTTGAAATCCCCATAATTTCTCCTTACATATCTTGACTTACTGGTGCTTAGTAGGGAATGGGGGTTGCTGACCTATAATAACATGAAGGGGCCCACAATTCTGTATTCCCTCCATTGTAAAAAAACACTTCCCGTGACTTGAAGAAAGCGTCCTCCATGTAGCAACCTGGACCTCAAATGATGTGAAAACCTATGAGAAAAAATGATGCCAGTTAAGTGATGGTTTATGATGGTTTATGATGGTTTATGATGGTTTCTGGACAGTCATCCCAACCTGTCCTTCGTTCATGTTCTTTCAGGTGATGGGATTTGGAAAATAGGCCTGGCCTCGAATTCGCAACATTGTGCAGCTTAGATGATAAAACTCTGTCTTATGGTCCGCTCCTGCTCCTTTTCACTGCAGTAATTTGACGGAGATGTAAACAAATATTCTGCAGGAATATGGCCTAAAATGTCATTTTCGATATAGTATTCTTTTGTTGATTTTAGCCATACAAGACGTCTCGATTCTTAGGCAACAAGTCATGAGGATTCAACCGAGGCCCTCAAAATGTGACCACGGAAATAATAGATGGTTGATATATATATATATATAATATGTATATGGTTTACAAGCCCCTATTGGTTTTTGTTGGTGGTTCATAAGCCCTTTACAAACCCTTATTATCCCCAGTTTGTTGAATCATGTTGAATCCAATTCTGTCAGGGCAAAACCACCACTTCTCATGGTTAGGCCCACCATTTCTCATGATAGCAACCAATTAAGAAGCCGTTTATATAAGCCTTTACTATTAGTTGAATCCCCGATGCAAAAAGAGATGGCAGACATCACCCTCGAATCTCCCAGCTATCTGCAGCAAAGGTCAGGCAGCAACGCTGCTGAAAGACCAAGTTTTGAGTGCGCAAAAAAAACAAGCATTGGATCCCCGGGCGGCTCATGGTTGAAACTAGGACGAACGATGATGTGATTTGTAATTTTATACTATCATGAATTTGCTTGTTTTTTGTTTATTTGATTCTCTCTTATGTATTAGGGGCTTAATCAGAAAAATGGGGATCTGACTTGCAACTTTCAACGCTTTCACTTGCGAATGATGGTTGTAGATTGGGGTGGAACTACTGTTGATTGGAATTACAAGGTATATCACCAGCAAAGTCTGGGGCATTTTTAAGGGGTTTGGCCAATATGTCCTTCACAAGGTTCAGCCTTACTGAACCCCCCCCGAGAACCCTGCACGAACTTTGCTATGTTTGTGAAGATGGGTGCTGCAATAGACATATACGCACCAAAACACATCCAATTGACTTGCATTGGAGGACAGAATGGATCTCTTTTGCTTTTGTTTTTGAAATGTTGTTTCGAAATTGGGACACTGAAAAGCCAGGGTTGTCATTACCTGAGGATTTTTCCAGAAGTTGTGCATTTGGTATCTGGAACTTCGCTCCTGCCGACTCGATCATCGGCTTCCACTTATGGATCCAGTAGGTCCAATAGGAGAAATCATGACGGATTCGTGTCACTGCAAGTCAAGCAGCAAGCGGGACTAGAAAAGGATTATTTCTTTGCAAATCCAGGTATGAACATAGCAAGGTATACATATATCATTAATCATATATAGATACGCATGTTCATGCTTGGACATGCACACGCATATGTTGGTATACTGCATGGGTACAAATCTACAGGCATACATAGATCATTTAAGATATTGGCACCAACATAAAGATAGGATGAGAATAATGTCGCGGAATTGCAAACACATTGCCTCAAGCATGTAGTTTTATCTTGTTTCTATGTTTTGACATGTACTGTCAACCATGAGTTCCAAAATGATACGAACCGTTTTTGTTTACCCATCAAAACTGGGCATATCTGGGCATAAATAAGCTAACACAACACAACACATTGCACCATAATGTAACATAATTAATACAAAACCTGATAAAACCATTTGTTTCCCCAACACCTTGGTATTTTGAGAATCAAAAAAACTCCAGCACTCCAGCCATGGCTTCGAAAAGTTCCAGCCTTGTCGTGGCTTCGAAAAGTTCCAACGCTGCCGAGAGCGACACAGCCAAGGTGGCAGCGCTGACTGAAGAAGTGTCGCATGGCACCAGTTAAGCGTTGTGCCGTGGGGTGTCGAATGATACCGTGGATGGAAGAAATCCTGCACATCCCATGGTATCATTGGGCACTAGATAATAGATTAACAGTACCTATTCGGTAACTATACAACTGTATTATAAATTATCCCATTAAGTATGATTATCACATATTATCACAGTTCTACCCTTGGTAAGTGTTAGATAACTATGAGCCACTGGGACTATGATGGGATAAATCATCTACGAACTGGTGCAAAAATTCTTCCATGCACAGTAGGTTGCGGTGGGTAGTGCCCCAGTGTTCGTGAGCTAAGTTGGTTGACAACTACAGTAGTAGGTGAACTAGTGTTCATGGTGATTGGAACTAGGGTTTGGGCAATACAACAATCACTTTCTAACTAACTGGTAAGTTGGTTTTTAAGTCCATTAATTTCATGGTTGTTTATTTAATCGATATATCTACTATACTTAGACAAGGTTATTCCATGTTCTTACCCGACCTGTAACGAGGGGGCATTCCCTTGTACTGGGAACATTGACAAACCCAGCTTGTCTTTGTAGAATAATGAAAAATATTGACATCTAAAGATATCCTCCCACATCACGCGATAAGTCTTTCAAAACGCTTCAAACCATATTTTACTGCGTAAAGGATAACGAAATAAGATAAGCCACTCGATATTTATCTTTCAAACATGTATTTGATTGAACAAAATTTACCACTGAATCAAATGCATAGCCTGCAACATTTCCCCTAAGCACTAGGCATAGCGGGATTTGGACCTCACCATCATGTTTTGCTGCAGCAAATAAATAGAGACAGACGAGATCATGACTTTTCGTCCCAAGAAAAAGGATTTGAGATGCTGTATGCAGTATTACTCACACTGTGGCATTAACTTTCAGACCTCCTCACGGTATGGTGTTTGACTTCTCTCGTGGCTGAGAGCCGTTGAGCTTGTTTCAAATGTTTGGGTTCAAATGTTGCTTGGCAGCACTATAGCTGAACTGGTGATGTTTAGGACCTAAAACACCCCCATGATATGATCCATCGATACATATCACTAGATTGTGGAGCGAAGTTGACCCTTCAGAAGTTGACCTCTAGAAGTTGACCCTCTAGAACAAGGTGTTCTATTCCTGTCAGGTTTCCAAAGAATATGAACTTTCGGAAGTAGACTCTTCTATCATATTCGATCTATATTTGGGTACCTCTCACTGGTGTACAGGGAGGTGCCCTCTAGTGCTCTATCACTAGCTCCACTGTGCTTTAGTTCATTATTTATATATATAATGTACAATTATACATACCCTTGACTAGCTGAAGATGATTGGTCATTTTCCCAATGCAAAATCCACTAATTACTTTTGGACTCTATAGATTCTATAGGGAAGGGGGTTGCTTTGAATTGAAGGGGTTCCTTAAGTAAATGCTGTACATATGTACATAATTATATATAACTATTTATATATATATATTATATATAGGGAACGTCCATACATACATACAAATATGTATGTATATTACACAAGATGTATACATACAATACGTACAATATGTATATATATATATAATTATATATATACACTTTTGTATTTGTAAGATTCCAACTTCTGACTGGGAGACCTTTCTGCCCCTGTGTTGCTCCCGTTCGGCCGAGGCACACACTTCGCAGCAAGCTGAAAGAGGCCGCGCGCGGGCAGCAGGAGCTGACAGAGCAGCTGGTGCCCATCGAACGTCTCAAGGCGCAGATGCGGAAGGCCCTGGACGACGTTGCGAGGGAACACTTGGAGGATCATTCCACGAGTGGCAAGTGGTTAGTAAGCATAGCCATTAAGCCATTTATAAAGGTAGTTAGTAACCATGGCAGTGGCATATAACAGGATAGAAATGGATGTAATATGATATAATGGGATGTTGATGGATGGGGCTATAGTTTCCAAGAAAAGAACACTAAATACTGTGAAATCGGTAGGGGAAGATCATTCTGAAGCAGTTCATAACTTGGAGGATCATCCCAGGAATCGCAAAGTTTTTTTTTCTTGGAATGAGTTTAGCCAGTTGTTGAAGGAGCCCAGGAATTGGGCACATTCTGACTATCAGGGTTACTCTCTCATAAACTAACATAACTATGTAAAATCACCATTTTGAATGGGAACATCAACTATAAATGGCAATTTTCAATAGCTATGTAAAATTACCAGAGGCTATTGATACTTCGAGGATTCTCCTAACTGGTGAGTTTTTGTGTGATTCGTTTTCCATTCAGAAATGGGATAACCCAACTGGCCCAACTATAGAGGGACTTTTTGTTTAAGTTTAGGGATGATCCTCGAAGTATGTAGGATATGATTCGTTTGCGGTCTCTACTTCTCTTCCGTTTTTGATTAGATCATGGGTAAGAGTAAAAGAAACCACACATTTTGGCCAGTTTCTCTTTGACAAAATACGAGTTTAGATATGATGTTTTTTCCAATGTTTTCTTTGCTGCATCGCTTGGGGTTGCACTGTCCTATAGCAACGGGAGAATTGGATGTGCTGAGAGTGACAGGAGAAGAAATTGAAAGAAGAAGCGGAGCATCAGATCGAGGCCAATTGGTTTGTGCTTGGATGAAATGTTCATTGTCTACTGGATCCTTTCAAATCCTTCCCACATAAAAGTTGTACTGCTACTATTTGATATTTTGTGTGGGCAAAGGCGTGGTACTTGTAACAGGTAGCTGCTTTCCAGCCAATGGGGTGATGAACCATCGCTGACTGGGCAGATGTGATAGTGATATGATGAAAGGTGTGAACATATTTCGGAGCCTTCAGTAGAACTATGCTGGAGTTGATAGAACGATTCCCAAAGCGGTTGGACAGTTCGCGTACTGTGCCAGCCCATATCATGTGTAGATACACAATATTTGATCACGGGATAAGAATTCCTGGGTGTATGACCCACATCTCATCAACATAGGGGCAATTGTATCTGACTTGTGCCTGCTATAAGTGGATAGGAATGGATCACCAAAATCATTCGGGGTACACTGTGGGGTCCGAAAATGACTAGCAACTTGGTCTATAGCTAGGCTAACGGCTGGCTGAAACTGTTTATAACTAGGAAAATTGTTGGATTTTGTAGTGGACATTAATCTACAGCTGAATGGGTGTATGTAGAATCACTGGGGGCCCACCTGGTGTGGGTGAAGATTTCAGACGCTTTGAACTTTGAACCTTCCAGAGGGGGTGCTACTTTGACCTATTGATCTTACTAGTTGGCGTGCCCAGGTTTGACCCATACCCAGGTGTCATGAGTGTGTCCTGACACTTATTGGAGTCTGTGAGGTTTTAAGCCGGTCTTCATGGCTATGCGTTAGCATTGCTACCTCCAAAATATTTGGAACCATGCAGCATTGCAAGGTGATTCCCCACAAGATACAAGTTGGTTGATAGACCATGATAGACCCATCTATAATCAAGCATGGCAATGGAAAATTCACCATTTATAGGGGATGTTCCCGTTAGAACACCTCCATTTAAAAGGAATTTCCCAGATCAGCACGTTTGACTACCGGGTAGCGGTGGCACAAGCTCGCACCTGCCATGACAACTGAGGTCATGGAGATGGAGAAGAGGAAACTGAACGACGAGGTCAACCGACTGGTGCGAGATTTGGTGTTTCAGAAGCTTGGTTTGGATCCACAAGGTGGTGCCCCGAAACGTTCGCTAAGTTGGTGCAAATAACTTCAATTTCACTAGGGTTTATTGTAGATATAACGAACTAGTTCCTATGGTTTATAAACCAACAAACATAACTGGGGGGCACCACCTTGCATGGAATTAGGACATCGTGGGATACACTGATACTATACTGTGATACTATGGGCTTCAACAAGAAAGCGCTGCTTGGCATCAGATGCTTGAGAGAAGTCACTTGAAATGCTGGGTTCCACTTTTGACCCCTTACAAGGTAGCGCCTAATAATCATGTTTGTGGGTTTATATCCACATCCAATTATACATGTATCGACCGTAAATTATAGTAAAGCATAGTAAGTCTAGTTACACACCAACTTAGCTAACGAATTGCGCCACAACCTTGTTAAAGATATCGGAAAAAAAATCGCTGGGCACCGAGGAAAGGTGAGACGATGAAATTTGAAAATCGTAGCCCCTCGGCAGCCACGGATGAAGGTTTCACAGGGTGCAGTCAGTGCCCCAGTCACGCAGCTGAGCCGGTCACTAGATTTGGGCTCAAGCACCAAACTATGAGACTCTATGAGTGGGAGGCACCACATTGTATCAGCAGAGAGAATTTCGTTGAATTTTTCGTATGAATTGGGCTGAGTCAACTACCGTCTTATTTTTTTTTTTGGAGGTCAATGCAGATTGACATTGGTCATATTGAGACAATGGGAAAAACCCAGTAAACAAAACATTTGGGGATGATTTACCAAATTTCTGGTGACTTTGGGGTTCTGGTGGTTATCGTCTCGTTACTGGGGCTCAGTAGCAGTTTCTTCAGGTTATGCCACTTAGAAATTGGTGAGGCCTCCTAGATCGCTAAGCTGACTTGTTACTTGGTTAGACTTTATGGAGGACTTCACTATGGTTAATGGATGTTAATGGATTGATAAACCGATAAACAGAACTGGTGGGGGCCCCAACTTGTACGTGGCTTAGGCTCCGCCAGCAATCCTCTGAGGTTTGGATCTGGAGAAATTGGTGGTGCAGCTGGGTCAGTCGGAGCGCGGAGCGCAAGGTGAACTGCTCCGCGCGCAGGAACGCGAGCAACTTTCGCGAGTGCCGACATCGACAAATTGGCAAAGTTTTCACAGGATGTTCATGGGGATTTAATTGGACATGAAAGGATATAGTGGGATATAAAGTACGTATAAGTAACCAAAAGTACGGCATGTTTGAAATTCATAGGAAATGTCATCGGATTTTAGTAGGATCAAAATGGGACTTAAGAATCTGGGCAACCAACATGCATATTTAATCATCAAAAAGATCATTTAGATAAGCAATGAGTAATGGATTTTGGGTGTCCTTGACGGATTTTTTGGTTCGGACCGAGCACATTTGATTTTGGGATGGGACCGTTTTGCCATGGACCCCACTCATTTGTCTTTACAGATCTTTGAGCGGGGGATCCCAAAAAGCATCAAGCCACGTAATCTACCTAATTTGGTTGGCAAAATGTTGTCCCCAGAAGTGGCTGGAGGGTTGGGGTGCTTAGATGGGCAATGGACTTAGTTGGGCAATGCAATTGGATGGAATGAATTCGCTGCAGGATAGATCTTGAAATTTTGAGATAAATTACAAGGATAGGTCTAAATCATTTCAAATCCACTATAATATATATATATATATATCATATATATATACTTTTATATATCATATATATATATATACATATATCTTAACTTTGAGATAGACTACAAGGATAGCCTTTGAATCCACAAAAATCCACTTCTTCACCACTGGTCCTTAGCTTTTTGCTTTTCATTGGCTATCCATGGGTCTCCGTCGAATCTGTCATCATCCCAGGTGGATGCCTTTAACAGCGGCATTGCCAAGCGAAGCGCAGAGGAAGACGCCACGCCAAAAATCCGGGGGGCTCTCCGTGAAAGATGGGAGGGTTACCCTCTGGTAAACTAGCATAGCTATTGAAAATGGCCATGTATAGTGGAATCTCCCACTAAACATGGTGATTTTCCATAGCTGTGTTAGTTTACCAGAGGGTAAACTGTCTTGAGATGGATGGATAATGATGGATCTATGAACTGTATACAGTACAAGGTGGTGCCCCCTAGTTGTAAGTTGATTCATAAACCAGAGGGACTATAGATATATATCTACCAAACGCTAGTTGTTGAAGTTATAAACCAACTTAGCTAACTAGGGGACACCAAATTGTAGTATTAAAGGATGGTCTATGTTTGATATATTATTATTACAGGATGTTTGGTGGATGATAAGTACCGTTTAAGGGGATATGATATGGGGATGTTTACTGCGATACTTCCTGGTGTGCAATGGCATCTATTTATTAGATACCCTCTGGTAAACTAACATAGCTATGGAAAATCACCATTTTTTATGGGAAAATTTGCTATTTCAATGGCCATTTTCAATAGCTATGTTACAAATTACCAGAGGGTAATACTGGTACCCCCCCGTTTGAATATGGCACCCCAATTTACGGATAGATCCAATACATTCCACCAGTGTTTTGTCTTGGTGGGTGGGATATTGGGAGGAAGGGATTACTTCGGAGTGCAGTCCCAATTGTTTTTTGGGTAAAGTCATACAAAGTATGGGTGTATATCATGAATCATGGCGGTCATAGTGACGACCATCTATAAACTCAACTGCACCCCCAAGTATCGTACCAGGCTTAAAAAAAAAATAGATCACCACTTGATGGTATAACCCCTTTAAAAGATAGACGTTGAACGTAAGCTGTCCATCATTTCTACATCTCTTTTGGGGCTGCCATAAAGATTTCTGGGCAAGCCTCCATACTTGGGGGGTGCAGAGGATACATCCCATCTTATGCAGTTTATGACCATAGTTCCATGAAATGCCCCCAACTACACCCACCAAGTATCCTTTTTAACATGCTCTTTGGCTGGCTCAAAATTATTGTTGGTCCACTGTTGATCCACACTTCCGAAATCGGAGTCGAAGCAGTTGTGTCCCCTTGGATCATTGGTCGTATTTTCACTGTCCAATTTCTTCCAGCTTCATCCAATCATATTATATTATCCCATCCTATCCCCATAATAACCTCATAAAATTGCTGGTTCCATATCCAGATGTTTGATACGGTTGAATTCAATCGACTTCCACTACGGAATCCACACATACAGCTACTCGTACAAGGTGGTGCCCCCCAGTTATAAGTTGGTTTATAAACCATAGTAACTAGTTCGTTATATCTACAATAAACCCTAGTGAAATTGGAGTTATAAACCAACTTAGCTACCTAGGGGGCACCACCTTGTATGTATATGTCACTCTCTAACAGAGTGACTGGTTATCGACAAAGCAGTAGCAGGTACATTCCATCTAGGCAAATTCTAGCGACCTTGTAAAAAGCTCCTGAAGAGGAGAATCATCCCGAAAGTGTTTGTTTTGCTGATTTGTGAAATAATGTGAAATATAATACGTGTGTCCAGATTTATCCGGGCTTCAAGCACTGGTTGGTTGGTGATGAATAGGCTGATTAGGGATTACCATTCCACAAGGACTTCAAATCTAGGAACCATGTCAAGGAGCCTTCTAGCTCTTGGGAGAGGTCCTTTTGTACCCCTGAAATGTGATGGTCTACAGAAATTTGTGGAGTAATTAGAACTAATTGCCAACATGTTCGGACCTTTGGGTTCAAGTTTTGACAGAGACCTGCATACGTGCACTATATGTGTATATATATATTATATAAAATATATGCAATACATATAATACACTATTCTTCCTTTGTGCTTCTCCTTTGGATGGCTACTTGAAGCTGAGTCGCTACAATTTTCTTGCGATTCGGCCTGTTTTCTGTAGAAAACTTGATTTGTGCCCTCTATCAAAATAGCATATCTAATTACGGAACATAGCCCATATAGTTTGATAATTTACTCTGTTGAAACATGGTGTTTTTTTAATGCTATATATTATATTTCAGTTTACTGAAGAATAAAAAACATCCAATCGAACTGTGAACAAATCTGAACGGCCTCCGGATGTTTCTCCGGGAGGCCTTTGATTTTGCATAAGGCAGCGTATAGAACCCCCCTGGTTGAGATAAGAAGTTAGTAAGATTCTTCGAAAATAGTGGTTCACTAAATGTCGTGGTTCACTAAACATCTTTTTGGGGAATTAATATTTACTATCTTTTTTGGGGAATTAGTAATTACCATACTCAAGAATGGAGTGGTTCACTAAAAATCATATCATCACCATTATTCCATCATTTGACACACTGATCGTAGTTCTGACTTGGCCTTTGCAACTCGACCCATACTCCCAGCACCACAGCGATCTCCCGGTAGCGTTCGGCTCAGGAAAGGGATGAAGCACTTGCAAGGGCTCATAGCCACTGGGTCGACGATGGACAGAACCGTCCGACCGGTAAAAGGTGTAATGATACGATTACGCTTGGTGGTGCCACCCCAATTCGTTAGCATAATTTAGCATATATCTAGGTAAATCATAACGACCTCACTGTGACCTCACTGGAATATATGGTTAGTATAGGGAATCATCCCCAAATGGCCTTAATTCAAATTAGTGATTGAACCCAATTAGATGGGTTTATAACCAAGTTATCATCTAGGAGGCGCCACCTTGTACTGCAAAATAGGCTGATCGTGGTTCAAGTTCTGGACAAACCCACGTTGGGATAGCCATACATGCAACCCATGGGTGGAGAAAACCCTGACACTCGAATCGTCGAAGGTTCCAATGATATAATACAGAATTAATAATATGTATGTACTATTGGAATAGTATACATATTATGGTATTGATATAGATATACTTGGATATATATATATATATATATATATTGTTACTGTGTACACATGTTACAGCATAGCCATAGATTCCTCGTTTGAACAGAGCCAGATGAAGTCTGCCAAGATGCATCCGGATGCATCCGCCTCCCACTCCCCATGGCTGGACAATGGGAATTGACCCTAAAATGGAGCTACTGTCAGCTACTGTCCGATATAAAGCTACATGTGGGGGCATATGGCATAGCATATCCCCTGAGATTTAAGCCTTATATATGAGAAGTACCTCAAATTTTGGTACTCCTACTTGAAATAAGCCATTGAACATATCCCAAATCTAAGTGCCTGGTGGTTCATCCTGCGAATCGAAGGTAGAATGCTTGTGGGGTAGATGTAAGGATGATTGCCCGTTGACCCAGGTTTCAATCTACCCACACTTCGGTGGATGAATCACCAAGTACCCTCTGGTAAACTAACATAGCTATTGAAAATGGCAATTTATAGTGGATTTTCCCATAACAAATGGTGATTTTCCATAGTTATGTTAGTTTACCAGAGGGTAATTAGTACTGTATTCATTTTCTTCCATCCCACCCTATGCCGAGGAATCAGAGCCCAGGTTCCTGAGTTTTCCCATCAAAATAGCTTTATCCTCCCAAGTGGGTTTCTTTGAAAACAGGGTTCCCCAGAAATTCGATGCTTCATCATCAGTTTCCTGTTCTCACAGCCATGACTGGAGCATATATATATATATATATATATATCATATCCATATATATATATATATCCAATTTTCAGATACACTCAACTATCACATTGTCGGCTAGTTATATCCTATGTGTATCCCCATAGATGATTTGCCCAGTGTATCTCATTACTTAAGCCTGACTCAAGCCACATGAAAATAGACTGCCCTCAAGTGGCTCAAGGTGCTGCCCCCATAGCTAGACTAAGTTTGTTTACGTTCATCTGACTGTAGCGATTTCAGCACCATAAGCTCAACAGTTTTACCTTGTGGAAACAAAGCCACTTAGCTCTCACAAATGAACTATCAATCCGAAGTGTTTGGTGCTTAAATCCTTTTTTTCCTGCATTTTCAATGGTTGGTTGGTCTAGTTCTAAACCAACGTGGCAAGCAAAAACTGGGACACCACCACGTTGTGGCCCACCTACTTTGACAGGGAATGGAACCATGCCCTGACGAAGGTAAAGAGCAGCAGTTGAAGGCCTTGAAAGCGGAGTGGAGCGTGCTGAGCCATCACCATGAGAAACTGCAGGACTGGAATGAACTCTTCATGGTGGAATTCTGCGGTTCTGAGTCGCTTTGTTGTAAAGAAAATGGATGTTTGAAGGGATTTTAATGGATTAATGGGATTCTAACGTCGGGGCTAGGAGTATTGTGGGGCTGTGAGGGAAATTCATTGGAAAGTCCCAGTAAGCAGCTGGGATATGCTGGAATTTATGGGAGATTTAGCCAGCGAAAGTACAGGATACGGGTCAGCACTACTGAACGTAGGATGAGACTCCATATGCTATACGTTGCTGGTAGCCATTGCCAGGCACTACTCACATGATGCCAAACTTCTTGAACTGATCAATTGGTGATTGGATTATTTCCCGTATAATTAGGATCAATTGGGTTTGGATTCTGCTTGGGCGTATGTGGCACCTCCATTGTCAACAACCTATCGGTTGATACTCGTATGTGCCTGGACCGTCAATTTACGCATCCATGATCTTACTACAGGCGTGCATATTCGTGCATTTTTTGAGTTGGTGCGAGAACAGGTGTGAACCAGATGTGGGCATCTAAATCAATCAGCGGAGACATGAACGCACAAAGACCGATTGATAGAATAGAATAGAAGAGAATAGAATAGAATAAGAATAGAATAGAAGGCCAGGGGCAGCCATTTGCGTTTTGGTATTGGTTGAATTCAAGCGAAAGGTGTTTAGTTGGGTGTTGTGACCCCTTTGGACATAAAGCATCATGACCCATTTTCCGGCCGTGCTGGTATTTACCTAGTAAAATTGGTCTTTTGTTTGGTAAATGCTGGCAAACACACCAGCACCGTGGAGCACATGGGCTGGATTTCCACGCAACAAGTTTTTGGTTGTCATAGTGGTTCCATGGATCTACTGGTAATCATTCAGCCAAACATGTTCAAACAGATCATGCACTGACCTCACATGTTTGTTGTTTCTGTTGCTTGAGGGGCTCATGTTTGCAAAACTATATACCCTCTGGTAAACTAACATAACTATTGAACATGGCCATTTATAGTGGATATTCCCATTAACAATTGTGATTTTCCATGGCTATGCTAGTTTACCAGAGGGTAATTGATTGTAATTGTGTACTCTTTCAAGATGGGTTTAAGATTAAATGCATGTGCTTTCGTAACCAGCCAATTCTTGAAGCCGATGAGAAGATCAAGACAACACCCATTATATGGTTTTTGCTGTTGTCAACGGATCAACAAGAGCCCAGAAGAAACAGTTGATGGCCCGCAGGAAGAGCTCGTAGAAAGAAGAGTCGAGGTGAATGCTTTGACCAAAGACCAGGTGGGAGATGTGATGATGTTTGATGATTTGTTGGGGTACTATGAGTACTATGTTATACAATTTGCACCATTTATTTAGCTGTTGCAGGGCTATAACTGTAGTATGTCATACTAACTCACCACCTGTCAGGTTTGCAAATTACTCCATTTCCTCCGGTAATCAAACATATATAGCCATTGGAGATCCTCTACAAGTGGAGGTTTGAGTAGAAGAATCATGTCTAAATGTGGAATTGTCCACTGCCACGTTGTATTACCAGAGTATAATCTGCCCAGAAGGATCCTGACCATTCCTAACCCACCAAATCTTCAAGTATTCCTGCACCAAAAATAGTACAGTAGATGTTATGAAAATAGAATCCAACATTTTTGTTGGTACTGTACATATTTCAGTTTTGGATGCTTCCCACTTATATTGAAGAACACTACCAGAACCCTTGGTTCATGATTCGGTCCAATCATTTTGAGGGCCCAACAGCACGGATTTGAGATTTGGATGGGAGACACATAGGTTCAACGAAAATTTGGCAGATACTTAGAGCTTCAGCATGGCCAATAATTCCGTGATTTCTGTACAAGAACGAAGCATGTGTGTATTTTTGTTTGGCATGTGGAAGTGGGCAACATACTCGAGTTCGTAAGCCTCATAGATTGTTTTATGCATCTGTTTTGTAGTTTCAACATTTGTGGCACCCGACACAAGCATGAGAGACACCATGGTTGTTTGCTAGCAGATGCTTTGTTTGTATGTATTTATATGTTCATTTGCTGTACACAGACACGTATATATTCATGGGATCGAAAAGAACCCTCCCCCTAAGTACCCCCCCCCCAGAGTTACTTATTCCAGCCTTATTTTAGAAATTCACCCTCATCAGAAAATAAGCCTGGAATAAGCCAGGAATAAGCTTCAGATGACCATATTCAACAGAACCCATGAAATAAGCTAATCATGGGAAAATAGCCCTGGAATAAGCTTATTTGTTATTGTGGCACATCAAGTTGTGGTCCAATTGCAAGACGTTTGCACATGGTCACTGGGACACAACCATTAAGAAACAACAGCACAAATAATTGGACAGCACAAACAATTGCACAATCATTTTAGAAGTGGGATGTTGATTTATTTTTCTTAGCTGCGGCTCTAGACATGGACGCGTGACCAAGACAGGGGACATCTCGCTGCATGGTTCAAGCGTTCATCACACCCCGTTGTGGGTGCTTGCAAACCTGTGTGCTGGTGCCCTTGCACTGCAATGCTGGGCCCAACCCCCAGTTCGTAGCTGCTTCTGGTGCGTATGTGGTTTTTCTGGTGTGGTTGTGGTTTTCACTGGAAAGTTGAGTGTGGCATTCTTATTGGATTTTTTTCTAGATTCAAATGCCCCCGTTGGAACCTTAGGCCCGGCCAAAATCCATGAACGACGATGTCTATGACCGAAAAAGCACAGACCCCAGACATGATGTTTTCTGTCAATTCGGGCATGGTTTTGTGTTTTCGCAAGTCCTAAACCGATTTGAAATATGTTTCTTCTGTGTGTTCAACCATTCATGATGTTGTCGATTATAAATTCATTCACTTCAACACACCCCCAGATTCGTGTCTAAGGCATTGTGCGTATCGCTGGAGTGGACATCACTGCCTATGAGTCACAGACTGTGCAGACCCAATGGGTTACAAGTGAGGCTGGTGATGGTCGATAAAATAGTAAGTTGGTTTGAGGTTTCAATTTTAACATGTTTGGGTAAGTCAAATTATTTGCTGACCGTTTACTGTTCATTTCAAAGTTGGGACACAAATGATTTGTTTCCCATCTTTGTTTTTGTTGACCAATTCTACCGACGGAGGCCATATCATTATTCTATCAGACCAAGGGTGGTTCCAAAAAACTCCTTGAAACCTTTCGATCCAACGCTGAGAATGTGAAAGAATGTCATCACCTGATATGGCCTGGGTTCTCTGAAGACTTTTTGGATTCCAAGTTTGCCCACAAACGGACAAGAGACGGACAAGAAGTATGGCTACGCGAGCACACTATTTCTNTTTGCCCACAAACGGACAAGAGACGGACAAGAAGTATGGCTACGCGAGCACACTATTTCTACGTCGATGTATGTGTCTCTGATGTTCTTCACCATGACCAACAAATTTCGAACTGTGGTTGACAGGGCGCATGCATGCACTTCCTTCCAACAGGTGTTCAACATGATGACATCTGTACTGGGTGGTTTTGCATTAGAGCATATCCCTTTTGGCAGCCAAGACAACCAAGTGGTTGATTTACTGGTGGACACTGGGGGCATGGTGGACTCAACCAATTTCTGGACTGAGGAATTCTACGCGCGCCATGTTCGGGGTGCGTGGGCCAAAGACTTTGGGAACGACAAAAAAGCTTGGGTTACAACACAACATGGTGTTGGACGGATTTCTCTGGCGCAGTTATTGTGTTTTTGCACTGACCCTCAACACACTGCATTTTTGAAAGGACAGCTATCCAGAGAAACGTTCAACTTATTCAGTGAGATTGGACGACTGCTGGATGATGCCGTCAATTTGATGAGCCGGGATGCTAGAGATTTAGATTACAAAGCATTGGCATGCAAGAACCAAAAGACGGTGTCACGTTCTGTGAAAACAGTTTGGGTTGAGACAGTGGCAAATTCCCTTTGGACCAGCCGAGACTCTTGCCAGTGGACCAGCGACCAAGTTTTGTTTGTTTATTTGTTTGACTGAATTGATGTCCGAATCAAACAGTTTATTAGGTATGACCTGCCCACCTCTGCCTATGTTAAATTTGGTTGACATGAGTTGTTTCAGAATTCAATCAGAATCAGAACAGTTCATAGCCACAACTTGTTCACAGTGCTGTTGTATGGTTTAGGATGAAGATGGTTTACGCCTTTACGCCCAGGAATTCACATTGATTTCCGATGCGGTCACGGATCTGCCCAAAGCTGTGCGCAAGTTTCTCCGTGACACAACTGTAAGTGCGCTTGCCATGGTCAGGTGCTCAGACCTCTTTTAACTCAAAACGGTACAAAAACGACAATCATTTTTAAAGTAATTGACTGTCAGACTAAGTCAAAAGTGATACTTACTGTCGGGGGGTTTCTTTTCGATCCCAAGAATTCTGATAATAGATCTGTCAGTTGCGCCCCCAACCGATTGAGTTTGTGTACTTCGCCGCCCTCATTGAAAAGTTTATGTACTGTGACTCTTTTCACGCCGGATTCTCCGTCAGTCTCAGACACTGAATCTGAAGCGTAGCGGCACTGTCAGATCACCAGCTGTGGTTTTCATGTCAGATTTTTGAATAAGAATCTGAAAAAAACTGCCATCGAATCTGGGAATCCAGTCATTTCAAAAATTCTGTTCTAGATAGATCTGGATAAACAGATTCTTCAACTCAACATGTGACAAGATGTGGTCATTGATGACTAATAAGGTCTTTTTGGATGCGAGTACAGTGGGAAAAAGGCCCACTGAAATTGTGTGGCTTTGGTCCCCTGACTTGCAGCTTGGTGGCTGGGCACCGCCGCAAGTGCCACTCTCAGAACTGACGAAGGCATTTCTTCAGCCAGTATTCAAGTCAAGCTTCAGTTGAATGTGACTTTTCGGAAACACGATGATTCAGTAAAGTAGAATTGAATCGAAACTTGACTCACCCTGGTCTCTTTGACTGCAAGCTCCGGCATGTCCATGCCTCAGCCTCAGCTCATTTTTTCTTCAAAATGAACCAGCAGAACCAGCATGGTTTCTAAGATTACACCACCACAGGATACCACAGGTCTGTTGAAAAACATCGATACAATGAATAATTTTGGATCCAAGTAAAGCATTTTTGAGGATATTTTGCCAACAATTTTCACAACTTTGGCCTTGCACAGATCCAGTGCAATGGCGGACATCACATGCATGAGTCTGGAGACAGTGGACTCAAGTGCGCCCCTGTGGACCATATCTTCAGAGCTGTCAATCAGCACATCCCCTGAACAGGAGAGGAATGTATATGTTTACAATGTTCATTGCGCATTATTTTGACTTGAATCGAACACTTATTTTATTCTTGTGTTATCTTCATCATAATAGTAACTTTAATATATCAATGGGAATGAATGCTGGAAAGGGATCCCTCGTCTCATTTGTCTGACCGAATTCAATTTGTTTATTTTTGCATATCGTCATTTTCTTCCAAGCTCTGTCTGTTTGCGCACCAGGACATGGAAAATGAAGGCCGCTTGGAAAAGGCATGCCGCTGCGTTCAACTAGCTTGGAAGAAGCTGGTAAGACATCTGGGTGCTCAGCCGATTGAGGACCCAGTTTTTTTGCGGCATGACCAGAAAACAGTTTTTTTCCTCACCACCAACCAAAGACTAATTAATTACTTCTCCAAATCCCACTGTCCCCAGACACACGCCCAATGGAGACAAGCAATCAAACCTTCTGATCAGGAGTCGATGTTGACGCACATCTTCAATACCTCATCAAGCTGCACAGGTGCATACAGTGGGGAAATGGCTTTGTCCGTGGTGGAGAAGACCGTCAACAAGTCTGGAGTGCTCACAGCACCTATCCAGTTCCATCCTATCCGTTGCCATGAGACTTTGATTGAATACCAGATTTTTACCCATGGGTGGCAAGAAAGACAGTGGGTTCAGTCATGAAACAAAGGGATTCGATTTACTAACTATGTCAAGATACTCATTCCATATTATTTATATAATTTGTCATGTAGTTACAATACAATACATGCGTTTTCTTTTCACATTATGACTTGTACAGGGTTTCCGTAATTTAAACAGCTTCTCATTCCAGGAACATTCCATTTGCTCTTGTCAGACCGTGCCGCTGCTACGGCTAAGGAAATATCCAGCAAATGCAGGCAGCTCATTGTGGACCATCATCAATGGTGCAACAACACGACTGAACTGATATCACCCAAGCCGTGCGTTCATGGAGACCTCACGGAAATGTTGCCTAAAGGCTCCTTCAAACCCAGAACCTCTTTCATGAGACGCCTCTACGCCGTAGACAGAGCAAGGCTGAAGACCCACCAGTATTGCTACACACACAACAAGCTATGCTCCCTTGGACTGACAGGTAATAGTTATCAGGAAAAATCGGATTTCGATTTTTCTGGGCTACCCTGCCCCGACATGTCTCCGGCAGGGAACCAATTGAGGGAAGAAGGTGAGACCAGTACAGTTTTTGCTGTGCATGCGAAGTACCACATTGCCATGCAAACACCGATGATGCTGATAGAGAATGTTCCGGACCAGGGTTCTCTTCAAAATGTTACTGAAATGTTTTTTCAAAAATAAGGTATTGAATTTGAATGAATGAACCGAAATTCATTTGAAATTTCATTCAGTCAGTGGGAACACTTGCGGCCACCAGGAGCTTTCCATGACGATGATCAGAAAACTCTATGCGAGGCACTACGACATCCAGCAGCTGTTCGTCAGCCCCGCAGACCAAGGACACAGTGGAGTAGCCAGGGACCGTACTTACCTTGTGCTGACATTGAAGGACAAGGTCACCCAGGTCTTTGATGTTCAGGCTGTTTACAGATTGGTTTCGAACTACATCAGGCAGAAGGTCCAAACCCGACCATCTGACTACTTGATTGCAACAACTGATGACCTGCTCATGGATGCATGGAACATTTCCAATAAACGCAAGAAGCGATTCCCTGACTTCAAGAAGGTGACTGTGCTACCATCATCATTTGTTATTGAATGTTTCTCCACAAGAGTCCAGAAACAAAAAAAGCGGTAGTATACAGTATTATAACACAGTAAATAACAGAATTGGTAAACACTCCAGATTGTTCCATTACAATTTTGTTTCCAGCCCAGGTGAAGAAAACATGGTACGGCAAACGGTTCTCTATGAAACGATTGCTGAATCGGAGGGAGGCCAAGGGTGTGCAATTTGCCCTGAAGAAATATGAGTCGACCATCGGTCCACACCCCAAGAGTGATGATGAACTCGTTGTTTTTCTGGGAGATACTCCTCAAAAGAGGCTCTGCTGGTCAGCCCGCAGTCGGCGCCTGCCGACTTATCGGCGCAACAATGGGTTCATGTGGCATGTGAAGTCTGAGAGCTGGTTTACGTACAAAGAGAAACTAGCGAGTTTAGGATTCCCAGTCAATGAGGCCATGGCGAGATCCATGGGGGTGCCAGTCATAGCGAGCAAAGATTTGCTTCGTGCATCCAGCATAGTGGGGAACAGTTTCCATTTCTCCACAGCTGCGTGTGTGCAGCTGATAGCTCTTTGCTGTTTCAAATTTCAAGGTTCCTGACCAGCGACATGAACCTTCACCGAGTGTGACAGACCAGGCCAAATTTTCAAAAGTATGCCATCCAGTGTGAACCACTGAAAAATATGGTTTTCTGTTTTTTGAATCATAGCAAGAGTACATTATTGTTTTCTGATGGCATGGGTCTTAAAAGTCACAATGTAGTCACAAATTCACAATGTCCGCTTCAAAAATGCAAGTTCTGTCAGGACATTTACAGCAGACCTGACCTGCGTGCGAACCTGTTCTTGGCCAAAATGTTTGTCCATAAATTCAGAGTTGATGGGAGCACATGTCTCCAACAGACCGATTTTGATTTGTCTCAGCTCAATTCCATTAGTCTCAGTCAATCGCCGAGTGTTTGTCTTCTCGATTGTTGAACTATTCAGAATGACAGTGTCACAGGTAAGAAGTGGCAATTAACAAAACCTGTTACTGCTACCTTCCTGGAATCCATTCTCTCAGTCAGTCTCTGGTGGTTATTCACCTCAAGTCAAGGATTGAATTCGGATTTACGTGCCAAGTCAANCTGTTACTGCTACCTTCCTGGAATCCATTCTCTCAGTCAGTCTCTGGTGGTTATTCACCTCAAGTCAAGGATTGAATTCGGATTTACGTGCCAAGTCAATTGTTCAGTTGTGGTGGGGATTGAAGCTATGGGAGGGCACTCCAAATTGGCGCCAGCACCACCACCTCCGACACGAAGGGTGAGNTACGTGCCAAGTCAATTGTTCAGTTGTGGTGGGGATTGAAGCTATGGGAGGGCACTCCAAATTGGCGCCAGCACCACCACCTCCGACACGAAGGGTGAGAAAAA
Source organism: Symbiodinium sp. clade C Y103 (assembly GCA_003297045.1). Taxonomy (NCBI): domain Eukaryota; class Dinophyceae; order Suessiales; family Symbiodiniaceae; genus Cladocopium; species Cladocopium sp. clade C. The sequence continues at coordinate 218,493 of BGPT01000676.1, forward strand.
AATCCAAGGGGGAACCAGTACCAGCCAAAGTCGTCCCAAAGCATCGCATCATGCCATCATCGGAATCTGATGATTCCAACGTGTTACCTGTTCTAAATTGAGTCAGTTTTCAATTCTTTGAATGGGGGCTCCAAGACGATGGATGGTTTTTAAAGGGGTTGCAAAAGGATTTGGAACCACTAACTATGAATCACCATTGCAACGCCGAAACTATAAATATCAATACTTGTATTTTTTTGTCCACTTGATCACACAAAAGTTTGCCCACGTCATAGAATCTTAGAAAGATAAAAATCTGATTTGGTTTAAATCCAAACTACTCTCCCAGGTTCCCTGGTGATGAGCCCCCAAGTCTCGGAAAAGAGGAGGCTGCCCCTCGTTCTCGTAAAGGTGCTGGGAAGGCAAAGGCGAAAAATGCCCGCAAACCTCCGAAGGAAAGCAATTCCGGAAGTCGCCGCATCGTCACGGACTACTACTATTCCCAAGTTCTCGTTGAAGATTTTGTGGATACTTCCCAAGTTGAATCATAATTTTGTAACCTTTTTTGTTTTCAGCAAAGTTCTGATGTGTAATTAATTGATTTGTCCTATGTCATCGAATACCCACAAATTATATAATCAGATTATATCATAGATTTTATGGTTGGGGGTTATTTGATTTAGAATTATCCATCAGTCCACTCAGGACTGCCATTTGGTTGATTGGATCGAAGCGAGTGACAAGACATGGGGAGCCCGTGATGTGTGGCAAAATCAGAGCAGAAACAGGTTGCTGATGGCTGTTGCTTTCTGCACTGGTTGGCTGCCCAAGGATAATAAACTCTCGACCCTCAGCTGGTGATTTGTCATTGGTTTGTTTCCCCACCACCCGTTTTGAGTCGTCATAGGCTGATTATTCATTCATTAATAATAAATAGGTTTTTTTCCCTGCCATTTCTGACCTTGCTCAGGGAAGTCAAGGAGGAAGTTCTCGATGCGGCAAAGTCACAGTACAATAGGCGATCATCGCCAATGGCGCATACCGCATGGGGCCCAACGGAGATTGCGCGCTTCATGCGTTGGCAGCTGTCCTTGTTCAAAGAGGGCAAGATCAAACGACAACATGTCGGTGGTTTCTCCTTCTGCTTGCCGACACTAAGCAGAATTGATTTTGACTGTTCTGAAAGGGAATGTTAAATTTTTAGATCACAATTGCCAAGTCTGACTTGAATCCAATAATCAATCAGTCATCAATTTGATTGATTAGATGACGACACTTCCTCCATGTGTTGAACAATGTTTGACATTAAACAGACCATGCGGGACCATTTGTATATTTTACCAATGTTATGATAAATAAAGCCCATACAAACAGGATAGTTTTTCACGATGCTAGTCATTTTCAGTACCCAGCGCCAAGACTTGAGGCAGAAAAGCAAGCTTGGAGAACCAGCAGAGTTACCAGATGAGGTGCTGGAATTTGAGAAGGAGAATGGCAAGAAGAAGAAGAAGGACCGGGGATCCAAGCGGAAGGCTTCTTCTTCATCGGAGGAGTCAGCTGACGACGAGGATGAGGGGGATGAGGGTGACGAGTCCGAGGAAATTGTGGACTACGAATTGCAGGCTCGGTGACGAATACTGTCATTTCAGAACTTCTGTGTACCCCACCAAAAATCAGTTAAAAATGAAGCGTCCTTTTTCCCATTGAAAATTATTATTTTGGTTTAAAATGACCATGTTGGGGTCAAAAAAGGGCACCATAATAAGGCGACTTTTTGTCCTTGAAAAATGGTGATTTTCAAGGACAAAGAGGCGCCTTATTATTTGAGAGACGCACTTGTAGAAATGGTGAATGTCTTTCTTCCCATGTCACTGTATTCGACATTCAACACCTGTAGGGGCCTGGCAAAAAAGATCCGAGCTGGTATGTCATCGAGAAGGATACGAACAAGAAGATCAAGTTGAACTCCGATTTGGCTCCGTTCCGTCTCTACTCATCAGAGGGCAACACCTGTCTATGTGGAGCTGCAAATGATGATGGGGCCTATTGCACTGATCTGTTTGACAAGAGAGCCCACAGCAAGTCCCTGTCAAAGTGGTTTGCCAAGGATCCCAAAGCGACCAATCCTGATCCGCAGCATGGAGCCAACCGGCCAAGTGCACTCAAGGGAATGAAACCCAAAGGCACGGTATGTGGGGGCCCAAGAAACATATCAATTCTATTTTTTAACTTACGTTGTTGGTTATGATTATGGTATTTCTGATGTCAAGAATGATTGCAAAAATGATCGCAATCTGTGCTTCATAAAAAAATCATAAATGGTTATGTAATGATTATTTAACCTTTCCCATGGAAGGACCTGTGCCTACTGGCACCCGCCTGAACAAGAAGGACAAGTCTGAAAGTGAACATGGCAATGATTCTGATGAGATGTCTGATGTCGGTGGCTTCTCTGACATGGACGAGGATTCCGCAGAGGATCGTCCAAAGATCCCCATCATTCAGGTCTTGTCAGATGGCAGAAGTGTGTTGATGGATTACCAATCAAACAAACAGCTTCTCCTTCCTGGGAAACATGAATGGAAAATTGGGGAGCGCAAGGGCAACCACACCCTGGAATGCATCTCGTCCGGTGCCAACATCCCCACAAGGTATGTCAACAAGGCATTGGAATCATCCAAAGTCACAGAGATTGGCGCGACCCTCGCAGCTGAAACGAAAGAACCGCCAACAACACCTTCCAAGAGCGCCAAGACCGCAGCACCAGCCACCCCCATGAGCGAGAGTCGAAGAGGACGTGTGACGAAGAAGGACACTGAGAAGGAGACGGTCCCGGAAAAGCACGACAAGATGAAGAACACTACCAAGGCTTCCAAGACTTCTGCAGTTTCTAAGGAGAAGGAGAAGGACAAGGACAAGGAGAAGGACAAGACCACTGCAGCTTCTACTCCTAAGGACAAGGAGGAGGACAAGACCGCTGCAGCTGCGAACGACAAGGCGGACAAGGAGATGATTGACAAGAGCGCGGAGTCTACTAAGGCTTCATCGGGAAAGGACCATGGGAACATCGACGATGATGGTGAATCGATGAACGTGGATTCTAAGGACAGTGATTGTGAAAGCCCGATTAAGGAAGCAGTGGATATCGCATAAGCGTGTGTGTCTGAAATCTGGACAACCGGCATGTAGTGGTTCAACATTTCAAGTTGATTCAGTCTCGGGTTATTCAATGAATTTCTGACACAAATTCTAATTAATTCCTGGGCAAAAAAAAATGATGTTGTTTAGTTGCACTGCATGTTGTTTGATATGTACAAGAAATCAACATATTTATATTTTATTTGTGGCAGAAATAAGCCAGGAAAAACACATGCAGGAATAAGGCAGGAATAAACACAATAAGCTGCCGAAAGCAACATTCCCAAAATAAGCCAAGAATAAGGCAGGAATAAGGCAGGAATAAGCCAGGAATAAGGCAGGAATAAGCAGAATAAGCTGCAGAAAGCACAATTCCCAAAATAAGCCAGGAATAAGGCAGGAATAAGGCAGGAATAAGCCAGGAATAAGGCAGGAATAAGGCAGGAATAACCAGAATAAGCTGCAGAAAGCAAAATTCCCAAAATAAGCCAGGAAGGAATAAGGCAGGAATAAGCCAGGAATAAGGCAGGAATAAGGCAGGAATAACCAGAATAAGCTGCAGAAAGCACAATTCCCAAAATAAGCCAGGAATAAGGCAGGAATAACCAGAATAAGCTGCAGAAAGCACAATTCCCAAAATAAGCCAGGAATAAGGCAGGAATAAGCCAGGAATAAGCCAGGAATAAGGCAGGAATAAGCAGAATAAGCTGCAGAAAGCAAAATTCCCAAAATAAGCCAGGAATAAGGCAGGAATAAGCCAGGAATAAGCCAGGAATAAGGCAGGAATAAGGCAGGAATAACCAGAATAAGCTGCAGAAAGCACAATTCCCAAAATAAGCCAGGAATAAGGCAGGAATAACCAGAATAAGCTGCAGAAAGCACAATTCCCAAAATAAGCCAGGAATAAGGCAGGAATAAGCCAGGAATAAGGCAGGAATAAGGCAGGAATAAGCAGAATAAGCTGCAGAAAGCACAATTCCCAAAATAAGCCAGGAATAAGCCAGGAGTAAGCCAGGAATAAGGCAGGAATAAGCAGGATAAGCAATTCAAAAGTAAGGCAGGAATGAGCAGAATAGAATAAGTTCCAGAATGCAAACAAAAAGGAAAAAACAAGGCAGGAACAAGGAACCATGTTAATTTACTTTAGATAAAACCAGTTTTGTTGCATTGTGCATACATGGACAAAAAACATGTATCAAATGTCGTTGGCTTATTTCTGCCTGTACTGGCTCAATGGTTTCTTCTGCAAGTCTTGTATTTCGGAGATAATTATATATTATTGGGCTGATTCTTGAACTTCAGTGAACGACAATGTTTGGTTCTGTTTGTCAAAAAAGGGTCAATCCTTTTGTAATTCGTTCATGTTTTCCATTTGTCCAAATTGGAAAGGTTACTCATTAATAAATCAATTGTTTGTGTGAGAGCTCAGAACAGTTCACTGCAACTGCAGTTTTGTAGTGGCACTGCACACCGTTCCCATTATTTGCACCAAAGATGCAGCCACTGATGCCGTTGTCCCATCGCTGTAGCTTTGCAGTGCACCGCCGATCCCCCATGCCACGGCCACCACCATTTTCCTAAGGCCAGCTCAAGTGGTAATCACCTTTGATTTATAGACATATTTATGCCTGTGTTTATCTGGATTGTGGTACGTTTTTGGCTTCAAGGGGGTTCTATCATGACTGCAGCGAATCAGGCATCAATCGTTTCTTCCAACCATCATCAGCAGAGAGCCCTCTGTTCTGTCACAAGAAACAAATCCCTGTCAAAAAAAGAATATATATATATATATACATATATATTATATATATATATTTTTGTTTATGGGACATTTGGTCCAGGGTATTTGTGGCAGAGCAGCATGATGGCATCTGATTCTCGTCCGTGCACATACCGACAGAGAGCAGTGGACAAAACAAAGTCACAAGAACTTTGACTTAACTTAGTTAGTTACTTACTTCTGCAGAGTCTCCCAATCCTTGTTTTGCATTGTTACATTCTCTGAATCAGAGTTTGGTCCGCATCGCGTGGAGCCGGTCAGTGTGGTGTTTGCACAGAGTGTTGGTGACCATGAACAACAGGCATGTGATTTTGTATATAATATTTGTGATGCCTCCTGATTTTTTGTATATGCTGGATGCCTCCTGAAATGGGAACACACAAATAAAATCAGAAACTGCTGAGAAGCCATTTTGGTTCCAAGTGCCCGGGCCCCAAATAAGAACCCCAAACAACTCGTTTTGTGAAGCTGACTTAGCAGATTATCGTTGTCATCGTCATGGCAAAGTCTTTGTCATCACAGTCGCAGGGAAGAACTTCCAGTGCTGCGGAATCTACCCGCCCTACCAGTTCACAGTCGCAGGATTTGCAGACCATGACCGAAGCTGCAACACGACCCCAGCTTCGCCGGCTGAAACCTTTGAATCCCAACGACATCCCTTTTGAGAATGATGATGCGATGAATGGCCCCCATCCCATTGATTTGAATTCCTTCAGTGTCAGTTGGTGGGCCAGGGGTGAATTTGTGGTTCGTGGAAAGACCAAGTCTGAAGGTGGTCCATCATCTTCAGAGAAGCCAAGTGACAAAGGTGCTGATGATTCAGCGTCTGACTCCTTGCAGTCGTTGGTGGATCGGGTGGCCAATATGGACCTGAACGAGCGCAATGGCAAAATGACCGACTACTTTGACCGTCCCAACAGTGGCAAACACCGTCAAGTTGGTTTTCGTGCTACCCATGTCAAGAAGACACACACCAAGCAAGCCACGCAAAGCGTGAAGACTTCGAAGATTACTGATTTCTTTCCGAAAAGGTCCAATAAGTGACCATTTAGAGTAGGATCGTATTATTAGACTTGAAGCTGCAGGGTTGATGTTTGTGACAGGGTTGGGCTGGCAATAAATCAACTATTATTAATATTGATTGCATTGAATTCAACATTTCAATTTTCATCTAACACTGACGACCTTAACAAACGATTCGATTAGACTTGTCTTTGTTCTTGTCTCAGAAGCCCTGTTTACAGATATCAAATTTATCAAGATCCCTGCCCGTGCTGAATCGCAGTAGCAGAGGGGACGTGCTTTAAGCTGCCACAGTCCAGCCCACAATCACAAAAAAATCGAAAAACGAAGTGGCGCTAGTGTGCTCGGTGTTTACCAGAGGCTCTGGATTCGTTAAGTAAAGCCGCAATTCTTTATCCTGAGGGAATCGAAAAGTTGGTTAGTAACAGCAAATAACCCTCATGACATGATCTGATAATGCTCGCAACACGGCTCAGGTGCTTCCAAAGATTGTTTCAGAACGAATGGATGGCAAGGACATCTTCAGGCTGGGATTTGGGAAGTCTGTTTCATTAATTTTGTGTGTTATTAGGTGACATTAATTGTTGATTGATGTATCGTTTACCGATAAGTTTAGTTGGTATGGTTGAAAAATTTAAGATTTGAAACCTTTTGTTCAATGAATGCTGGAAAAATGAAATGAATTGCCCAACGCAGTTCACACTGACTGAGGTTGGAAGTGAGAGTCATGTTAACCGTTTAGTCGAGGGTCCTGACCCTTATGACGAGATTGAAATAACGACAAGCCTCTTGAATTTTGATTTCATTTTGGTTTCCTGGTCGATGGATTGTTTTCTAGAATCTACCTTTTCAAAATCCTTCCATGAGCCAGGCCTGCGATCGGAAAGAAGGACTCCACCGCATTCTTTGTGCGGAGGCCCAAACCGTCCCTCAGTTCAGTTGTGCAGCCATGGACAGAAACATACAAACTATTTTATTGATGATATCTGAGTTGTGATATGGCACATGGATGAAACTACCGTGTCTATATTCATAATAGCACACTTCCCTGGGATGCACAACGTTACCAGTGTCATTGCCACCATTTTGGAATTGAAATTCATGGTGACCAGTCTCCCCTGCTTTCCAAATTGCCGCATTGTGGCTATGATGATAATCTTGGCAGTCAGTGAAGCCTCAAAAATGATTTTCAAAGCAAATTATTTTACGGGGATGTTTGGGGTGGGTGTATTGAAACAAATGGCAACATTCCCACAATCTGTTTGTACCAATGATTGTCGATGGCTTTCTTACCGACCACCTGACCATTGACACAGGAATGATAGTGGCAATTTGGGGATCCCAGTTTCCTTTCACATGCCAAATTCCCAATGAAAACGAAAACAATTTCACAGTTCAACAGAACAATACAAAGAGTTTTCATTCTTGGTTTGATTTTGTCAACCCTGACCAGACCTGATCATGTCTGAATCTGATTTTAAAACTCTATCTGCGATGCCGCTCAGCATGTGGATAGGACAACCCAAAAACCTTGCTGGGACCATGGTCATTTCCTGCGTTCAGAAATACCACATCCAGTATTTATTAGAACAACATGGGTTTCTATTTACAAGTTGTGTTTAGAAACACTGGAACATTTCCCATCATTTTGTATGATCATGTTATACTAACCTTACCTGCCTATTATTTCATCATGGCCCATTTTTTGTGACCACCAAGGGTACAAAACCCCAACATGCAACATAGTGTATGGCAGTGGGAATCGTAATGTCGTCATATGTCATTAAAATTGTTCTTGGTTTTTGTAGACCAAGAGCCCTTGATTGATTACTGATGATTCATTTATGGGCCACCAAATCCAACACTAGCAAGTCCCGGCCCCAGGCTATCCTCAAGTTGCTACAACACACCCTACACTTGATGACGGGTGGCACGAAAGGTCTTGACTTTTTCATTCCTCAGTGGGCGCGGCCATCACGGGATTGGTGCAAGGGAGACGACAGCTTAGATGCTGAGCTAACTGATGTGGATGACCCGTCATGGGGTGTGCTACGGGTGGTAGCTTGAATGATTTAAATCATCTTCAGTTGTTGGCTTTTTTCATGTTCTCGTTGTTTATAACATATTTTGTTAAACCAATGTTACAATGAATTGGGGGTCCCCTTTCCAGATTCCACAATGGTTGTAATGATTCAATGACAGGATGATACACCCCAAAATTTAAGTTAAGGGTTGCCAAGGGCCGTAGCCATCGGAACTTATTAAAAAGATTGTCAAAGTCTCTTGAAAACCTGAACACGGTGTGAATCAGATTCTGTCTGATTGTCAAAGTCTTTTTAGAACCAAACGCGGTGTGAATAAAGAATAAAGCATCAGGCACTCATGTCATGATCAAATCGCCCAGGTTTGTGATGAGGAGGGCTGTCAAAACAAGGCCCTACATTTTTTGAGTTCCTACGTTGGACTGCGCTTGGGGGTGACACCAGAAGCATGTCACCCTAAGTGGAATGCATTTCGCCGCGCAGCAGAACACAGTCAACTGCAGTTCGACCTCATGCGTTTGACCATAGCTTGTAACTATGGCCACGGGACCAAACTGACGGGAGAGCGTGCTACAAACAGACGCTTGATGCTGGAGAGTTATCTTTCAAAACAGAGTGAAGCATGGTTTGAGGATATCAGTGCCGAAATTGCATGTGACCGGGGCATAAATGACTTAAATGATGCTCAGTCGTGCCGTGCTTTGGTAGAAGACTTTCTGGAATGTCCGAGTATCAGGAGAAGAGGGGATTACGACCCTCGGTGACACAGTTACCCCTTCTAATTCTATTTATATTACATGTTTGGGGTGGTCTTGTCCAAGGAAAGGTTCCACCAACAGCATTACTATTATTAACATCTTTTTGTTGCCGGAAAACCAGGCGAAAAACAAGAGCTGGTTCGGAGTGCTCAACCTGCTGACCCTGTTGAAGAGTGACTGGACAATTCTGCGCGAAGCGTCTAATGCCATCCTTGCAGAATCCCATGGAGCTGCAACTTGTTGTTCTCTATTAAACTGTGTTTTGCATTTTCGAAGAGTTCAACTTGTTTCAACGAGAACAAGTCAAACCCTGTAACTCAGAAACCGGTAACCAGTGACTTGACTTTGGCTCCCAGACTTTGCCCACCTAGGACCTCTCTGACAGTGACGCCGACAGCAATGACAACATTGACTTTGACGAGCATCGTGATGATCGTCGATCTGAGGATGGTGATCATGATCAACCTCCTGATGGGGGGGCAGCTGCGGCTGATCAGCTAGATGCTGATGATGGCGGTGTTCGAATGCCCAAACCCATGAAAAAATCTGAATTCTACAAGGCCTACAAATCAAAGGGATCCCACCAAATGTATTGTGACATCATGAATGACCCGTCTTTGCGTGCATCAGCTGAACTGTTGACCAGAATCACCAAACCGCTTCACAAGCGTTATCAATTTGATCTGAAGACCAACCAAAAGGGCCTCAAAGAGATTCTGGAATGGAATGCCCAGCGCAGCCTTGGGTCGTCATTTGCAGTGGTGAGGGATATCATGAAAGTGACTGTGTCCCCTGACTTGTGCAAAGTCATGCGAATGTCACCTCCATGCTTGCCTCCGATTCCCCCTGACGCTACAGTACTGGATGAAGATTTTCTACTTATCGGCAAAGTGTTTCGCTTTGGGGTACATTTAGCTGGAAATTTTGCATGGTCTGAGATGCTTCACAGGCTTACGTTACCCTTGGCGGCCAATTCATTGCTTGCGGAAAATGAACTGGACAAGAAACGTGGGATGCGTCGTCTGAAAAAAATGGTGGAAGCCATTTTCAAAGCTGAAAATTTGATTGAGGAAAGATTGGAACTTGGGGGATGTTTGAAAGATTTGGCATTTCAAGAAGAAACCTTTGCCCGGGAAGTGATGATCAATTTGAAGAGGGGTGGTTACAAATTGGGCCAGCCTGCTACAACCCAAGTCACCAAAGCGATGACGAAATTTTCTGGTGGATCATCATCAACAAAAGAGATTCTGGAGTCAACCTTTGGTCACTTAGCACACGTCGTTGCAAAAAATTCGACCAACAAGTCGATGGCCATGACAAACCTGTGGTTCTACCTTACCACCAGTTCATTTGTGAAGGCAAGTGGCATGATGCAGAACCTCCCCAGTCCACAAGATTGGGTGAAATGGGTTTCACGGTATGGTCTGCAATCTGGGCTTCAAGATGACTCTATGTATAAGAGATACAATTCTGCATTCCAGGGTTCCAAGACCGCAATTCCACGAGCTGAAGATATACAGATCCCGCGAAATGCGCAAGGGGTTGCCAAGACTGAATGGCGACTATCAGGACCAATGTCGCACTACAAATCTTCAGCTGCTATGGCCTACTTGCTACATGACCAGGATTCAGATTTTCAGCACTGTCCCCACGCGTGGGCAGGCCAGCCAAAGCTTTCAAAGTTCACCCGTGAATCCTATCAAAACTTATTATTACCACTTGACTTGACCCTACTGAACAATCTTCCAAATCAAGAGGTATCGTGAAACATTCTTCTTAGAACAACATTTGAAAAGTTTTGGGATTTACCACTCTGGTCAAAAGATCCAATCTGATCATTTCACATGGGGAGTTGATATATCAAAGTAAGTATAGGTAATTATAATGTATAAAAATAAAGGTTAGACGATACACTGTCACTGTAGGGGTGCCACCAAGTCAAACTAGAATCATTTGATGAACCTGAGCAAGCATCATCCCATATTTTTTTGGGACCCGTTCAGCCCACAAAAACTACCTTAGGAGCCAAAATGCAATCTGCAGCTGCAGGCGTGTTCTTCCTCAGGGGGCAGATCTTCTGGGATTCGAGCAGCGACGACTACTTCTTGAGCCTTGGTTTCCATGGCTGGTGTGCTCTGGGTGTTCACTTGCGGAAGGTGGTGATTGGCGACCAGGCCGGATATTTACTTATCACAGTTCTATCAAACTTACAGTGGTGATGATCGAACAAACATAAGTTAATTCAAGAGCTATTATTGGCCTGACCTTTTGCATTTCCAGCTGAAAACAGAATGAATTGAGAAATAATTTGACACGTAACATTTGGGTCGGTGTGAGCTTTGGTCTGTAAGAATATGTGCATGGAAATATTCATAAGATCTAGGTTTGTGCATGGAAATATTCTTAAGAATATGTGCATTGGTAACCGGTACCACGTATTAACTTAACACATTATTATGGGGTATTCTGGCCAAAAGTTGATTTTCCCCACTCACATTCATGGGCTTCCCCTGTCAGATCTATGTTCTTCACGATCCTGCCCAAGCTGATGAAACTTTGGGGAGCGATCTACTCTTCAACTTTTCCTTTACTCAGGATACCAAATGGAAATTCGTGACAAACATCATTTTGCCTCCTGCTTGCTTGCCAGAGCCGCTCCAGCACTTCGGATTTGCATGTCTTGTCCAGAATCACCAGGAATGGATCCTCAGAGGAACAATCGAGAACGGTTTGTTCTTAAACATGCAGAGATTGAAGCAGGTATGTACCTCACTGCAGATCAAGCCAACATCAGGCTCTGGCAAGAACGGGGCCCTCAAAAAGGTCGATTGGGCCAAACAACTAGTTGCGCACATCTGGCCAAACTGTGACCAATCTTTTTTCAAAAAGTGTGTCAACAACCTGTGTGGCTGGAATCGTGAGAAGGTGGAGATCGAGGTTCTGGCGATGGCTGCGGAAATGGATTTAAAACTTACAGAAACATGCAGAACAATGTCTCGAAGAGCATATCTTTGGGCAGGGCCGCACTTCAGCGGTCAAAAAGACGGAAAACCCAAAACCTTCTGCAGTTGAGTCTGACAAGAAAAAAGTTCGAAAAGCCAAGGAGCAAGAGAAAACTGCAAAGAAGAAGGAAGCGGAGAGATTGTTCGATCTCACTCCATCGGCGCTGAAAGCGCTACTGCCCGGAGGTGGAGACATTTGTGGAACTTTTTGGATGAGGTTCCACCCTGTCAAGAAGTTCTGGAGAGCCGATTTCCCCATTGGCACCTTTGTCTTGTTCTGGAGAAACGGTTGTTTTTTCCCACCTTTTAAATGTAGCGCTGGTCCTATTAGATTCTCATCTGACAGCAATCATTCTGTAATCTGAACATGATGAATAATCTTGAGCAGGGAGGAATGGAACCCTACATTTTTCGCATTTTTTTCCTGAACATGATGAGGTGATGCGCTTGAGCCTGAATCGTGCCAGAGGCAATGGGACACTTCACGTTGCCCTGAGCCCCTAGACGCTCTGAGGACTGTCCTTGATTGGGTATATAGACGGTGGAACCGTTCACACCCAGACCGGCAGTTCGAAATGTCAATTGGAAGCATTTTTTCAACTTTGCAGCTCCTTTTATGAATCAAAGTACTCCATCAAATCCCTTTGAATCGAACCTATATTTATATAGATGTAAGATATTAAATATGATGTTTTTTTTGGGGACTCATATACGTATTCTCTGCATTTTTCAGGGGTATCAGTTTGAGGCCAACGGATGAAACTTTGCGGGCCCATATTGCTACGTTGAAAATTCCTGGACATTGACTCGAACATTTCCCCAAATTCTGACGCATATTTGACGAGAACCAACACACCTTTGAAAAAATGGCGAGTGTCCGCACAGGGGTTTTTGGCCAGGATCTGTCGGATTGAAATGACTGAGAGCTAGGTTTTTTTTTCTTCATGGATCCAAGCGCTTCCTTCAAGTCAAGGGGATTCCCTATGTCATACACAAGTGCTTTGTCAGAAAGGAACTGTTTGAATTTGACGAAATTCACCAACATCACGGTGTTGCCAAAACAAATAGAATTGTCATAGTTAGGTGAACAATTATTGACTGAGAGCTATGTTTTTTTCTTCATGGATCCAAGCGCTTCCTTCAAGTCAAGGGGATTCCCTATGTCATACACCAAGTGCTTTCTCAGAAAGTAACTGTTTTGAATTTGACGAAATTCACCAACATCACGGTGTTGCGAATCGTCAAAGTTTGGTGAACAATTCGGTTGTTAGTTAACCACACCAACTTTACAAAATAAGGATTGGGGCGACCTGCACATGCAATTTGTTTCTGATAGCTACTCCGAATTGATTAAGGCTGCGTGTTTTGAGGGCCAAGAAAAAACAACAATGGGGACACTAACATTGGGATACACTAACGGGTTGAACAACGACAAGATGATGCAGTATTCTGGAATAAAAAATAGTGTTTACCATTTTGTGGATGACTGTTTGCAACAAGTATTCAACAGACCCACCATTGTGTATGATTCTTTTGAAGCCATCGAATAGGAATAAAGGTTGTTTTCCTGGTTGGTGTTGTATTTGCCTGCGCCTTCCAATAAAGGTTTCAAGACCTTTGGTCCAATTGCACAAAATAAGGCAGGAATAAGGTCGTACTGCTTGATAAGTATCAACCCAAGGGTTTTGCCAAAATAAGGTGGAAATAAGGCAGGAATAAGAATTTTACCTTATTCTGGCCTTATTCCATGGTTATTTTGGTGGATCCAAAATAAGGCCTTAATAAGGCCTTAATAAGCCCTTAATAAGGTCTTATTTTTAATTTGGGAGGGGGGGGGTACTTAGGGGCAGGGCGCTTATTGCTCCCATGATATATTCTGTAGATATGTACATGTGCAACATATGTTTTGGTTTCAGCTGATGCAAAACATCCAAAAGCATGTGCAGGTCGTGTTGCGGAAAGAACACGCGGAACTGCAAGAGTCTGGACTGAACTATGAAGTTGGCAAAGCAGGCACATCCATATAATCCACTCATATACCATCATATACCCAAGTACATATCTTGTGTGCAGTATGACAGATACGTTGCCACTTTTGATACCATTGCAATACTGCCCCCTGCCTTAAACTTCTAGAAATCCTTGTTTATTGGATTTGTGAATCCGTCCATTTTGGGGTCCCTGACCTTATTGTGGATATTGTGTTTTTTTGTCGACTGGGATTAATGCCCAAATGGTTTTCACTACTCATGGCACAATACGTACAGACATTAAAATAATTCACATCAAGTTGATGCCATTCTCGCTTTTTGATGTTCACCAGAAGTAAGACATATATATAGACATATTAGTTTGTTCCAGCTCTCCAAAAACATGATAGATCATGATCCCTCATTGACTCCTTCTTTACACTCTTCAGAATCTAAAACGCCAACCAGATTTGTTTGTTCCACTAGTGTTGCTGTCTTCATCAAGGATTTTGTTTGGTACCTCAATATTGTATCGCATTTCAGGCCACATGTTCTGGAGAGGTTCCACAGGGTTTTCTATATTGGGTTTATGGTGATTATAACTATAGTTATCGAGTTATAGATGGGTTTGTACGACATCTTATATCTGGGGGGGCACTACCTTGCATGTACGCTGATGTTTGTGTACCTGGTTTTCCGCCTTGTGGTTTGGCCGATTGCTTGACTTCCAGAATTTGCTGAGGATCCGCAGTTTGGTTGTCCATAGCCCTAACTTCTTATGCCATATGCCTGAGTGGGTGAACATCTATGAGCACCAGCTATACCCTCTGGTAATTTAACATAGCTATTGAACATGGACATTCATAGTTGATTTTCCCATTAAAAAAATGGTGATTTTCCATAGTTATGTTAGTTTCCCAGAGGGTACATGTATATGAAAACCAAGGGATTCCCATGGCTTTGACCGTATCCCATAGCCATTTTCCCATTCCATCGGTATCCGCTGGAAGCGTTCCTTGCTCAGGCCTAAAATAGGGGTACCCCCAAATCATCCATTTTAATAGGATTTTCCATTATAAACCATCCATTTTTGGGTACCCCCATTTTAGGAAACCCCCAAATGGATCTGTTTGTGCAGTGTCGATGATCCATTGAGACAGGAAGTCACTTTTATTTGTAGATGTACTGTATCATGTGTATATATGTATATAGATACACATCTATGAGGACAGCTTTGATATGATATAGAGGCATGCATATATTACACACCCATAGCCATACCCATGCACGCGGAGTTATTTGTGTGCAGATACGATTGTCACGATAATCACTGTACTGTGTAAATATACACATGGCAACATACAGCAGAACACAACAGTTGCATGTTGTGTGGCTATGATGTGACTATGATGTATGATATTCATTGTTTGTATGTATATGTATAAATATGGTGTGTATATATATATATATATGTGTATATATATATATGTATATATATATATATGTATATATATGTATATATGTATATATGTATATATATATATGTATATATGTATATATATATGTATATATGTATATATATATATATGTATATATGTATATATGTATATATGTATATATGTATATATGTATATATGTATATATGTATATATGTATATATGTATATATGTATATATGTATATATGTATATGTGTATATTACGCAGCTACTGGTGCCAGTAGGGAATGTAAAAAAAAAACAAATGATAGAATGTTCCAATCGTACGGAAGCAAATGTGCGTAGACCTTTGGGTAATATGTATCAATATATATATATATATAATATATATATCCATATGAATATACATGTCATATTCATTGAATTGCATGCATACTTGAGCTTTACTCTGTCATCAGTTTTCAAGCTACCTCAGTAGGATCCTGCCAAGGCAAAGCCTTGCGGAAGTGGAAGCGTTGCGTGTGCGCAGTGACATGCTGGAAACGGATTTGAAAACTTGCACCTCGGCCACCCACAGACTATGTCCCGGAGACCAGGAGCAATGCCCCGATCCTTTCAGTATGGAATCTAACCTGGATGTTGAAAACCATACATTTTGTCATGTATGTCCATTTTTAGATGATTTTGTTGTCAACATGTGGAAATGTGATTACCAGACTGTTTTTTCAAGAAGGTAGGTGCTGGTGACATCATTTTAAGCTTGTTTGGTTCTGCGGACAGATATGTGGTCATATTGTATTGTGTATACATGTGTGTTTGCATTCAGGTGTGTGTTTGATATCCAGAAAGGAGGGACTTACGAGGCAGGGTGATCAACGACGTAGGATTTCTGGATTCACCCAAACAATATCGGTTTACATCACATACATGGAGCGCATTTACATGGATTCTTGACGAATTCCAATCCCAGTGACGCTCGACCAAGTAAGGCAAACCACCACCCCCAAGCGAGACACTGGCGGACGCTGAGCCGCTGGCGCTTCAGGAGCAACGGAGCAACTGGGCGGTTTTTGTCGCACGTTGGGTTAAAACATGTTGGGGATGATCCCAGATGAAAACCATAGGAAAACTATAGGAAAATGGTGATTTGATGGGATTTCAATGGAATTAATGATGATTTACCCTCTGGTAAACTAACAGTTTGCTATTGAAAATGGCCATTGAAATAGCGGATTTTCCCATGAAACATGGTGATTTTCCATAGTTATGTTAGTTCACCAGAGGATAGCAGAGTTTGTTGGTCAATCTTTGCACAGAGTTTGTTGGGATTCTGCATAGCTCCATGTTGGTGCAATGACGTGAAATGAACATGTTTGTTGCTTACAGCGCTGTGCCAATCAATTTTGGGTTGGTGCTTTCAAGTTAATTTTTGGTTCCCCGTCCACAAAACTCAATTATGATATATTTTGATCCCAACTGAGTTTGGAATGGCTAGCTTTATCAAAGCATATACAGAGTCGATACGCAAGTTGAGTCCTGTTCTAGTTCGATTGCGTTACTTCTTCTCTGTTTAACTGGTAAAATTTCCAGCATTTCCCCCAAGTAAGTCTGAATGAATGGCTCCGAATTACCCCAAGAAATGCCACACATGGACGCCTAAATCATAACCTGGACTTGATCCACAGATGACTTCTTAAATGTTCCCATTGGTCAATCTGATCAATCCACCAAAACTGGAGAATCTGTATGTATTTTTTGGTTTGTTTCATAGAATTTACCCTCTGGTTATTTAACATAGCCATGGAACATGGCCCATTTATCGATGATTTATGGTGATTTCCCCCTACTGAAAATGGTGGTTTTCCATTGCTATGTTAAACAACCGGAGAGTGTGGTCCATGTTTGTTTCTTTCATGATCCCCTTCAGCAACTCCAATCAGATGGGTCCAACACGCACAGGACTTGGCACCGGCCGACTGGAGAGAGGCTCTAGAGGTCGTTGACAAGGCTCGAATGAAAGGGATGGGACGATTTAACCACTTTATCAGACTTTATCGATTAATGTAGGTAAAACCACAATAAAGCACCCGTTTGGGAATAATTTATACCACCCACTTGTATTTATCGTAAAAATTGGGGATGGTGTATTCTTGTTTTACCAACACTAATGTGGTTTTCAACCAGCAATCGAGTAATGTGGAAATACAGCATATAGTATATAATGGGAATCATCCTCAAAAGGCCTGATTTTAGCTATTTTTGAGAGCGGAAAGAGGATCCAGATGTTGCCTCAGTTTCCAGTGTAGGGCCTGATGAACTTCCTCTGGAAGATTTGGAAGTATGGGCTGAGACGACCTTTGAGCGGAAAATCCAACCGGGCGACATTGTTGCCCAACAGCAGCTTGTGCTGAAGTGTGTGGCCGACCTCAAAAGTTGTCGTCTCTTGGCCGATCGAAAGGCCGATCTTGAGAGATGCGCAGTGTTGTTTGAGCATCCGCAGAGTCGCCCGAGTGTCCGCAGACTGGCTCAAGATTCAAGATAGTGGCCCGGAAACTTCTCTCTCTCTCTCTCTCAAGAGTCACGATGAAGAGGAAGTGCGCAGGAGGAAACAAAGGAGCAGAAGCGCGAAGAGGAAGAGAGGCGGCGTTACGTCGAGTACGTCGAGTGGGTCAAGGACCAAGTGAAGGCCCTGAAGAGGGTGACCACAGATGAAATGCATGCGTCAGCGGTGGTCACAGTACAGATGGTCACACATGCTGAGTTCTTTCTGGCCAGCGCAAGAACCAAATTGAAAATGTTGGCCCAGGTCTATCCCATTGATCATCATTTCCCCCAGTTCACTGGCCATGTTTCATCCACGATTAATTGTCAACACCTCAACTGCTCAGCGTTGTGCTTAGCACAAGAACTGGAACAGTGAGTTACACATGTGCGCGATGTCCCAGAGGCGAACTGTTGCAGCATGCGAAAATAGCTGATGTTGATCGGTTAAACTTGTACATTAGTACATAACATATACTGTACACCCAAACAGAAATGTGGTTTTACCATGTTTTAACTGTAGGAAAAAAGTACAGCAGCAATGATTGTGGATTCCTGAATAGTTTCATTCACAATGTTCAGCGAATGCAACTTCTACCAAGTATACTGCCGGAGTAACACATCAGTGAATTGACCCTTGTAAGTTGGACATGAATCATGGCTGTTGGGATGTGCCCTTGGCCGGAAGAGGGGACTCAAACCGGGCGGCTTGACCACGAAGGGAGTTACAAACAAGGTGACGCCCCCCAGTTTTGTTTGTTGGTTTACAAATGCTTACAACCTCAAACAACTAGTTCGAATATATCTGTGAAGTACACCACTGTTCACTTTGTTGTAAACCAACTTAGCTGCCGTTCAGGGGCACCAACCTTGTATTATCGATATGCAACCATTTCTGGCTCATGTTAATTCGATAAACAATAATGTACATATGTAAGCACTTGCATAATGTTGTATTGGCTAATAAGCATATAGTTCCCATACTTCCCATATCCCTAGTTTATCCCCATTATATATCCTCAAAATATCCATACAGTTCCCAATCTAGCAATCATTTAAGTCACCTAAGTCACTTAAGTCACTTAAGTCTCCATACTTCCCATATATTTGGTTATATTCCCACAAGATATCCCCATTATATTCCCATCATATCCCCATCATATCCATATATATATATATACTCCCTATGGATCCAAACACTGTCTGAGAAGGTATTTAACCTTCTAAATCATACCCCAAGTACTTCCTAAGAAGGTACTTGGATCCATATCCATATATTTCCCGTACTTTTCACATTTGGATTTCCACCACTCTTAGTCTACCCGGGAGGCGCGGCTCTTCCGAAGCGCCATGGACGAGCGTGAGCTCCCTGCCTTGGCCAACTACCTGCAACGTGCCGTGGCTGTGATGGCCAGTGGGGCCCTAAATTGCAACGTTGAGGTGGTACCCTCTGGTAAACTAACATTTTGCAATGGAAAATCATCATTTTTCATGGGAAAATCCACTATTTCAATGGCCATGTTCAATAGCTATGTTAGTTTACCAGAGGGTAATTTAGGCTTAGGCCAAAGTGTTTATTTAACCAAAAGTGAAGGAAAATTGTGATTGATACAGATTGATACAGTTGATTTATGATAGCTAAGTTGGTGGAAATAACTAGGTCAAGTAGGCTTTGGTGGTTGTAGCTCTAGTTGGATGGAGTATATTTACATGTATTATATTTACCAACATTTGCCAGAAAAATGGCTCAAACATTGGTAAATATAGCATACATGCATCGTGTGGACTAGTTATAAACCAACTCTGCGAATGATTTGGGACCTCTTCCTGTAAAGCAGCAGACTCAGCTCAGGTGAAATCAGCTGCTTGAAGTCCCGCAGTGCCGTGGCTACCCGGGACAGGGAGAGCGGCGACCCCCATTGCCCATGGGGTATAGGATCGTATAGACATATGGAGGTTTCCTAAACTGGGGGTACCCCTAAATCATCCATTTTAATAGGATTTTCAACTATAAACCATTTATGGAAACCCCCATATTTGGATATATTTGGAGGATCATCCCACTTGGCAAATGGAATTATTGACCAGCGATATACTAACAAGTTACCAAGCGGAATGATCCTCCACGTATAGGTTATTTCTTGTTGTGCGTCAAAAATTGGCCATGTATTTGATGGAACATTGTGGGCTTGGTCAATCAAATAGTATGACATGCACATGTCACTCAAAAAACATCGATGGTTTCTATCCAACAATAGGGTCTGCGGGTGCTTGTCGACACATACCCATAATCGTTGCTAGCAAAACCTTGGGGAACTGTATTGTAGATAATATATGTATATGATCACAACCGCAGTTGTGACCTAAAAGCCAAGAAGTAATGGTTCATTTCCCACTCTCTCCATTCATTTTCCATATTATGGTGGTTTACCCACCTACCCCATTGACCCTTACAAGAAGCCTGAAGCCACAAGTAAGGATGAAATAATGTTTGCGTTGGATGAGGGAATCTATCAACAAGACTTGGCAGAGACTTTTGCATTGCAGGAGTGGCAACGTCGCCTCCTGCTTCAGAAGAGAAAGTGCTTGAACACACAATATTGAATGTGGCTACTTGCCCGAAGGGCACAGGAAACTGCTTAAGCAGAATGTGTTGCGCTTCAATCTGCAGAGTTTCCTCTTCGGCGCCAGCAGAACGGTTGTGAGGTACGGCTGATTTAAGGCGAGACAATTGGCTCCTTGACTCCTCAGTCGCACCTGAATGACCATCCTATACTGCAATTGATAAATTAGCACATGGTCAGTAGTTTTTTTTGTGATTACCTACTTGTTTGTCGGATGGGGGAAGAATCAGGAAACTGAAACTGGCAGTATTTTGTGATCATCCAAGTAGGATTGCCATAAAGTGGTTGATGGCTGAAGTTGGCGAGTGATTCACAAGTGGGGCATCTCCCATGGAACATCCCAAATATATAGGTGGTTGTTATGTTGAATCCAGATACTGGAAGAGTGAAAGGGTCAAACACCGAGTTTTATAGTTCACATGTTGCGACCCCTCTACATTTGCAATTGACTGGTTTGTCAGATTTTGTGAGTAAAGTGGCAACCATCTATACTGGCAAGCAAATGAAAGCACACAGATTCTAACTGTTCTAACCCCTGACATTGCCCGTTCCCTGCGGATCCCTCGAATCATACTCTCTGGTAAATGGAAAATAGCCCAACTTAGATGAATAATAGCTCATGTACGTGCTAAGAATGGGCATTTTCTGAAATTGCCACCCATAAATGTCCTACTTCGAAAAAAATGGTGATTTAGGCTATGTCAAATTTCTCAGAGGCCACCCAATCTACTTTGATCTACCGAGCGCCCAAGGAGACTATCCACGCTGTGCCGCCGCGCGGCAGATGAGGGGCCGAATCCTGGACGCGTGTCATGGCCCACTGTTTCGTGAGCCGTGAGACGTGCCATCGGACTGTGGCCCGGGGAAAGATGTCCCAGATGAAAACCATAGGAAAACCATAGGAAAATTGTGATTTAATGGGATTTTAATGGAATTAATGATGATTTACCCTCTTGTAATTTAACAGTTAGCTATTGAAAATGGCCATAGAAATAGTTGATTTTCCCATTAAAGATGGTGATGTTCCATAGTTATGTTAGTTTACCAGAGGGTATCACTGGTGGGTTTTAAGATGTTTTAATCCCCGAACTAAATGGGATGGTTCCTAGCTGGGAAAATCATCCAAAATGAGCCAGCGATTCCATGGCGAACTGTACAATACCCAGAGGGTAGTGAATCGAATGCTGAATATTGTTGATATTTGACACAATATATGATGAATAATTATGTTAAGTTGCAAAGATCTAAGTCTTGAGTGAAGTTGACAGATATGGCAAAACACGCTCCATGGTAGCCTGCGGCTTTCGACACCCTGCTAAGCAGACCTTTTGCAGTGCGAGAGGAGAGGTCGAAAAGGATGCCTGATGTGAATCATGGACCAGTTGAGGCTCCCCGTTTCAAAATTTGCCAAGGTACTTCCCCAAAATGATTTCTGTATGTCTCACAGGACATGTTTTTTAATGCCTTTGGGTGCAATAGTTTTTTAAGACCCCACCTCAGGTGATGTTTGTGCAGTACTTCAGGTGTTTTATCATTCATCCCTGCAGTAGCCCAGTGTATGGTTGTAAGTGCAAGACTACATCATCCTGGTACGACACATGATACATTTGTTTGCATTGGACAAACTAGGCACAGACATGTAGAACTGTGAATGCTAAAAGTCGTTCGCAAAGATAATTAGGGAATTAATGTTGATTTTGCCCGTCTCTACATGTGAAACAGTGAACATGATAAACCATTGGATTTGTGGGTGCTCGCTTTTAACATGTTCTTTCATGTCCTTTCAATTGTCAAATTCATATTTCCCAAGTTCCTAAGATGATCCCAACTTGAGTTCTCCATGTTTGCGCTAGCGGTTGAGAGGCACTACTATCCTCAAACAGGGACACGCACTGTTGGTTCATGCTTGTCATATTTACATTTGTGTACACATATGCGGAACTGTCTTGTGTTTTCAATGGGTGTATCATGGTGTATCTGTGTCTATCATGTTGTAGAATTATGATCAACTATGTACATGGATGTACATTGTATTTATAGTATATCCACACACATATTCTGCCAATGTATGTATATATATATATATACAATCATTTTATGTACACATAGACGGTACATGTTTAGACATTGCTCAACTGTATTTTCCTCGCCCTGGCTCGACAGAATTCACTTTGCACAGCTCGCCTGAGAGACAATGAGCACAGAAAATCGCATGACAAGACGTTGGATTTAGGCAGCAAGAATAAGGATTTAGTCAGCAAAAACAAAAGGTTGTGCCCCCTTTAGGGACTATGTTCACCCATCTATATCTAAGTAAATTTGAAATAATTTGAGGTATTCATCACCATAAACAGCGGCTAACCTAGTTGCAAGTCAACTTGGGGGCACCACAGGGTGAGAATTCGACCAGCACAAATTGTGAAATTGTGATTGCAGAGCAAAAATTGGATTTAGCCATGAATAACTTGGATTGAGTCAAGCACCTGCCTTAGATAACCAGAAGAATGACAGATACAATACGATTTGCATCCGCTGACAATCAAGATATCTAATCAGGTTTAATAAGGTGTATACTAAAGTTGAGATATATCAAGGAGATGCAATCAGGAGATGTCACACACCACACATTGGTGCCTGATTTTGCTTGTAAACCGTGAAATGCACTTAGTGTGGAGGGGACACACCCAGCTCATATGGCCTGGCTCCCTCAACATTCTGAAGTGATTGATGGGGTCCTCTCCATCACAGAATAGCCACCCAGAAGATCGCCACGCCATGTTGCTTGCGACCCATCGTGGTCCGCCCATTGATTTGGATGAAGATGAGGATATAGCCCCTCCCGCCCTGACGCTTGGCACTCTTGCTGTCATTCATTGGGGATAGGAAGGTAAAGGACATTGCACAGTTGGGAATAAGTGAACCAAATCATCCCCAAGGGTCAACGTGTTTGGGATGTGAACAGCAGGGGGCCTACGTTGATTTGAGCAGTTGATCAATACATAAATTTACAATGGGCTTACACGATGTGGTGTGAATGCAAATTACGGACCATTCCACTGTTTGCCTGATATACAATATGTATATATTATATATATATATAATTATACTGTATACATATTATACATAATATGTACGTATATAATATATCTACATGGTAGAGTATAATTAACAATCTGAGGAGATCTTAGGAACCATCATGTCAAACAATGTAAGGATGTTCACAATAGAATACAGGAGAATCACTGATGGAATTGTGCCTCAATGTGGCATTTCCATAGTTTAGGGACGGTCATCAATCCGTGTGGATTTCAAACTCATTTAGAGGGTTGAATGACCATGACCCATCTTGTGACCATGGCACATATGTGTTTGTCCAAAGAAAATAGACGGTGATACGGTGATACATGTGCAATTTATGTTTATCTCAATGGATTGGTTGATGGGAAAATCTACAGGAAATCAGTGTTTTTACCATTAAATATGGGACTTTCCTGCAAATTTTCCCTCAAACCAATCTAAAGATTATCAAATGAGTATGTTGTGTTTCGCATCCAAGATGAGCCACACTACAGGTCCCTAGATCGGGATCAGAAGAGGAATGATATGATGATAAATTGGGGGCCAAACAGGGTGGCCATTCAAGGAATTGAGTCCAAAATCTTGAAGGTTGGTTTAACAATACCCAAAACGGGTCATTTAGATGGCTGCATGGCCTTTGTTTTTTTCTGCTTATTGAGCGTAAGAGAGAACATTCTATACTGTAGATGGGCGGTAAATAGTGTTGGATCCAGGTCTCTTCAAATGCTAGATGATGTCAGGGAAATGATTGGGTATGTGCATTGAAAAATGAATTGAATCGCCTGAAAAATCATCTCGTAGGTGTGAGCATGTTTTTTTTTTTTTTAACATTGTAATTAAAGAACATGATAACATTATCATGAAATTTAAGAAGAGAAGTAGCGAAGTTGTGATGTCATCTACCCATTTGACTCCATTTGTTCCCACAAGGAATCACACCCAAGCATCATCCCACTGCCCAGGACGTCGTCGAGCAGTGTGGCTACACCTGTGCGGTCACAGGCCTTCCCTAAGCGTCGCTGGGGGCAGCCAGAGCGCCCGGCGAAGTCAGGCGCGGGGCTAAGGAAGTTGCTACCTCAAGCCCATGAAACCAGTTTTTTTTTAATGTTTTCAACATGGACTGAATATGGTTATCATTCCACAAAGGGCGTGATTTCACTGACTTGTGAGTGGTATTTCGGGCCAAAACTGGAGAGTTATTCAAGGGAATTTTCAGCATTTGGCTTTGAACCGTCAAGAACATTGGATTTTTTGCTTCAATAAGGATTTCACCAGCGTAGGGGTCGATATATCATCGGAGAGTCGGAGAGTCTAGGATTTGCATCTATAGATTGTATATATGTATATATTATATTATGATATATATATATATATTAATATGATACATATATCATATATAGTGGGATACATAAATACGTATCCAGTCTCCGGGTCTACCCTTGGCAGGCTCGGAGGACTGGCTGAGCCTCACGGGCGACGATGTCCGAGCGGCAGAGGTTTGTTCAAACTGCGGTGAGGATTCAGCCGACCAGGGACATCCCATAGGAAAACCATAGGAAAACCATAGGAATGGTGATTTAATGGGATTTTAATGGGATTAATGATGAGTTACCCTCTGGTATTGCCGAACAGTTTGCTATTGTTCAAATGGTCTTAGAAATAGTGGATTGTCCCATTAAAAATTGTGATTGAAAATTGAATGAAGATGTGAAGATGGTGACGCTCAGACTTTATGTCTTGGCTTTATCAACTATTAAAAGCGACGAGGGCAAATCCTAACCATGTATTGTGGGGTTCACCTACCCAGGGGGGTTGGTCAAATTCCCATTGAATGGAATGGGTCATGCGGGCAAGGACAATTGTGGGATGGTTCAAAAGTCATCAGAATTTCAATTGAGTACGAGTTTTCATTAACTACAGTGAATTGGTTGTACCCCTTCCATACATCCCCAACCTTGGCTAGATACTTTAGTACTTTAATCTGTTTGTGACGGTGCCACACACCACTGAACTTTCGGCGTCACATTGTTACAGACCGTATAAACTCATTTACAAAAGAAGATCTCAGGCCTAATTTGCTTGCATTTTCACTTGCACGTTTTTACCTGTTTCATGGTATGTAATTTGGCATCTTTGCAGTTTGCTCCTTGATCCCGCCAATACGACAAGGTAGTTCGGCAGTGAGATTGTCCGTTCGCATCGGCCTATGAATGGGAATATCTACTAATCAGCTAAACATCTATTCCTTTTTGTAGAGTATCTAAGATTGGAAATGTTCCACAAACCATGGGATTGATCTACTTACTTCAACCAACTTAACGATTTGGGACTCCATCTTTTGAGGGCAATCAAATATGGCAATTGAACCCGGGGGTTGACTAGGTGATCCAAGGGGTCATACACCAATTGCCCCCTTAATTGAACCGAATTCCTACAAGGTCGCGCACCCCGGTTGGGATGTGTTTCTTGGCTGATGTTCACCCAGCCCTCGTGATATTTCATCACCATGTTAAGCTCAACAATTAATCATAGTTAACCCAACAGGCAATCATAGTTAACCTATAGATACCTGTAATATCCTGTAATGTAGTATATGTTTATCTATGTTCTTTCAACCAACTGGGCAATAATAAATCAACTACCCTGTGGTTATTTAACAGTTCGCCATGCAGAATCCCTGAACTAAATGGAGGCTTTAATGGGAAAATCATCCAAAATTCGCCAGCTATTCCATGGCTATGTTAGTCATAACCAGAGGGTATAGTATGAATATGGGTTTGTCTGGAAAATAGGGGATACCCATAAACAGCCATTTTCATAGGGAAAATTATGATAATACATGATTGACTGAATTGGTTTAAGGGAAAATTTTAACCGGAAAACCCTATATTTCATGGGAAAATCCATGGTTTCGTGCCCCCCAGTTATGTTTGTTGGTTTATAAACCATAGTAACTATAGTTATATCTACAATAAACCCTAGTTATTGGAGTTATAAACCAACTTAGCTAACCAGGGGGCACCACCTTGTATATATACCGTATATCTCAACCCAATGGAGATCCTCAGGCCATGACGAGTCAAGCCTTGCGTGTTGCTCGAGCTGCGTGGGAGCCCAGGATTTTTTTTCGAAGCGCGGTAGAGTTTCGTGATCCGCAAGGGAGGAAAGAACTCTGAGCTGTATAGAATATCTGATATAGAATATAGTGATATATAATGATGAGTTTGAGCTGTTTATATAATATAGTGATATATATAATTATATAATGATGACTTTTTAATAGAAGTTTATAGAATATAGACGAATAATAATTATGTATATGTATATGTTTGAGCTGTTTTGGGACCCCCGACATCCGGAGTGGGTACAACAACAGTGGCAGAGGAATTCAAACCCAAGCTAGGGACTTGCTAAGCCATCTTACTAGCCACTTGTGCCAGTGTATCGATAATCTAAGGGCTAGGTTGTACACATCGGCGGTTCTTGCGAGTTGTGCCTTCTCTTTGGCGGCCTCAACATGGCAGGGGAAGAAATCAATGGGCTTCCAATTTTCAGACAATCCCATCTATGTAGATATATGATGATACATGTGCAAAAGTACATGCACACATACACACACATATAGAATATCATATAATATATGTCCATAATTATGTATATATATATATACAGTTCACCTTATTGATATATATATATATATATTATGTGTATACAATTATATAAGCATTGTTTGATGTATACAGTTCTATATTTAAATATGAACATAGAGTTTAGCCACCCCCAAGGATGACTCCTTGGGGTTTTCTCTGCAGGAATGGCATCAAGCTCTACAGGAACTGCAGGCAGCCCGTTTTCTGTGACGTTCTGTGGAGGGGTTTGTGGGTAAGTAGATACAATAAGTAAAATATAACTAGTTACATAAGTGGGTCTATATGATTTTGGATGGGATATAACTCCTATAACTATCTATAACTCCTATTTGGGATAGCTAACTTGGTGAACATAACTCCAATAACTATGGTTAACTATGGTGCATGATACTTAAAACCAGTTCTATCAACCAACCTAGAACTGGGGGGGCTCACATTGTAGAGATTTGGGGGTTCCCTAAAATGGTGGCTCCCGAAGGAAAACCATGGTTGTTTCAATTTCTAAGTCATGGTCTATGTAATGTTGGATGATTTTGGGGTAGCCCCATGTTGGCAAACCGTCATATGAATTGTAACACGTATATAATGATCAATACTAAGGAAGTCAAGTTCCAACTGCGGTAAGTATTGATGGTATTTAATATGAATAATGTGTTTCATCCATCATATCATCATAATATTTGCATTTGCATACCCTCCTTGTAGGTACAAGATTTTGATATACGGTTCCCATTATAATGGTGTCCATCATATTTGCAGGGTAGTTGGTTCATAACCAGCACAACTTGGATTTATGGAGATATCTCTAGGGTTAGATGGGGTTATAAGCCAACTGATCTTTGGGGTGGGCACGTCCTGTGGTTTGGTCTATTCACTTGTAGATTCCAAAAAAAAACATGTTCCACTTTGAATAGTAATACATACAATATGGCCTTATATGGTCCTTCTATTCACTTGTACTATACACTTGTAGATTCCCATACAATCCCGTTTCATCACCTTTTTGAGTCGACCAGTGCTGGAGAGAGAACCCGTCAGTGTTGGACGACAAAATGATTTGGGGATGGGTCAAAACCTATGAATTTATCAACTTTAATGGGATGAACATCCATTTACCAGCTATGTTGGGGTGAACAGAATGTACCATGGTTTTGACTCATAACCATTGCTTTTTGCAACCAACAAAGATCAACTTGAACTAGGAGGATTGTGGATCAGCAAAAGCACAACGTTTACAGGGGAGAGGATCTGGAATTGGCTACCCTGTGGTCATTCCATTAGCCAAATCAGGTATGTTGAGCAGCAGATGAGAGATGTAATCCTTGTATGTCCAAAACCCCATGTTTGTTGATTCCTTTTAGATCTGTTTTGGTTGGTTGAACGCTGTACTTTTGGTGGTGCATGATATCGTTTACATGGTTAAGAAATTGAACCATTTGAAACCCCATGTTTGTTGCTTTGATCTTACATTAAATTATATATATCATTATATATATATAATTACCTTTATACGTGTACCTATAAGTACCACATGAATACACATATATGCATATATAAATATATGAATATATAAATATTATATACAAATACATATGATGTTCGACATCAAAACTTCATCAATCAAATCCAATATTCCTCAGAGCCCCAGAACTCGTTGCCAGCGGCGGTTGCGTTGCCAGCGGCCACTCAAGTCTCGTCCCCCGCGACAACTCGCCGCGCCATGAAGTGGAGTCGCTCGCGAGCCACGCCGGTGCTCCTGACGGTGCCGTGGCGGCGGCGGATCTTAATGAGTGGTTATGGGTCGTTGAAAATTCATGGGCCAACAGGGGGAGATTTTGGGAGTTTGGGTGGTGTTCGGGTGAACTTCGTTTGATTTGCGGGGAAGTTTGATCTACTGAAGTGAGTAAATTGCTGGTAAATATGTGAGCCAGACCCTATTTGAATACCACTTGTGATAGGTCATAATCCATTTCCCAAGTAGTTTTACACAGCTGGGGTTTTACTTGCTATTGGCACGATTCTGCCAATAAAACAGGACATGAAAGCCCATTCATCACTGATTAGTTTTGAACTACAATTGAGCTGCATGTTGCTTCTTGGCGTACCTTTTGATCCATTTTCCACCGCAACACAGGTAATTACACAAACATCACATCGCTGTTTCAACACCTCAGAGATCATCTCCATCAACAGGACCATAACTGAATTGGGATTCGTTGTGGGTTGCAGCACGAATCATGAATCCTGACTTCCAGGTTCATCCATCATCCAACGTGTCCAATTGCTTAACCGGCTAGTCAGGTCCCTTTCCTCGGATGATCCAAGTGGGGTGATGGGGGTCACAACCGTAGCACATCTGCGTACTATTTACCGAGGTTTACAGCAAAAAAAAACGAACGTAGCTAATCTACCAGATTAGCATGTTTAACTTTCCACGCCAAAAAAGATACTGTAAATTCTTGACCCGTTCGCAATTTTCACAAAAAGGTACCAGGTAGTGCCTCCAGTGCAACAAAACAGCTGTTCAATCACCATAAGTTCAACAGTTAAGCCATAGTTTTTTTAACCAACTTTGCCAACAAACTGGGGGCAGCACCTGTTTTTTTCATGCCTCACAGTTTGCTTCGCCAGGTGCTGCTTCTGTGGCAGGTCTGGAGTCCAAGCGCCAGCCTGGAGGAAGGCTTTGCGTGTGTGGGCGAGAAGCGAGACGCTTGGGGGTGTAGGTGGCAGTTGGACCTACCGAGGTTACCATAATACCATAGTTGTAGGGATTTATAACCCAACTTATGGAGGTTACTATCATAGTTGTGTCCGTGAATAATCCCAACTTACCCCCAAATACCCTTTTGTTCTTGACAGGTCGATTGAAACAAAATCAGCAAGACCTCGGGAATCTTTTGCTCAAGAAAATGCTGTTTTTTTTCACTAAGAACTGATGGGGAGAGTTGAAGTTTTACCAACTAGATCATGACCTGTCCATACATAGTACATGTATATATATATATATTATTATATTACATATATATATATATATGTATATACATATGGTATATGTACTATATGTAAATCGTTTATGGCTTGTTGTAAAACAATGACCATCCCCGTTTATGTAAGACACAATGACCATGTGCTCCAGGTCTGGTTGAGAAGCAAAAATCCCTTGATCATATTGAATGACACAACTTGACTTGGGGGCCACTAAATGAATAGATGCAAGAGTGTACCAGGGGGTTGGTGGCCATATTGCATATTTTTCTGCGATTGTTTTCCAGAGATGTTGTTTTCCATAGATATTGTTTGTTTTGAACGGTGCGTGTTTTGGACATTGATATTCATACTGTGGTCATCCATGCATCCCCCAAATCCAAAGCATTCAACAAATCATCCAACATTCTTCCAAGTGTTGGTAGATATACCATCCATTATTTTGGACATTATATCCCCATCCTACAATCTTTTACACAAGGTGGTGCACCTTTTTGCGTTGGCCAAGTTGGCTTATAACTGGTTCAAACACAGTTTCTGGGGATGCAATAACTATACTTAGATGGGTCTACAAACCAACTTGCACACCTAGGGGGCAGCACTCTGTGAGTTTTTTGTGAGGGAACAATGGCAAACTGGTCAAGATTGCACCATTTCTTCTGAAGGTAAAAACGCAAAATGCCATTTCTGTACCGAGGCGGATCAAGGTGTCACTAGAATGATGATTAGGATTCGGGGAATCAGCACCACGTGGCCCCATTTCACCTATTTTGAGCTATCGTTAGTGAATTGTTACAATTCAGCCAGATGATATTTCATTAGGGAGGGGACTATAGCGGCAGAAAATTGAGATCAATGAAATGGCATTGATTGGCATTGTTATTTTTTTTGCAAATCCTAATCTGATTCATTAGTGTTTGCGCAGATCATCCAGCCTCAGGAAGGATGCGTCGATTCTCCCCTGGACGACGCTACGAGTTCTCGCAGTTCTCGCGCAGCGAGCGGCCGCCGTGCGGCGATGCTGGCAGGTGCTGCTGCAGCAGGGGCAGCCCCAGCAGTGGCGGAGGAACCAAAGATGCTGAGCAAACACAGTACCCCACAATGGCAATTTTACAGGGTAGATTATATGTATAGTTTAATGATGATAACAAGCATTGGTAACAAGAGTGATTCAACTATATAGAGCCGTGGTGCCCTATTTTATCATATTTTATCAATATTTTCCGTTCAGTTTCAAGCTTGGTAATGGGATCTAACCTGATCCAAGCAACTAAACCGAATGGTTGGATATTGGGGGGTCAATACCAAAGAAACAAAAATGATGGAGAGATTCCATGTTTTTCCTTTCATTTGGGTATGTTTACCCGGTTACCGTTTGTTCAACTTTACTAGTAAACGTTCGAAGAATGCAGGATGATATAGGGATGGGTAGAACTGAATATGTCATTTCGAGGAACAATTTATTTTTGGAGAAACATCCATCAATTGTACTCAAGTGCACCATGTTTGGGGTAATGATCTACAATTTACAGTGAAAGCCCTTTACCAAATAATACCAAATATAAATAGTTATAGATTTGGGTTTCATTCCATAAACAGGGCTATGACTGACTTACAATTGGTATTTCGGGCCACAAGTGCAATGATATTTTTCAGGCTGCTGGCTCAACCACCAAGCCGCTAAGGACGCAGTGGAAGCGGCTCCGCCAGATTCAGTACATCGCGGCATTAGGAGAGAATTTTCCCCTCAAGGGGCGTCCCGGGATGTTTTGTGAAGCCAGGGCTGCACCCAGTTTTTTTTTCTTACTGGTGCTTAGCAGGGAATGAGGGAATGACCTATAATAACCATTAATAATCATCCCATTCCCCCATTCCCTACTGAGCACCAGTAAGTTTTTCAGTGTTGTTCGAATAAAACAGAAAAATGCATAAGCCTTGGGCATGAGAAAATGCACTCTGCAGAAGTTGCTGCCCAGCCGAAGGCTTCCACTCAGGGTCTACGAGCAAAGTGACTGTAAGTTCCAGGTTTAGACACGGATTCAATCCCGCTTTTGTTGTCGATACCCGTTTCAATACTCGTTCAATCCCCCACGTATGATGATACAAGCTGCATTCAATCCCATGTTTTTTTTAGATTTAGCGGTTTGCTTCCCACATAATGTATTCATATGTTCTTATTCATTTTTCAGTTTGATCCCATTCCTCTTGAATATACAACCTGTGACAATGCCTAGCGGCCTAGCGTGCATCTAAGATAATGTATATATATATATACAGTGTAGTATTCAGTCTACCAATGTCTGTTCACGAATACATATGTTCTATATTGTTCTATATGTTAATAATGCACTATATATATACAAACAAATGTAGATCCCCACCATATTTAAATATACAATCAAAGGTCACTTTATTGACACAATGATCATAACTGGAGTACACAATTATCAACGTATATTATCATACACTACCCCATATTAACCATATATGTATATTAACGTGTATTACCATGAATTGCCATGTATGACCATATATTAACCATCTAGGTATAATGTCAACCCCGCATCAATAAACCTCTAGGCTGTTTCATTGGGGGGTACCATTTAAGTATTAGATTATGACTATTGGGGATTACCCCCCTAATTAATCAACCATGGTTTATTAATCAGGGGTTTACATTAGTTGAACATAGTTGAACTATATCTATGAAGAACATTTTTCAAAACTGAGAATGTGGATGTGAATCAATAATACACTACGTTATTACAAGCATATGCTACCATACACTACCCCATATTGACCGTATATATATAATTACCATGTATTAAAACCATACTGTATATTAACCATCTAGATATACCCTTGATATACGTTACACATTTCTGTCTCTCCATTTGTTTGTCGAAAGAAACCAGGAGATCCCAACGCCAACAGCGGCAAAGGGGCCGAGGACTGGGGCCTCTGGCGCAAGGATCCGGGGCCACGGGGCGTGCGGCTCTACAACTACGACAAGTGTCTCAGATTTTTTCCGGCCAAAATGAGGAGTTCATGCGATTTAGCTGGCAAAAACATGTATTTCGATGGGAATTGAGCAACATAGATAGGATTTCATGGGATTTAACCAGCAAAAATTGTATTTTTGATGGGATTTAAGCAACAAACATGCTGATTTCGTGGGATTCGACTGGCAAAAGATGGGAATTAGCGATCTAAAATTGGGGAGTTCATCACTTTAATCCGCAACAGATGGCATTTGACCATGAAAAATAGGGGTTTTCATTAGTTTTTCACCAGCAACAAACCAATTGACAATGGGATTTTACACAATGAACAACGGATGGGCACACACGGCCCATAGGGCGAACAGGGGATTCCATTGGCTTCAACCCATGGCCATGGTGAGCAGTGTTCAAAGCCTGTTGGTTATTGGTTCGTGGATGATTATGCTATCCTTGAAATATATTGGAGATGTTCATAGGTCAATAGTCCATGAAGCGGGAATTCCGGTTCTGGACCCAGCAGTATTTCATGGAAGGAGCCTGCGATCGTTTGATAGGATAAATTGCTGTGATTTCATGGTTTAGAACATTTTAGAACATGTTTTCCCCATTAAAACAGCAATGATAAAGGTATCCATATTTTTCAGGTGTAGGTGGTGCCCACACGTTATGTTTCTCGGTTGTTTAATCTATCTAATTATCTAACTAATCACCATATTTTTTTGAATCCTAGTCCTAGTTCAACGCTTTAGTTCAACAAACTTTGCGATGGACAACTGGTGGCCCACCCCCACGGCCGCCGAGGTTAAAGCAGCGAGGCGGACTGGCGCCGGCGCAGTGGCAGTTTGATGACAAAGACTGGTGGCTGGAGGAGCTGCGAAAACGCTGATGTTGTTGAAAAGACTCGGGGTATATCAGTTGTATAACCAGTAACACCATAGGGGATGAATGTACAACCAACTATGTCATGGGGATATTTACAAAGTGATGTTTGGGTCTGTCTCAACAAATGGGGGATGGACCTTCTGGATAATTGTAATTTTGAACACGTTGATTAACCAGGTGAGTTAGGGTATGGGTTTGAATGTATGGGGCCTAGATTTGGTAGGATGAACATCACCGACAAGCTATTTTTGGGGCGGAGAAAAGGATACCAAGGTGTAGGTTTCACCATAGAGAAACTATCATACACACTAAAGAATCATAAGATACGAGAACATATAACATATCATGAAAGACGAGAAAAGGTAAAGTATCATAACATGAATATATAGGTCAAGTGTCATAAAATGCAAGAAACAACTTAAAATATATAAATAGTAAAGTGAACAATCGTGATCCCAAGTGAGTAGTAAAGGTGTTGAATCAGAGGGGCAGCTTGATCCGCATGAAACCAGCAACCTTAGGCATATCCGGATGGTTTGAATTTCACAAACGATCAATCGGTCCTACAGTATGTGTAACATTGACTCCCAAAACAAAATGTATATACAATTATATGATATGCATATATGATGTATTTACAAGCATATACATATAAGATGCATGTACATACATACATACATATTATATGTATATATATATAATATGTATATACATATATATATATACATATATATATATATATACATATCATGTATGTATATATACATATACATCATGTTGAAATATGATATTCCCAATCTGCACCAGCTGCAGCTGGTGAATCTTCAAGCAACTCTTTCAGCATCTGGGAAGGGCTCTGGGAGCATCAGGGCTCTGATGGAAGGAGCATGGCTTGATCATGGAGAAACCCGAGTTCCCAATGCCTCCAGGGAAGCAGCTCCGGCTAGATGAGGGCATTCTTAGATGGGCCATGGAGTAACCTGCTGAGTTTTTCAGGAAATTTAAGCCATGAAATTCGAGGATCACAGAGGTGTAAGGGGATATTTTCAGCCAGTTACCAACAAACCATGGTCCATCCAAGTTGGCTGCGGCTCAGGCTGCAGGATTTTGTTGCTTCCTGCAGGGTCCAGGTTGGTATTTAAGAGACCACGAGCCGAAAATGATGGGTTTTTCCCCACCTGCTAGGTGAGGGTCTCTAGATTTCAATAGATTTCATGTATATAATCGTGTCCTTCCTCCTGCTCCTCTCCTCTCCTTCTTCGCATTTCCTCATTTCTCTCCTCCTCTTCAAGTCGCCAAGCTCATAGCCAACGTCATCACCAGCTTCCTCGCCAGCTTCCTTTACACCGTCACTCTATCGCGAGCAGCCAGATACGATGTCAGACAATACTTAAATAAATGTCAGATAGAATGCCAGATAGATCATCAGAATATGTGTCAGATGAAATGTCGGAATAGATGTCAGTTGGCGGGGATCATTCGAAGTAGAGTACTTTTACAAAATGCAGAGATACATGTTGCAGTAATTTCCAAATTATAAATTGTGATAAATTGTGATAAATTGGTATATTTGATACAACAAGCCCTTTTCATGAAGTACAGTATATATATATATACTGTATACATATATATATATATATTTACACATGCACATACTACTTTATGTTCATATATTTATGTACATATACATCCACATGCAATACATATAGATCATATTGGTTTCTAAATCCAATTCACTATACTTTTTTCTCCCTCAACATCCAAAGTTACCATCACTTAGCCAGGTGATTTCAGCATCAACTTAGCCTTAGTGGCCTCACCTGGTAGAGGTTTCGCTGCATGGTTTCTCCTCCAAGGTACCTGGTCACGGGGGATCGGGAGGTCACCACCACCCTGACAGTCTCCGAGAAAGATGCGCGACTCGGGCGCGAAGGATGGGGGGTAAGCCTGGAGGGGGAGATCACCATGGCTTTCAATGGTTTTTAATGGGTTTTACCTAGCAAAATGGAGGGCGAATTCAAAGCGATGAATGGTATGACATGTTTTTGTTTTCAGCATGGAATTTGATGAAGCAATTCTTGAAGCACTTGAAGAATGGGATGTAGTGGAACTTCATGGGATTTTTAGCACCAACAAAACAGATTTAGATCGGAAAAACGCTTCGCGGAGATACCAGTCATGATGGAATTTATGGCCAGTTGAATGAGGACAATGATGTTCTAATTGGAATTGGGGTTCGCCTCTTTTCGGATAAACCCATTTGGGTTTGTCTGAACACAGGGTATACCCGTATACATCCGTATACCCCCAATTATTGTTATTTTATGGGGAGAATGAGGATTAACCGGTGGATTTAGAGGTGCACTATTTTCAGACAAACCCAAGGATGAGAGAATGTCTGAGTGACGTGAACGGAGCTAATGAATAATTGGTTGAAGTAAT
The DNA here is from genome assembly GCA_003297045.1 of Symbiodinium sp. clade C Y103. Taxonomy (NCBI): domain Eukaryota; class Dinophyceae; order Suessiales; family Symbiodiniaceae; genus Cladocopium; species Cladocopium sp. clade C. The sequence goes on from BGPT01000676.1 coordinate 254,826, forward strand.
ACAAGATCATCCTCCGCCAATCAAACATGGCTAGCTGGGAAATCCTTGAACTAGCCATGGAGATTTGTAGCTTGGAACATCATCGAACTAAATGGATTTTTTTCCAGCAAGCCTGCATGTGTGATTGCCAAAGGGTAAGTGGGTTGTAACCATCAATATAGTATGGGTTTATATTTGATAAACAATTGGCGATTAGCGGGGTATGGGGAATACATTACTTGTTTTTTTTTGAGGGTTATACTTATATACCTTTTGATCAGTGTAATGAATGGGATGGGGTCTAGACATGGAGTCAAGACCGCAATCGTTCAGCGGTCACCTTGGCCAGTTTGGTTTAACGTTTTTTGTTATACCTCAGGGAAGGCCATCAACAGCCGATCAAGATGATGCAGGACAACGAAGCTGTGTCGCAAAAGCTTGCGGACAGTCCTGAGGCATGGTTGTGGGAGAATTGAATATTCCCAAGAAATGCCAAATGGAGACTGCCACGGGTGTACTTCGATGCACAGACCACAGTGGCTGCTGCGGGACCGGAAAAACTACTGTGGATGTTGTTTGCAGTCTGACGTTGGGCCACAGGATCTTGTGATTCACTTTGCAGTGCTGTTTTCTCATCCCGTCTCGGAGCTGTACAGGCCAGTTCAAGACCATATTTCTTTAAAGCATATTATCATAATCCACCGAAAAATCACTTGAAAGAATATTCCACAAAGTATTTGAACCATGTTTTTGTGTGGTTATAATTCCGTCACTTCACGGATCCTCAGCCACCAACTGGGATGGTCCTCTAAGTGCCGGTCGAGAGTGTGATGAATTTCAGGTGGATCTTTCGCCGATCAATGCCTACAACTCAAAAACATATGGGGGTTTCCTAAAATGGGGGTACCCAAAAATGGATGGTTTATAAGGGAAAATCCTATTAAAATGGATGATTTGGGGGTACCCCTATTGTGACGGTCAAAACAGTTGAATACCACTTTGGTATTGCAGGAGTTTTTTGTCAGAGATGTGCACGAAACACTGTAAAGCGATATGGCCCCCCAAAAGCGATAATGACACAAAACAGTGGCCCCCCCCCCAAAAGCGATAACCGATAATAGCAACTACTGAGATGTATATAAAGGATTTTGACCGGTGCTCATATGCAAAATGTTACTTCAATGGTTGTAGACATGACGGCAGGAGTTGGTCAAACTGAGTTCTAGCCCTTGTAGCTGGGTTCTATTGGGAAATGATTTGGTATGTAGAAATATCTATGTCCATATAAATATATATGTATAATCACCACCCCTTTAAAGCCCCGAAACAGGGGGGGACATTGTCTAAATGTAACGGGCTATTTCTCATACCCCCCCCTCAAAATTTAAATGTATTTACGGGTTCTGATAGGTCCCCCTACGTCAAGAAACAGGCTACGGTGAGATTACATTTTTGCCTTCGGAAAGGGGGGGGGTGTAATGTCCGTAGATTCCGTGTGTCGCAGGGGGAGGGGGGGGGTCAGAGGGGGGGTGGAAGGTCATAATTGCCAAATGTCCGCAAAGTGTCCGATGGTACTGTCCGGAAACTGTTTGTAAATTGTTGGTGACTCTGTGGTGGATAAATTGTTGGTAACCATCCTACACATGAGGGTCCATACTTCCTTGCAAAAAGTGCTCAAACAAGACAGTGAAAGATACAATAAACTCATGTAACCATCATATACCTGAGGTTCATGGTTCCTTTCAGAAAGTCCTCAAATAAGAGTAAAAGATATAATAAACACATGTAGCCATCATATACCTGAGGTCCATAATTCCTTGCAGAAAGTCCTCAAATAAGACAGTAAAAGATACAATAAACG
>BGPT01000677.1:47497-59563 GCA_003297045.1 Symbiodinium sp. clade C Y103
TCAGCTCTGACGAGTCACGTTCTTGTGCGTGCTCACAGCATGTACAAAATTGTTTACATCGAAAAGATCTGGCGTTTTCCGGAAGCAACAAGTGATTTGAAACGCTCGTCATTCAGGCTTACGACTGTACCGCTGCCCTGGCCCAGGCTATCGACAAGACTTCCAGTNNCCAGTTGCCTTTTCCACGTTGGCCAAATTTCGCATCAACATCTCAGCCATGAGCGCCCGAATTTGATCATCCATTCGCTCAAGGCTTCCCAACTCGGAGGTGATGTACTCGAAAATGTCTTTCCTGCCATGGTCCCCGCATGAACCTATTATGCAGCTCAAATGGTCGGGTTGCTAACTCCACGGATATCCAAGCAAGTCCGAACAAAACAACTCTGAAAGTCCCAAGGCCCTAAAACGAACAGCCGCTTGCAGAGTGGGACCAGAAAGGATTTTGGAAATATGCCGAATGTTTCTATGGCCAAGAAAGTCTANGGCCCTAAAACGAACAGCCGCTTGCAGAGTGGGACCAGAAAGGATTTTGGAAATATGCCGAATGTTTCTATGGCCAAGAAAGTCTATGGAAATGACGAGTGTTTACGGCAGAATGTCTTGCGAAACGAAAACTAGAGCGAGTTTTGATCCATAACTTTGCTGAAATGAGCAATCTTGGAATCGAAGATTGCTCTCGCTGTCTCACGTTTTCTCATGATTGTCATATGTACCTCATGGGACTTGAAGTTTCTTTCCGCATCACTAAAACTCACGCTGTCGAAATCGTGACCTTTGGATTGCTGGCAGGGCCTTTTGGGGGGCAAATAACCCAACAATATCCGACATAATCTAACGCACTTGTTAGTCCAGTATATACGGTTAAAAGGTGATGTTTCAATACCGTATTTTTTAGTCCAAGCGCTAAAAGTACCAAAAAGTACGACATGCACCTTTTGTATCCTTTTGTGGTGACCTCTACGGATAGTTAAGACCTCAAGAGTACTTCGAATATCTTCGAATAGGCTTCTTGGGAAGGTAACTGAAATTGCATCAGAAACAAGGCATGCGGATTTGGTTGAAGTCGAGTTTCTTGTCTTTCTCAGAAGATGCCCNTTCGAATAGGCTTCTTGGGAAGGTAACTGAAATTGCATCAGAAACAAGGCATGCGGATTTGGTTGAAGTCGAGTTTCTTGTCTTTCTCAGAAGATGCCCCACACGTGGCAACTTGCAAAGACTTTATCTTCTTGCCCACCTCCAACGCAATGTCAAAGGAGCTGCAGCCATCCTGCAGCAAAAGGCACGTTGGCATGTCATTGAATGTCCATGAGCATAGCAGCATAGCCAACACAACACATTCTGTCACGTTCACTTTCCAAAGCAAAGGGTTGCATCATGCTTGACCATGCCGAACCACCTGACAAACCGGCTTTCAAAAGTGTTTTGTAGCCCTATAGGCCTCTAAATAGAACCTCACGACAGTCAAGCAGGAACAAGAACTTGCCAACAACATTTGCACTGGCAAACCCGAACAGATTTTGTTTGTTTCATGGACAGAAACAGCATTGGTTTGCCGGGGTCCACTTACTTTGAGACAAACCTGCTTGCGCCAAGCAGCATCACCTATTACGCCAGCATTGGTGACGAAAACCAACTCCAAGTGCTGACGGCTGGACAGGAGAAATTCGAAAAGACACCAAACTCCTGAGCACAGAAGTCTNACCTATTACGCCAGCATTGGTGACGAAAACCAACTCCAAGTGCTGACGGCTGGACAGGAGAAATTCGAAAAGACACCAAACTCCTGAGCACAGAAGTCTCTGTTTTTTTGGTTTGGGCAAAAGTGCCAAGAAATAGAAAAAGGGCGCAAGACCGACAAGTACATTTACAGCTCAATGCCTGCACTTCTTGACATGCCCCACATTTGGTCGAGTCACTTGTGAGAGGCTGCACTTCCTGGTCCAAGACCATCGCAACTCCTTTNTTTACAGCTCAATGCCTGCACTTCTTGACATGCCCCACATTTGGTCGAGTCACTTGTGAGAGGCTGCACTTCCTGGTCCAAGACCATCGCAACTCCTTTAATTCCCGCAGTCAAAGTTCGCGCAAAGGCGCTCTCCATTGGATCACTTCCCAGTTCGGCTCCGATGTTCCACTGGTTGTTTGCCTTGGCAAACTTCTCAACTCGGTCAAGAGATTGCATTTTTCACAAAGCTAAAACACAGTTTTCTCACCTGCCTGGAACTTGTTGTCAATCTTTAGTAAAATCATCTTCAGTTCGACAATGGAGGTCCGACCATCTACCTACAACGTCATGTTGCACCGCCATTCTTGTGAAACAACATGAAACAACTAGTANTAGTAAAATCATCTTCAGTTCGACAATGGAGGTCCGACCATCTACCTACAACGTCATGTTGCACCGCCATTCTTGTGAAACAACATGAAACAACTAGTACAGTAACCAGTGGTGATGGGCTCGTGTTCTCCTCCAAGTTGCAAACGAGCAGATCCAATACGCCGCATCGAACCAAGAAGTGGGGCCCTCTTTGGACAGAGCATGGCATTGGATGGACTGCACAAAGTGCGGANCAAGTTGCAAACGAGCAGATCCAATACGCCGCATCGAACCAAGAAGTGGGGCCCTCTTTGGACAGAGCATGGCATTGGATGGACTGCACAAAGTGCGGAAAACTGGTGCCCCAGGAATGGGACCTTAACCCAAAACCCTGGGAAGGCTTGGACAAAACAAGGTGCGCAAAAAGCTGGAAGAAACAGTTCAAACAAAAAAAATGCCACACAAAAATGCCAAGTGACACAAAATAATCCACCCGCCGACCACCCCAAAGAGTTACAAAGGAAACTCCTTTGCTTTGCGTCAGGGGCGTTACGATGTTGGGTTGGTGCTTCACGTACAACGCGAGGTCCTATTTCGGAGACTTGGACACGTTGAAACATGAATGTTCTGTAATGTTCTCTCACAATCGTTTTCAGGCCTAAGGATAGACACATACTCCATCTGTCCGTTTAGATCCATGTCAACCATGTCAACAAAGGTTTTTGAACTATAGAACCATCTAGAACCCCTTCAAAGACAAATACAACTACAACTCAACAAAAACTGTTGGTGAGAAGAGAGAAACTCTCGAAGTGCTTCCACAAGCCGCGCAAAGTCAGAACCTGCAAGCCCTGGTTGCGAGGATGGGTTGCATCAGGCCCCGTGAATGGCTTGCNGATGTGCTTCCGGTACTCATCCAAAGCTTCCAAAAATGACGTTCTACGATATTGCCGTTGGATCATCCATGCCACTGGCAAATGCAGCAGTGCAGCAACAGCAACCAAAGGAAGGGCCACATAAAGGGCTGTAACCTTTGCCAGGAATGTCTTTGAAAATTATACAAGTAGCAACAAAGCAGCGCTTAAACTGACAAAAACAACAAATACTCACTACGCGTGCACCAAAATAGCTCTTTGCAAGCCAAAGCCGCGAAAACATGCCCCACACCGTTTCCGGATACCACTGCTANACAACAAATACTCACTACGCGTGCACCAAAATAGCTCTTTGCAAGCCAAAGCCGCGAAAACATGCCCCACACCGTTTCCGGATACCACTGCTACTTTGATGATGACAGGTAGCATTGCTGTCACTGATATGCATACAGTGAGCAAGCCCAGCAAGTAAACAAAATCAGCAGCGTGCAAAGAACCCTTGCACGAAGCACAATCAAACGGTGGATTCGTGTCCTGTAGCAAAAGCTTTCTCCGTGCAATATTGCGAACTTTGATTGCATTGGACTTCTTCTGATCGTAGTCCAGCCATATCAATCCCGTGCCCTTTGCCCGATAACGCACCCGCTGGTGCACCAATCGAGACAGATTTCTATGAAGATCAACGATAGGGCCTTGCACTGAAAGCGTGAAAGTCCTCTTGCTTTCAGCTTGTGTTGGATCTGCTAAATCTGTNCAATCGAGACAGATTTCTATGAAGATCAACGATAGGGCCTTGCACTGAAAGCGTGAAAGTCCTCTTGCTTTCAGCTTGTGTTGGATCTGCTAAATCTGTCTTCGCATCAAGGATCATCAAAGGAGCATGCAAAATCTCAAAGGCAATGAAAGTCAACATGACCACAACGGCTGCACCGATCAAAAGTGTGATAAGTTCCGTCTTTTTGCGTGGTAGAACGTGGCAAACGTCCTGGTTCCCATCAGACCAAGCATTGAAGATACCACACTTCGGGCAATCGCCATTCTGAAAGTGGAAGTGGGGCTTGCCTCAGCTACTAACTGCTCAGTGGGTGGCCGGGGTTGAAAAGAAAAGAACGGATACAACATGCCGAATCATACCGATACTGTGAAACGTCATGAAGGCAGCACATGCCGCGCAATATCGTCAATTGAGCCGTTGCAGGACGAGTTGCAGAACATGCAGGTCTCGAAAATGCTTTCCAAGGGCACCATATCGACATCGCGGAAGCGCTGGGTTGCAATCCTTGCGTCTGCCATCTGCAGGCTCCAAGCAATGCCCGAGCCCCAAAAAATAGAAAACAAATTAAATGGTACCAAAAACCTAGGGTTAAACTTCCTGGATGTCTTCCAAATCGTCCAAAAGAATGCTTACCTGGCTTGTACCGATCTGCTGATTTGGCTTTCAAAAACCTACTGCCTGCTAGGAAAGCTGACATATAGAAAAGAACCAAAACCAGTGAGCTGAGAGTCTGGTAGCTGGAACACTTGCAACGTTGTGTCAAGCCTTTTGACCTCAACGTGGTTTCCAGGAACTGCCGGGCTAAAAATATTGAGACTGACATTGCACCTGAAAGAGGCATCATTCTGTGATTTTACTGCGCATCTGCTTTAGCAAGTGAAGGAGAATTTTGAGGCGGTTGAAGATTGGCAAAGTATCTGCACTACTAGTAAGTTGAACAAAATATAGGAGCCTCAACACTGCTTGCTGNTAGCAAGTGAAGGAGAATTTTGAGGCGGTTGAAGATTGGCAAAGTATCTGCACTACTAGTAAGTTGAACAAAATATAGGAGCCTCAACACTGCTTGCTGTTCTATAGATTTTGTTGAGCTGTTGTTTCACCAAGCGGCGCTGTGGCNCTGCACTACTAGTAAGTTGAACAAAATATAGGAGCCTCAACACTGCTTGCTGTTCTATAGATTTTGTTGAGCTGTTGTTTCACCAAGCGGCGCTGTGGCTGTCTTGGAGCACCGAAGATGCTGGGAGCTCGCGACTTTTAGAGTTCCGTCCTTTGCGGCGTTGAAAGTGATGCCCCAGGTGCAGTTTGGGCAGGAAACGGTCAAAGAGTCGATCTCGAAGCCGTCCTGCTGCGACTTTAGTTCAACAAGGTGCTGATTTTTCAACATACCTTGGTCCGCCTTGGTTCGACCTGCAAATCCTACTTTTTCCGACCGATATCTCAGCAAGTTAGTCAAAACCCATGCAGACGTCCAACATATTTTGCAGAAGGAGTCACATTTAAAGAGCTGTCCTGACATTGGCTTGCTCAAAGTCTCACAATGACAGCACCTGACACCCTCAGCCCGTCCTTGGCAGCTAGGACCTGCAAATTGTCGATGGGTGGCTTGTAGGCGATACTCACCTTGTCGACCACCACAGAGCTTGGGCGGGTGCTGAGCNTGGACCAGGAGTGCAGGTGGATCCCTGACAGACGTACCTTCTCCTTCGGGCAGGCTGCAAGGGATAGAAGACCCGAACTCAAGCGACCACTGGCGTTGAGGGCTGCATCCTCTGCGACATGGAACGTGCTGTTTGAGCAAACGGCAGCGCATCCAGTGTTTCGAAGCTCCACCCCATGGCCACCAATGACACCCTCAAAGAGAATGTGTGACCGANACATGGAACGTGCTGTTTGAGCAAACGGCAGCGCATCCAGTGTTTCGAAGCTCCACCCCATGGCCACCAATGACACCCTCAAAGAGAATGTGTGACCGATCGAGCAGGTGGAGGCAACTTGCTGCCAGCACGCTAGAATTATCAAGACCATGGGCATATTTCACCACCAAACTTGACTGAGACGAGAGGAGCACCCGACCACCCACACGGCCCGCAGAGCCTGATCCGAGTGCAATGGAGTTGATGACAGACATGGAAGTTCTGTGCAAAGTCAAACCAAGCACAGAAAAGGCACCACCACTTGCCCCTGCATGGGTGCTGAAGGCATCTTGAATGCTAAGTGTGGAATGACTGATCAAGGCTCTGCCCGGAACATAGAATCCTCCTCCATTGCCTCCGGCCCTCACGTTCTGAAGGCTGACAACTGAGTTGTTGGTCACCAGCAACTTTTTATTCGTTGCGAAGCCTCCACCATGCCCTCGCGATCTTGAATCAGAAATCTTGACATTTGACATCTCATCGATGACAACCTCGTCAAACGTCACAAAACCTCCACCATTCTGCCCGGCCGTGGCATTTTGGATGCTGACTGTGGAACGGCTGATCAACGTCTTGCCTCTGGCAAAGAATCCTCCTCCATGCCAAGCTGTCGCATTCCGAATGATGAGTCTTGAGCCGGTGGACACCTTCAGGCCCTTTTCGGCAACAAAACCTCCACCCTTTCCTGTTTCAGTATGGCTGTTGGAGATGTTGACAGTTGAGTTCCCAGCTATCTCAACTTCTCCAAGACAATTGATACCTCCTCCATTACTTCCAAAGTGTTGCGCAGTCATGTTCTGAAGGCTGACAACTGAGCTGTTGGTCACCTGCAAGCGTTTGTTCGCATGAAACCCTCCACCCCTTCCCGATCTTGCATTGGAAATTTTGACGCTTGACATCTCATCAATGACAACATCATCAGCAGCTGCACAAAACCCTCCACCAGACTGCTGCGCCCTGGCATCTTGAATGCTGACTGTGGAACGGCTGATCAAGATCTTGCCTTTGGCAGTGAATCCTCCTCCATGCCTTCCAGCTGTGGCATTCCGAATGACAAGTCTTGAGCCGTTGGACACCTTCAAGCCCAATTCCCAAAGGCAATGAAACCTCCTCCAAGACTTCCAGCAGTCAAATTCTGAAGGCTGACAACTGAGTTGTTGGTCACCTGCAAGCGCCCCTCTGTTTGGAAGGCTCCGCCCTGGCCTCCCGATCTTGAATTGGAAATGCTAACGCTTGACATCTCATCAACGACAAGCTCGTCCTGCGCAGCAAAACCCCCACCGTATTGTTGGGCGGCGGCATCGTGGACGCTAACTGTGGAACGGCTGATCATGATCCTGCGCGTGGCAAACCATCCTCCTCCATGCCTTCCAGCTGTGGCATTCTGAATGACAAGTCTTGAGCCGTTGGACACCTTCAAGCCCAATTTAGTGCGAAAGCCTCCCCCATCTCCTGATTCAGCGTGACTGTTGGAAATGTCAACCGCCGAGTTCCCGATGATCTCGACCTCTCCAAAGGCAATGAAACCTCCTCCAAGACTTCCAGCAGTCAAATTCTGAAGGCTGACAACTGAGTTGTTGGTCACCTGCAAGCGCCCCTCTGTNCCAAAGGCAATGAAACCTCCTCCAAGACTTCCAGCAGTCAAATTCTGAAGGCTGACAACTGAGTTGTTGGTCACCTGCAAGCGCCCCTCTGTTTGGAAGCCCCCACCCTGCTCTCCCGATCTTGACTTTGAAACGGTAACATTTGACATCCCGTCAATGACAACTTCGTTCCCAGCCCAAAAACCTCCACCATTCTGCCCGGCCGTGGTATTTTCGATGCCGACTGTGGAACGGCTGATCAACGTCTTGCCTTTGGAATAGAATCCTCCTCCGTTGTTTCCAGCTGTTGCATTCCGAATGATGAGCCTTGAGCCGGTGGAGACTTTCAAGCCCTTTTCAGTGTCAAAACCTCCCCCACTTCCTGATTCAGCTTGGCTGTTGGACATGCATTCTGAAGGCTGACGACTGAGCTGTTGGTCACCTGCAAGCGTCCTTCCGTGAAGAAGCCGCCACCATTCTTGCTGCATCTGGCGTTGTGGATGAGGACTGTTGAGTTCTCCTTACCCAGTCAAGAAAGGCAGAAGGACCAGGTGGGGGGCCAAAATATTTTAGAAAAAACATGTCTTTCAAGAACATGGCACTGGGAGTCAACAAGACACCCAAAATGGGAATTGAAATCGTGCTGACTGAGTCTGTTCGCATCTATCTGCACAGCTGGCCAGTATGCATGGCTGCGAATGCACTGGGTGCCCCACAGAAATGTAAACATTGCCCTTGACATGGAAGCCAGCACCATACATTGCTGAAACGTTTGCGATCACAATTTCAGAGTCTTGGCGCACATTCCTTGGGGACAGGATGTCAGCACGGGATTGAAAACATGGAGACCAGAAGAGCCATGAACAGCACAGAAGAGTGTTGCCGTGTCTTATATATAAATTAATATATATATATATATACTGAAATCTCCAAAAACGTCAATCCCACGGTCTTGGCGACATCTCCAACAATCACTTACACATTCCTTCCCACTGTGTCCTTGTCACTTGAATCTGCTCTCCTTCTCTTTGTGAACAGCAAGAAGATGCAAGAACCTTCTGATTCTGCCGTTTCCACATTTCATGTGGACGACAAACGACGACACTTCACCTTATTCTGCATGCTGGACATGTTCGTTTGTTCTTGGCCAGCCACAGACAGTGGCAAAGGGCCACCTATTCTGCGCCATGGGCCACTTCAGGGCGTTCCCACATCTTGCACAAATGTTAGCGTTTGGTTTTTAAATTGGTATCATGAGAAAATAAAATGGCAGAGTCAAGAACATGTTTCCAAACCAATTAATTATTATCTTCATTTACTGAAACAATAAAAGATCTATCTCAACACACTTGATTGAAAACAGCTGCCGCTTCTTGGACAATATTGTATATATCTGGCACATTCTCACCATGTTGATACTATGGGACCCCTCAGCAAATTGCCCCAATTAGTTGGATTGTGNGCTGCCGCTTCTTGGACAATATTGTATATATCTGGCACATTCTCACCATGTTGATACTATGGGACCCCTCAGCAAATTGCCCCAATTAGTTGGATTGTGTAAACAAACATCTGATATCCTGGAGATTCTACCAGAAAAAGTAGTCGACTTGGTCGTTTCAAAAAAAAAAAACTGGTCCAAGAATTCTTGGACGTTTGAAGGTCCAGGATACATTTGTTGCACCGCATCCCACAGCCCTCCGACGCAGACTGCTATGCCACCCAGGGTCAGGTCTCCCTCAGCTGCNAGGTCCAGGATACATTTGTTGCACCGCATCCCACAGCCCTCCGACGCAGACTGCTATGCCACCCAGGGTCAGGTCTCCCTCAGCTGCGAAACCACCGCCCCTCACAGCTCCAGCGCCCGTCACCTTCGATGGTTCGCAGCCAGGGTTCGACTCCAAAATTCTCCACGGCCATTCGATGCAGTTTCAAAAAAAAAACAAAAAAATCATGTCTGACACAAGAGCTAGACAAAAGTCATGAATTTGAAAACAATCCAAGTAGCTGTCAGGCGGGATCTGGTCAATGTGAATGACCCCTCACTAAAAAGGGCGCCACCAGATGCGTTGGAGTTTGGATCTGCTGGAGCTTCATGCCACGTTTCCACATGAGCATCTGCAAAGTTCACAGTCCTCAGTCAATCTTGTTTTGCTGAAGTTAATTGATGGTCTCGGATGGAACTCTGAACTCTGAAGCCCCCTTTGCATCGCCAATGTTTGCATGTGTCATTGAGGAAACAATCCAAGGAAATATTGTAGAACGTGCTGCGTTCNACTCTGAAGCCCCCTTTGCATCGCCAATGTTTGCATGTGTCATTGAGGAAACAATCCAAGGAAATATTGTAGAACGTGCTGCGTTCAGCCCCAGTGCAGACAGGGTTCTTGGCTGTCAGGCGCAGCGAAGTCATGTGAATTTGCCTTAACTGCGCTAAGTTTCTCTAGTCTCTAATCAACTGGTGTAGGTTTCTAACAGAACCCAGAAAGATGCCCTTGGATATAGAGAAAAGTGAAGCTTGCTAAGCACTTCCAGACGCCCAAACAGGTCTGTGACCTTCAAAGATTGCAACCTACATGCTGGTCGTCCAAAGTTGGTTTGTTCCTCCAAGGCACCCGCTGATGCGTAGCTCCCCAGATGTCAAGGTCAAAATCCCCGCAGCCGCCGGGCGCAGCTGTGCAGGTGCCCCATGGGGCCNTTGTTCCTCCAAGGCACCCGCTGATGCGTAGCTCCCCAGATGTCAAGGTCAAAATCCCCGCAGCCGCCGGGCGCAGCTGTGCAGGTGCCCCATGGGGCCCCTGCAGCTCGCAGAGTGGTGCTGCCGCAGTGGGCCTCGGTTCTGCTCGCAGTCGCAGTTTCATGGATGGCTCGGCAGTTCTACAGGGATTGAAGGTTTCAATTTTGAAAGCTTTGTCAGGGTCATTTAAGAAAGTTCAGGTTTCAATAGGAAAAGAGCGCAAAATTGAGCGGAGCACCCTACATGGATGAAATTGTAAGCACGTCCTTGCACCGTGAAACCCAACACATCCGACCCTGTACACGTGGAAACGNAGAGCGCAAAATTGAGCGGAGCACCCTACATGGATGAAATTGTAAGCACGTCCTTGCACCGTGAAACCCAACACATCCGACCCTGTACACGTGGAAACGACCCTGGCCTGAAATAAAAATAACTTCTTCAGGCAACCTGGAAGCAACCAGCCAGGGTGGCGTTCTTCGAACCACATGTGACCGAGCCACTCAAGTTGAAAGCACGACCCAGCTGTCAACTTTCTCCGTTCACAAAGCTCCGCCCAGCCAATCACTTCACAGTCCTGCAAAGAATTCTGACACGTGTCGCCGATCCGCCAAAAAAAACATGACGGACTCCAACAGCTTTAGTCTTGGAAATTCCAGGATCGGAAATGGAAAGATCCTGCAGAACACGAGAAACATCAATTTTCTGTGAATATTGAATNGCACCCGTTCCATCTGCCAGTTGGGAGTCAAAGTGGCTACCTTGCAGCGCTGCAGAGTGAATCCAGTCCAATCAGAAGAAAAACTGGCAAGACAAGATTTTTTCCTGTCAGGCAGCACCAAAGCCCGTTCACATCACATCTTCGCGAGTTGCCACTTTGCTTGATTACCAACGGAAGATACAGCTCACTAGCAAGGATTGCCCAAGACACCAAAGTAAACATTATTGCAACAGGTGTCTGTTGTAGCTAGTAGTCAGACATGTCATGACACTTAATGCAATCTCCATAATTGACGAGCTGGCCAAGCCCGGCATCTGAGTAGTTTGGCGCTTGAACTCGCTTGAACCACTACGAAACCCCGAAACAGCCAAGGTATGCCAAGGTGCTCTGCTGTCCAGCGAACGTGCTCCGCTTTGAGACGCGCAGCTCAGCAGAGGCAAAAACCAAGAGAAACGTTGCAAAGAGCAGCTTCATCATGGCACATAATGGCATATCATGTGGCATATCGTGGCGCTTTTGTCATCAAACATAATCACCCTAGCGACGCAGGCGTTGTGCTCACCATACGTTTTGACTGCTGCATCCGGATGAAGATTCTGTCATGGACCATGTCCATGTACCTATGGCTCTGATTCAGCTGGTGTATATCATTCAGGCCAGGGACATATAAAGCTAGGCAGGAAATCGCTGCGACTATGGTTCATGAGAGGTGCTACTAGAATCTATATACTATATAAGGAAACAACATTGAGCCGCCAGGGCCGCCAGCGGTATCCACCTGTCAACAGCAACAGCCCTTCGAACATGGGGGAAGGACAGGGTGACCCTTCTTGATGAAACTTCAGGCAGTCAGTCCAGCGACCCCCCTTCACAACCATTGAAAGAACAGCGATACTGCTGGATACTGCTGGCGTTCCTGATGCCCTATGGAAAAATGAGGACGAGGGTTGGATAATCATGGTGATGAATCTTCTTTGATAACTAATGTTTGCCATCAGTGTCAGCATGCATTTTCTGTTTGACGAGTCACTTGCTCAAATACTGCACCGCCGCTTCTGCATTGCTGCGTCGGCTGCTGTTCTGTTGCATTGTCTGCAATTGTTTAAGATTGCCGTTGAGAGAGATGGAAATTACTTCAGATTTTGAAG
>BGPT01000677.1:78101-128755 GCA_003297045.1 Symbiodinium sp. clade C Y103
TCCGATCCTCATCCTCGAGACCTACAGTGGAAGTGTGAAAAGAGTGTGCCGAAGCACTCTGGCCGCCGAAGCCAATGGTTTTCTGAGTGGAGCCGAAGCAGGAGACTACCTCCGAAGCCTTTTGCTTGAGGTGACCCATCCGCAAGAGAAGATCCTGAATTTGGACATCAGCTATGTGAAGAACAAGCTTCTTTGTCTGACTGATGCGAAGAGCCTTGAGGCTACTTTGAATCGAGATGCTGGCCAACCGACGGATAAGCGAGTTCGAATCCTGGTGGCGCAGATCAAAGAGCTGATTGGCGAGAACCTCTTCACCAATGACACGGACACCTATGCGGAGTGGGTTGACACGAGCCAGATGTTGGCCGACGTGCTCACGAAGCTGAATTGTGAGAGGGAACCGTTGCTGCATGCCTTACAAACAGGCAAGTGGCGATTAGATCCAAGCGCTGAAGCTCAGCTCAAGAAGGAGCAGATTCGAGCTGGGCGTAGAGCCAGAAAGACTGTACAGAAACAAAGGAAGTCGAATCAGGAAGCTGAGGACGGGTGTGAAATTTCCACTCATCATGAGGGCACCATTCCCCCAATTACCACCACTACATGAGTGCATATCATCCAGCTTCCGGGTTCACTTCCGCATGATCANGTGTGAAATTTCCACTCATCATGAGGGCACCATTCCCCCAATTACCACCACTACATGAGTGCATATCATCCAGCTTCCGGGTTCACTTCCGCATGATCACGACGTGTTCACTGCAGGGCGCCCTTTTAGGCACAAAAGCCCCACCGAGCTGCCGCACGCCGCTGCCGGCATTTTGATNGGGTTCACTTCCGCATGATCACGACGTGTTCACTGCAGGGCGCCCTTTTAGGCACAAAAGCCCCACCGAGCTGCCGCACGCCGCTGCCGGCATTTTGATTTAGTATTATACTATGGGCCTGTGGGGGTTATATCCAGTATACCGCTATTGGGGCTTATCACACTCCATTATGGAAAATCCGTTCTTAAACCAGCCAGGTTCGGAACTTTTGATCCACTGAACAGCTGGGAGTGATGAGAATGGTCATGCAATGGGCTACCAATGCTTAGCCAGATGGAGGAATATGAAATCTAACATACATATTTGTTTGTGGAAATATGTGTAATATATATATATATATATATATACATAAATATATATATATATATACATACATGTATATATATATATATATAAATGTCTATATATATATATATACATTTATATATATATATATACATGTGTATAGGTGCATATTCTTCAAACAAATGGTTTTTTGATGATAATTTGTTTTGTTATTCTCTTCGGGATTCTGATCCCAATGACCAGTTTTTTTTGGGGCTCAAGCACCAAGGTTCTTCATCATGGTGCAGCCTGGGTGCACAGATGACTGTAGATGGCCAGGGGGAGTGAAGGATTGATCATTGATCCTGATAGTTCCTGATATGTATTTGTGTTTGTGATGTAGATCTGGGGTTTGGCCCCGCCAAACCATGTTGGTCAAACAACAGACATTAATATGCCTTCAAACAAGATAGACCCTGAGAAATTGAGAATCACTAATGTTTGGAGGAAAGTAATCTTCCAACCCGGTATATTGCAGGGTATGTGAGTTGAAAGGAGTGTAAATTTACACTCCGGCAATCAAACATGGTTTGCTGGAAAATCCCCTCATTTGGTTCCCTATAGGAAACCCCTCTTAAATCCCGCAATATCTCATCATTCAAAAATATAATGTGGGTAAAACAATAATAAACCATTCCCCAAATCACCAGAAATGGGTGGGATTCCAACCATTCCAAAATGGGTAGTTTATTGTTTTACCCACAATCGATGTTTGATTGGGTTAAGGGAAAATTTACAGGAAACCATAGATTTTCCCATGAAATATAGAGGTTTCCTGTACATTTTCCCATTAACCAATCCAATGAGACTTATGTTTGAGGACACAAAGGTGGATTTCTTCATTGTGCCGCCTGCCAAACTCCAGGTTCGTCCTTAAGACCTGCTATCAGGGAGACATTCGCCGCCTGACCTTTGACTCAGTTTGGCCACCCAGTCACCGTGAAAAATTTGGATGGGTGAAATCCCATGAATTATTGGATTGGTTAATGGGACAATTTACAGGAAACCTTTATATTTCATGGGAAAATCCATGGTTTCCTGTAGATTTTCCCTTAAACCAATCCAATGAATGAAAAATTGGGGACTTCTATAAATGGATCTAATGACATTATAGTTAACCATCACTTGAATGGGGATGATGATCATGAACCAGTGGATGGAATGGGGTAACCTGTTTGTAGACAAATCTGTATGAGTTTCCCAAACATCCTGATTTTTACATGTGTTCAGATTCGAACGGGGAAAATCATGTTTAATATACCGCGCCAATCGTTTTTCTCCGTATTCTGGGGACACGCCCAAATTCCACGTGTAAAACCTTTGTACTGTGCTACATAGTCTGAAGGTGTACACGTGAAACCGTCCCTGACCCTTTGGTTTGAGAGGCAACATAGGACTGGATGTGTACAACTTGCAGAACCAGGTGAAACAACCAGGTGAAACAACCATGTTTCTAGTCAAATAAACCAATGTGAATCAACGAACATAGAAAGTGGCGCCCCTAGCTATAAGTTAGTTTGCAAGCTCCATTCACAATAGTCATAAGATGTCATAAGTATAAGAAACCCTACTTATTGGTGTTATAAACCAACTTATTCAGATATAAACATAGGAACATATAGGAACATGGTATCAAAATGTATCAAAATGGGTCACCTTACAGGGTCACACATGGGTCACCTGGGTGCCCAGGTGGAGCAGGCCATGTCCTGCGAGATGCTGCGAGATTTTTGTTGCGAATTTCATGTGGAAGATGTGGGCAATTCGAATTTAAAAAAATGATGACTGTCCAGGAAAACTAGAGAGTACATGAGATACATGAGGTACTCTGTCTTTAGGGATCCGTAGGGTATTGATCAATGAAGGGAGAACGACATGTGTGCCAAAGTCGGTTCAAATTGCATCATATCTAGGATGATTGGTGGGGATGTTTCATGACATATTGAGAAAACATAGCTGATCATATGGAGGTTTCCTAAAATGGGGGTACCCCCAAATCATCCATTTATAGATCAAATTTTCCCTTATAAGCCGACCATTTCAGGGATCCCCCATTCATGGAAACCTTCATAGTAGTATAGCCTCATCAAGCAGTGCCACGTCTGCAGGTCTCCTATGAGGCCATTCGCACTTTCGTGGCCAAGAGCTATGATGTGCAAGACTTTCTCGCCAAGTACCAGGCCCAGAAATGACGCAGATCCATAGTTTGCCCCAAAGATATGAAAGAGATATCAGAGAATGGCACATTGGTTCATTCCCATGGGGAAAAAATAAATGCGTTTTTGGGAGTATTGGGCACGCTGTTTTGGACAAACCCACATGTTTCGATATGTTTAATTAATTATGTTTAGTTCAAGAAAAAAGTTCAAGTTCAAGCTGGAACAGCTCAGCGAAATAGTTCCCAAAAGTCTGGGTCTTGTATGCACAAATGCTCCACACATGCCCCATGCTTGAGGGTGCATGTTGATAAAAGGAGAGATGTTTGGGAGGTTGACATGAGAACCCCCAGCTATTCTGATGCTGCGGTACAGAGTTTGAAGCCTTTGGCCTGCAGGATGAGGAGGGTGACTGGTGCCTTTGCTGCAAAATACAAGAAAATGAGTTGAAGAAGTGGCGTGGAATGGGGGGATAAGGGGGTCCCAGCTACAAACACCAATTTAGTTCGGGATTTCCAAGCTAGCCATATTTGAATTAGGACCGGAGGGTATACCCCCATGATATCCCTATTACCCTCTGGTAAACTAGCATAGCTATTGAAAATGGCCATTTCTAGTGGATTTTCCCATTAAAAATGGTGATTTTCCATAGTTATGTTAGTTTACCAGAGGGTATATGAATTATAATTTCCATTAAACTGAACGTTTGCCAACCACATCACATCTCAGGTGCACCTTAACTGCAGCGACCCTGACTGATGCCATGGATCTGGTCAAGGCGCCCCCGATTTGACGCGTCAAGTCGTCAGCTCCCCAATCGATGAAGAAAACACCAGGCATTTACAACACCTGCTGACAAACAATCAACAAAATCTGATTGTTTACACATAAATTTATAATATAGCAATAGATTGATTTACAAGTTAATTTCATCTAAAGCAGATTCAAATCCATTGTTGAAATTCATAATTGCGGGACCCCCCTTACACTATACAAAGATGCCGGAAAGTGATAGACATCATCAGATTTGCAGTATCACTATAGATTGGTTTTTTAATGAACATCACTCAACTTTAATATACTTTACTACTATATCAGTTCCGTCTTTTTTCTGGGTTGCGCCCTTGATTTTATCGGATATATCGGAGATGTTCCATGAATTTTCCATCGGAACGCCAGGACAAACAGCTCTTGCGCCTGGAGGTCCAAACTGGAGGTGCCGAGCAGTTTTAGGAACAACTTCTGGGAGGTTTGAAACGGATAATATGTGACAGGACATAGGGATTTCATTGGAATTAACATGATTTAAAATGATTTAAACATCTAAACAACATCAACAAAACATAATTTAACCATTTATTCAAACATGTTTAAGACTCTTTGTTCAAACATTAAACATAGGAATTCAAGCAACAAATATGTCTACATGCTAAACAAATGAACATCATCGTGTATCAGTAGCTGCTAGTAGAGGGCTGACTGCCGATTTCCGATCTCTGTCACACTCTGACCAGACTGTGGGTAGCATAATTACAGCCGTTTGATTGGGTATAACGTCAAAGTGGATTTATGGTGAAACCAGACAGAACCACGGGTATTTCGACAATTTAGGGGTCCAACATTTTGAAACCTGGCAAATTTTGCAGGCAGCCGCTCCCCAGCCGCCGTGCCTGCGCCGGTGGGAACGGCAGCGGCTGAGACGTCGCCACGAAGCCCTTCAGTGTGCTCTTGGGAAATGTTGGACTTTGACGCAGAGGCACTTGGCAGTTAGGAGGGCAGAATGACATGGTTTCCCCTTCCAGTTGGTTTTACCGTAGGAAAACATAGGTGTACCATGTTTTCCTGTATAAATCTGTATGCTCCTGCTGCTTCATTGCAGAATCTAATTTTTTGGATTCCACAAATAGACAGCAGCAGCAAAAGATCCGAGAACCGTGCGAGGACGAAGATATGGAGATCGAAGAATCATCCGTGTAGGGCCCAGTTTCGTGGGGCCACTGGCCTGGTCGTTTTTGTAAGCACCAGGATAGAGATGAATGGATGCCTATATAGAAAGTGTGGAAAAGCCAGATGTGTAGCGCAAACAAACTGCCTTATGGAGTTTTCTTTAAATATACTGTACTTCCTATATGACTATATGTATGTATCAAAAATACATATTATATTATATTATATATATATATATAATTATAAATGTATTTCAGATCTTCTTCCCTGCTGGGGCTGATAATTCCAAGTTCCTAAACTTTGGCCGAGGGACTGAGAGGGGGTTGAATAGGTTGAACATGCTTGAACCACCAGCCAGAAACCAATGTTGATAGTCAATGGCAAGAGATTTTGATTCATGTTGATTTTTGTAATTGATACGGGGCCCCAATGATGCTGCCCTTATTCCCGCATATATATATATATATAAGATACATATACATATAATCATATATATATATATATGTATATGATTACAAGCCTCCCATACTACTCCCCCCCCCCAAAAAAAAACAATAGTATGGGAAGCTTGATAGGGGTAACATCATTGGGGTCCTATAAATTCCATGGACTGATTGTTGTTGTGTGCTGTAAACCTGGAAGCTTAGATCATGCATGCCAGCAGGTGGCACAGTTTCTCACGCAAACTACTGATGTTTGCCAGGGTTGAGGAATTGTTCCGATGGGTTTGGTGTTCAAAGCCATTTTTTTCTCACTAATTCACCAAATCAAAATCAACATTTTGGCCCTTGAGACTATGTTTTCTGATGCTTAACAAGTTCGAAGCTCCAACCTTTCATTGCCAAAAATGAAGATTTGAGCCAGTGCCATGGAGCTCCCTCCCTTCCCCCCATCCGTTGCCCTTCCCCATCCTTCCCTTGCTACCCCTTCGACACCCCCACGGCAGCACGGATTCACCGTCGCAGCCCTGGCCACCGCCTGGAATCTGGTGCCCACACGGCGGGCCACGCGCCGGGCAGTGGTGGAAGATGAGCACTGCCAAGCGGTTGGAGCGTGGCTGAGGAACTTTGTCATCGCCAAGGATTTTTGCCCCTGGGCCAAGCCGGCCAAGAAACTTGGCTCACTCTGTTGAAGGATCTTTTTAAGGTATGTGATGGTGATTATTAAACTGATGTTTTCTTCCAGGGGAGTGGAGGAACAAAAACATTGCAGTGTCGATGGTTATTACTGTATACATCTGTATAAAAATATGATTTATTTAAGTGTCACTACTCTGAAGTGATCCCTTTTGCGGTTCAGTCGCCATGCTTGAGTTCCGCACTATTACTACTTATAAGAGACAGACACATAAAATTCTTTGTTGGATATATACTGCTTTGTTGCTTAGTTCCACTATAAAAATATAAACATACATGTTTTCACACGTCATATATGCATACATATTCACATATTCTTTTTTCCTATATAGTTAGATGTACGTTTTTGCATCTGTAATAATTTGTTTCCACAAATGGAGGCCGAAATCACTGCCAGGAAGAAGGACCACATTCGCATCGTCTCCAGCCTTGGCAGGGACTCAGAGGCCGTGCTACGAGATCTGCTGGACGAAGCCGAAGCCTTGCCGCTGGCGGCCTTGGGGGTCACAGGGGAGAAGACGACCACGTTGCTGGTGTGTGCCTGGGCGAAAAGACTAGCGATACGCAGCGATTTTGACTTTGGGTTTCAGGATCTGGGTTTTGGGGTTTTAGTTTTTATAGGCTTTTAAGGTTTAGGATTTGAGGGGTTAGGGTTCCAGGGTTGTAGGGTTTATTGTTTTGCAAAATTTAAGAATGCTAGCATTGCGGAGGGATTTTTTGAGTCTGTCAAAGGATATGCGGGATCAGCAAAGAGAAACGTCATGGTTGCAGCGAACAGGTTTCAAGGGTGATCGGGGGTAAACGTGAGGATTTTGGGGCATTTCGGGCTGCATAGTTGGGGAGCAAACCTCACTGGCATTTTGTTTGGAATATCAATATGTCAGATCAATTAGTTGATGTTTGAATGGACAGGTGAAGTACTGTGAAAAAACCGGAATTCAACGGATTCAAGCAGTAAAGAATGGGGATTTTATTGATTTGGTGGTGTCTGAAATTGGATATATCACAAAACCATGTTGAAGGGGGGTAGACCTGCCAATTTTGGTGTGAATAGATTTTTAGGTGGGCAGGCAGCAAACCTATTTGGTCATGATGTTGTTGGAATACTAACTATGAACATAAGAATTATCAAGATATCATATAGTTATTAAGTATGAACATATGTGGTATAATAAATATACAGTATACACTGTATATACTGTATATATCATGTATTACTACCCTGGTGGAAGGGTTGTGTTTTGACTCGCTTTTAGCTTAGCTGACCTCTTCGACAAGGCGATGGAGAGAGAGAGAGAGAGAGAGAGAAAGAAAGAAAGCAAGAAAGAGAGACATGATACTAATGGATGTTCTAGTCAAAAGTTGAAGTACCATCAATGACTGTGGATTCAACCAGTCGAAACATATTTCACAGCAAACACTTGCACTTTTTCAGTGAAACTGTTGATTGAACAAGCATTCAGGGGTTCAACCTGACCGCTTATTTGTCCCGATTTTTTGGTATTGTTTGGTTGGATGTGTGAGATCTAGGGCGACACGGACCATCGGGACCTGGGACTTGATTTGGATGAAACCTCTGACCACTCTGGAGCAACCCCAAAAAAATAGAGGTGGGAACATGGAACATATGTGGGAAACATTATATACCATCCTGGAAACACGTTTCTATCTTTTTGGGGATTGGTATAACCAGAAACCAATCACTGCTTGCAAGAATTGCATAGGATTTTCCAAACTTCCCAGGGCTCTAATTTGTATCTTGATTAAAAAGAAGACTGCAGCAAGGTCCCTATGTGGAGGAGTGGAAGGCTTTTGGCCCCTTCCGAGATTTTTATGAAGAAGACTTGGAAGGTGGAAGCACCTTCCTGGAAGATTTCGACATGAAGATTCTCGGCTTCATCATTATCTTTGAGTCATGAACACATTGAGATGACGACAAGAACTATTGGATCAAACACATTTGATTAATCAATTCATATTATGTTTGCCATGTGTGAAAGATACGTTCGTGTAGATAACATACAATTTGGAGGGCGCAGACAAGATATATAACATACAATTTAATATTGGAATGTGTGAGCAACCTCCAGATGCCCTTCAAAGTTGAATCCACGTGACAAAGCCAGTTGTGTACTGTGTGGACTTGTCTACTATTGCTATGAATGCTATTTAGTCATGATGTTTGTTGAGGGCCTTGCTTTCCACATCATGACCTGTGAGCCTCCTGCCCACCATTTCTAGCCTTCCAGTTCAGCCCCATGTATTTACTTCAGAAGTTTCACCCAGGGGTCATAGAATCTGTAACACTGGTGACAGCGGAGGATTGTTGCCTTTCACCCGGAGTACCTCAAATATGGTTTCTCCGTGGCCGCGGGCGACCGCATCGCCGTGGCCAATGTCGATGGCACCTCGAGCAGTGCAACGGTGCTGGATGAAGAGGGGGGCGTTCACCCTGAGGACGGCGAAGAACTGTTGGACGTGAGGTTCGACAATGGCGAGGAATTTCTGATTCGATATAGTTCCTTGGAGCTGATGTGGTACATCTTAAGCATCCTGTAGCCAATTCACTGAGTGAATGACTCCATTGAATCCCGGCTAATTTGGGCAACCCAATAACAAGCCTACCATTTGGGGATGATAAATAAACCATCCGTAAGAATGGTGATCTTAGGGATGGTTTATGGCATTGGGTTGCCCCCAGTACTGAGGTTCCATTATCACAAAGTTGGCCATGAAGGACGGACAGGAGCTGCCGGCCAAAGATGCCACGGGCGATGCGGCCAATTTGTCTCCTGTGGTGAATGGGTTGGTGAATGGGTTGATTTTGAGCCGTAGGAGGTAGTAGCCCTTAGCTAAGTTGGTTTAACAGTATATAGATATGTATAGATCATTTATTAGTATAGTGATATAATATTATAACTGTTGGTTTTATGGTGTAAGTGTACAGGTCTATAGTTGGATGGGATTGTAAACCAACTCGCAACATGTTTTTTTCGTGGGTGGCCCATCATTGAGGCGTGGACGAAATTGGAGGAAGTTGTTCGTGGGATTTTTTGGGGGGGCGCCGGCGCCGGCAGTCTCTGCGAAACGTCAGCAGATATTCTCATCTCGATCACCTAAACTCCAAACTAATTGAACTAGTCATATCTGAAATGGGTTTGTCTGAAAATAGTGTATACCCCCAGCTATAGCCATTTGATGGGGATAGTGAGGATTAACCAATGGAATTTATTGGTATCCTATTTTCAGACAAACCCAAATATTTATCTCACTTCCCACCATCATCCATCATCGAAAACTGAGTCCAGGCGTCCCAGGCTCCCAGGTGTCCCAGGTGTCCAAAGCCCCTGCTGATTGTTGGACGTGGCCTGGTAGGGACATCGAAACCCATCATGAAAATCCACCACGACAGAACATAGCCGGATATAGCCGGCATAGCACAAGACTTGGTGTATGGCTCCGCTATGGCTCAATGTGTGAAAGATGGCGCCGCGATTTTTTCCTCACCATCTCTAGTTGAGAGGGGAACCGGCTCACCATTGTTCACAAAAGATATATAAGCTCTGAACATCTCTGAACTGTTTTGGGCACTGCCACATTTGGCTGTCCAACTGGTATGATTCCTGGAGTTTGTGGCTATAGGCTATAGTTGGTAGCTAAGAGGCTGTACTTTTTTGTGGTTCACTCGACTCTACATCCCAGTTTCGATCATTAAACTTTGCACAGCAGACTATTTATATTGCAAGTGGGATGTCCATGAATATCATAAAGCAGATACTGTATAGGAATATATTCTATTTATTCTTAACTGCATGTATATATATATATATAATATATCATATATCAATATCACATATCATATGGTGTGGATATGGATTTAAGAAAATATAGCGCACACACACACATAGATAGATAGATAGATAGATAGATAGATAGATAGATTGATTGATTGATTGATAGATTAGATAGATAGATAGATAGATAGATAGATAGATAGATAGATAGATAGATAGATAGATAGATAGCTACGTACCACTTATAATTCCATCATCATCCCAGTCTGGGACATTGACGTCGCGGACGAGGTTAAGCCGCGCTCCCCGTCCCACGCTGCACCTGCTCCGCATGGAAGACCTGGAGGCGGCATCTTTCGCGGCCAAGGCCAAGACCGGGCCGGACATCCAGCAGGTCTTGGAAGCCAATGCGGAAAGGGCTGCGGCCATTGGCTTGGAAACTTGGAAAATTGGTCTATTAATGGAGTAATGTGGGTAAAAGAACGCCATAAACCACCCATGACTGGGAATGGTTTAATACAACCTATAAGAATGGTGAAATTGGGATGGTTTATTACTGTTTTACCAACGTAAACCACGAAACATGGTGATTTGCTGGAATATCATGGAATGTTAGTGGGATCAGTGGGATATGCCACAGGTTTTGTTTCCAAAACATGTGATTCTTTGGGAGAAAAGGACATGGAAGTGATTCTTCGGAACTGTCTTGCGCTGTTTTGGGAAAACCATGCTGGGTTGCAACAATGTACTTGTTGTTTGTTGCTGGGGCTGGGATTTGATTGTGCAATGTGAAGAAATATATCTTTTTATTGTGAAAAATCCCGCAGCCGTGGAAATGCATGGACATGCTCAGATGATTTCGAAGACAAAGCTGGAAGTATTTTGATGGGCTGTAGCCGTGCATTGGGATTAGTCATTTTGCGATGGTGTTCATGTCTTACACATTCTTACATTCAGGACTGACTGTGTTTGACTTTGATCTTTTTGGACGGCTGGAGGCAAGGGTTTAAAAAAGTAGGCATTGGCATTGGCCTTACCCATTGGTCTTTGAGAATGATCAGGACAAGGTTAAGAGCTGGAAATCCATCAGTTGGGAAAGCACAGCTTGGGGGATGATACAGGGAAATACTAGTTAATTACTAGTTACTGGTGATACTGTCTTGGACCATGGATCTCATGGTTCAGAATTTGTTTCCGTTCGGACAAGCAACTTGTAACGTCAGAAGCAGCCTTTGCCCATTGATTTTGCTTCGGAGTTGGGATTTTGGATGACTTGGGGATTGTGATTTGAAGGGAACCTTCAGCCTTGGTCGTTTTGACAAGTACAGCTAAGGGGTCCCAAAGCATGGAACAGCTAAGAGGCAGTCAACTGAGCAGCGTCCCAAAGCCTGTCATGCCTTGTTGATTGAGGTTACCAGTCGATAGAAACATATGAAGACGGTGGGGATCCTTGTCCAACGTCATCAAACTTATATGTATGTATATAATGTATATATTTAGAAAACATACTTTGGTAATATACAGCTACTAATTACACACACACATATATATATATATAAGTACAATAATGACCACCATGGGAGCAGTCAGCAAAATCCCAAACAGCACCAAATCAACCAACAAAGATCAACAAAGGAGGTCCACTGGACCTCGCCTTAAGGACGGCATGGCAGAAGTGCTCCGCGACTGCGGCTGAGTGGCGCTCGCGCAGAGCTTGCGACTGCTCGCGACTGGAAAAGGTCCGTGGCAGCTGGGTTACGGCAGAAGGTGGCCATTTTCATTTGGTAAACATCTAGGACATGCAACAAAAATGCCATAAAACAAATGAAACAAATCCATAAGATCCATTGAAATGCCAAGCCAAATGAAATACATGACATACCCAAGGGGAGCAAACAACTTAGACAAACATGGCTCCCACACTTGGCATAGCATATCTAATACATTCACCATGTCTGCAGTTGTTGTTGCATCCGAATGGTTGTGGTGAGTCCCTCAACAATATATTGCGTATAGATAAAAAGTATTGGTACATGAATTATGAATATTAATAAATAAATATATATATATATATGTATATTTCATATATATTACATATATATATATATATGTTATAACTATATGTATGTATACATATTAGATGTATATAACAAGAGCTACCTGCTTGACCAGTTGGCGTCCTTTTTTTGTCCCCTTACAAAGGGGATCAGGGGGACCCCCTTTGTGGCTGGTAAGTGCATCACAGGCCCTGAGCACTTGTCCGGTAGGATGGTCGTTCTCTGATGGCAAGACCACCGAGCCTCAACATTTGAGCAACAAACCAAGAACATGCCAATAAACATCATTGGACTGTTACTACAAAGCACGCCAAAGATCGCCCAAGTGATTTTTCCAATTCTTGAAAGCTGATGTGTATGGAAGGCCCATTGTAGCACTAACATTTGGTGAGGGTTGCCAGCTTACATAGATGAATCATGGTGAGCCCTACATGCTGGCGGATCCTTGATGCCCCAAGTCAGCGTCGTCAAATTAGCCACTTTCATAGGCCTGAACTGTTCTCCCGACTTTCGCTCCAGCTGTGAGGCAAGACCATCTTGGGATTGGTTGATGGGAAAATCTACAGGACTCCCTTATATCCCACAGGAAAAAACCTGTAAAAAACCATGGTTTCCCGTGGAAAAATGTGCTAAGTCTTCCGCCATGGCGGAGCCGGCGGCACTTTCTCCCGCAACTGGAGAGGATGCCACAGAGCCGGTCTTTTGGGGCAAGAAGTGGCATGAAGGCCCAGCGAGATCATATGGGCCCGGATTGGACCTGTGGGAATTGGGAGACATCTTTTTGGGTCTAGAAAAATGAATGGAAACTAAACATTTACATCCTGGGTTTTGGGTGGTTCACATGGACCAAATATAGCACGTGTTCAGACCCGGGGATGATGGCCATCACGAGGGCAACAAGAAAGATGGTAAGGATGGAGGAGTATCAAACCAAGAAAGGCGATGTCCAGTTTCCAGGATGGAATGATGATCATTTGCCCAGGTAAGTGTTCATGGTGATGGTGATGATGCTGGTGGTGCTGGTTCTCATTGTTAGCATCATCATTGCCATTAATGTGGGCAAGCCAGCAATAAACCTACCATTTGGGTTTACCACATAAATGCTATCATGATGTTGCCCCGGGCTTCAATCCAAATTGAAGCGCCTGAATGGATGAAATGCCTCTGAACGTGACTGGGCACGTTTGTTTGCAGTCACTGCTATCCTATTATATTAAATCGCATTAGAGCAACCCTTCTAAGAATGATATTGCGTTCCTCAATTCAAGAACCAAAGTTAAAGTATAGTTCATTCGCCAACCAGCCGCTAGCATTACCCAGCACTACCCAGCATTACCCAGGTGTAGAATTTACCAGCCAGGTGGCTTTGAGAAGAATGTCATCCATTTTGACAAGACCGCGAAAGTCATGCGTCACTGGCCTGCAGAAACTGATCACCTCTCTACTGAGTAAGTTGCCATTTTTTTCCTTTTCGTGCCAGTCAAACGGGGAGAAATGAATCCAGTTATAACTGGGAGCAATGCCCATCACTGTGTTCTCCAACTTTTGCATCGGCATCATGTTGTTTTTTGATTGTGGTTAGGCCCGGGTAGGCATGCATGGTCGGACACTTAAAATCAATGTTCAGCACGTTCATTCTGGGATCATCCCCATTGGGTTGCCATACCCATTTCAGGGTGGCATAGATCTTTTTCAGAAAGCTATAAAGTGGTGGACATCAGCGGATATCCCGGTGGCTCAGGAGATATCTTTGATGCGACTCACGGTTTTCAGAAGGAACTTGGTTCTCGCTACACTTTTCTGGACATCGCTTGCGCCCCAGGTGCCTTTGGCTTGTCTAAGAGTGGGGCAGCCATAGCTTGTGGATGTATGAGATGTTTGGTGATGTTTAGCTCATATGTATATATATATATATTTATTTATTTATTTTATATATAAAATATGTATATATATATATATACATGAATCCATACATGAAATGTGTTTTGAATAATTTGATGCATTTCATGGGCGTGGGGTGTTTTTGGGCGGGGCCAAGTGGTCCAAACATCGATATGGCCAAGATTGGTCAGGCGATGCGCTCACAAATGCCCTTCATGTGGTAAACCTGATGCCATACACTAGCCCACTAACCATCTGGGGGGTCATGTTGCATCACCCGAGTCACAGGGATATTCCAGATTCCCTAAACCTCTATCCAGGGTAGTTTATTATTGGGTTGACCACATGAATAAACTGGGGAATCTTGTATTTATGGAACCTTTGTGGTTTTCAGCATGGTTGAATCCGGGTTTGCATAAGGGGGTTGGGATTTGGGTCCCCACCTGAAGCACATGGTCTGCGCTGTGACCCGTCCAGGTGGTTTCTCGCGATTTCTGTGTAGTGACCCACGGTGTCAGCGAGGCTGGGGCATTAGTTTGCCAGTGTCTTGGCAGCATCATGGGAGCCATGGATGTTTGTGGCTTCTCCCTGATTTCAACAGAAGCAGGTGAAAGTCACTGTTCAAAATAGGATTTCACCAGTAACAAGTGGGTTTAAACAGGCAAACACCAGATCATAATGGTTATCTACATTTCCTTTTTAAATTAGGAGCCAAGGAGCTACTAAGAGTTTCCAAACCGCGTGATAGCAATATCAATATACAAAACCAAATCTGACAGATTTGGCTCCTTGAGGGATTGTTGGTCGTGCAGCCAGGGGTACGGCAACACCGTTTCTACGGTTCTTTCTTGTTTTCACATTTTGAAGCAAGATCCAGATCACCAGTCACTACCATTCATTATAACCCTTGGATCTACATATATGTTTGTATGCAAAACATGTGTGTCAATGCATGTCAATGTATACAGTATCTATGTTTCTATGACTTACTGGTGCTAAACGTAGGGAATGGGGGTTGCTGGGATGATTAGTGGTTATTAGGACGGTCATTCCTCCATTCCCATCACCAGGGCCGTCCTGAGGTCACCGAGGGCGGTTTCCGGTTGCTCTTTACCTGGACGCACGCAGATGAACGGAGACCTGGATGTTTTTGGGCACCATGGATTGACCATTCTAAGGTGGTTTATATAAGGGGAAAAACCACGGGAACAAAGGACAACGGGGATATTTTGGTGGATACTGGAACTATATGTTAAGCAACTTGGTATGATACGGGGCTTCTCCATTACTCTCTGTCAATTGAGAATTTTCCATGGAATATTACAAGTGTTCACGAGGTAAATAATCTACTTTCACGGGCCATTGATACCATAGCTATGTGAAATTCACAGAGGGTATTTGATTTGTTTGTTCTTCCGAATTCCGTTGCGCTTTCTGACTGAGTTTATGTTTCTGAGTGTTTGTTGTAGATACATGATGATTGAATTGAGAATGGTCAGGACAAGAATCCACACTAATCCCAAATCCCCCTGGTGTTATATACATGCTCCCTTCAACATGTTTGAATAAAGAATCTTAAAAAAGTCAACACGTGAACCACCTGTTTCAAGATGTCTTGAGGAGGCCTTGGCTGAGGAAGTGTTATTATAGGTTGTGGTGTGGACATGTTTTGATGCACTGGCCACATGGTTGCTTAGTCGCTTAGTAAGGCTTTGGCTTTTAGACATAAACGGTGGACTAGACAAGGATCAGTTTCTGTTAATTGTTTGAAGAAGTATTTGCTAAGAGAAATCGTTGTCCGGCTTAGGTCCGGACCGGTCCCAAGCAACATGTTTGATCTTTCATGAATCTCCCCTTGCAGTACTGCTCTGTCACGGAACGACTCGACCCTCAGGAAGTTTCAGGTGAAGTTCAGAGATATGTTGACCTTGGAACCCGAGGATTGCTGTGCACCTGAGCTGGATGGATGATTCTGGAAGATTCTGGAAGGTCCGTACATGTTGTTTCCCCTAAACGTTGTTTAAACCTTGTTGTTGCAAAAGAATTGATACCCAACAATGCAATCGCAAGGTGCCCTTACACTTCTGATTCTTGATGATTAGTCTGAACATTCTTGGTGCTAACTTCCGAAAGTTGTTTGAATAAGAAACGTATCAGATGAACTGGAGTTCGCTTGCACAATGCTCACTTCCCAAAAAGATGGTGGAATTCACATCATTACTCTGAGAGCGAATCCTTTGTCGTTTTTGAGGTGGTTTAACGTTTAACTGCATAACACCCCCAGAATCACTGCGAAAAAGAGGATAAAAGAGATGAGTTTCAACTGAACTCCCCCGCCCTCAACCCCCTCCCCTCAACCCCCTCCTCAACTCATTCCACGATCGAAGCTGAGGAGCACCAGGTTGATCTGGTCATCTCGGATGCGCAGTACCTGCCTCTGAGAAAGGCGGATCAACCTGGCCCGGACCCCGCCTTGGACCCTTGGTCATATTAAGGCCATCCCTAACGAGGATGGAGATGTTTGGTGAGATCTTCTGTGGGTTACCAGGTGGTTTCTAAGACCCATGAATAGTCTAGTTATACGTATCATAAAGCAATATAAAACATATAGTGAAATTGGAGTGATGTCAACCAACCTAGCGATTTCGTTTTGGGGCCCTATTTTGATTGGGGGAAGGGATGTTTTGAGGATGACATCCTAGAATTTTCCCATCATTACAGTGTGTTTTCCTGTTTTTCTTTGATATTTGAGGGAAACCAAATAATATATGGGCAATTGTTGGGTACTTATGGCACAAGGTTTGGGATTATCAAGAAGTAAGTAGCAAGCGACATAGTTATTGTAAAACAATCCCTAACTTGGTGTTGCTTTTGGGGTTCTTGTATGCTGTATGCCCCTATATATGGGGTGATAATCCCCTAGAATGGTTGGCAGCGGGGTTGTTCGTTTGTTTGATTTGCCACATTAGTGCTTTCAAAACCCAACATGTAGAGAATACGCAAAACATCTCAAAACAGACGAAACGCTGAGAACAACATACTACCAGAAACACTGCAGACATGAGGCCTCCTATACATGTCTTTCTCTCTCCCCAAATAGGGGTGGTTACTGTATATAATACACCATATATTTTTCCCACACACACACATAATTATATATATATATATCCTATATCCGTACATATATATATATATATATCCTATATCAGAACATATGTATATATATATAGTATATGAATAGATACATTTATTTGTCATCCCATATTTTTTATCCCATATTATATAGCACATGTTGGATGATAGTTGTGACTTTACCTCGTTCCTTGCCTCGGCCCAAGGCAAAGTCTCAAAGCGTGAATCCGGCACTCGGCCGCTCGGATGTCTTTCCAAGCATGCTGACAACAGCTCATCGTGGGAGGAAATTCTACAGAAACCCTGGTTTACCCTCCTCAAACGTGGCAATTGGAAATTCCGTATAGATTTCAACAAAAATAGTGGATTTGCCATTGCCATGTTTGATTACCAGAGGGTATGTATTGGATCTACTTCTGGGCGAAGTTGGGAGTAATTACTTGTAACTAATTATAGTTTATTAGGAATGTTCACATAGTAATAATGTTTAGTACTGTTTTTTTAGGTGAAAGGGACAGGGACAACTGCTTATGGCCATATGAACTCGGGATGACGATTCAAGATTGATTCTTGAGCGTTGAAACGACCAGGCAGCAGCAAAAGTGTTCAAAGTTCCAGTCCTGCACCATAAAAATGCATAAATCGTTATGTATGTATATATGTACTTGTGCATGCAATATGTTCTTGGAAGTGGCATAATTATTCCCCTACATAGCCTCTACATATGGACTTTACATGGATTTTGCTACCATTTTGAGCAATCCCTTCACCATAATATCAAATACCCCCTTAGAAACACTGGTTTAGCAGTAGAGCTCTTGATTTTGGGGTCCCAACAAATGCGGTATTTCAATGTATCATACGATTGATGATTGAAGAGTTTAGATTACCCCCATCCACCTAATGTCATCCACCAGAAACCCTGGTTTCGCAGGGGGGCTTACACATATTTGAGACCATTGTTGATGGTTCAATCTGCCAAAATATCACATGTTGACATATTGACATAGTGTTGGTTATATATATATATATGTATATACATGTATATATATATATATAAATATATATATATATATCATCCCCATCCGTTCCTATTAAAATCCCATCAACTGATTGAATTCCATGAAATCTCCATGAAATCCTATTAACTTTTCCTACTGAACACCCATGAAAATCCGAACTCCCGCTGCGAAGCTAGGCATTTGGGCCTTGCTCTTCCAACAACTCCGCCTTGGTCTTTCCAACTTGCGCTGCTCGGTGGGGTTCTCTGTAAGTGACGTGAGATTTCGACATGTGCCCTGGAAAGTTGGAAGGTCCATTTCTTTTGGATACCATAGGAAAACACATGGAAACATATGGACAAAGCTGCTATACAAGCAATGGAGAAACAATCTGTTCAGCCCCACGGAAAGTTAATTAATCCAATTAATCGGTCATGGTCCCACCCTGCCATCAGCTGGATTCGTGTCACCATGGGAGCAGAGCCCAGTTTCTGTCAGAACTACCGTGGAATACCACTTCCTGGAACTGAGACAAAGGGATATTGCTCACTACCAGCAATGACGGGGCAGTAGCAACAATTTTCCTGTGTGTTCCAGACAGTATGCTAAGGAAATGGTGGTGTCATGATGTTTCGGCTCAACTGCATCTTGGTAGCAGCAAGCCCATGCACAAATCATATATCACTGGATTGATTGAAGAGAAAATCCACAGGAAATCATGTTTTTTCATGAAATATAGGGTTGCCCGTAAATTTTCCCAAACCTATTTGTTCCAGCCTTTCCCCCCGCTCGGTTTGTCTAATAATAGGGTAGCACTCAACCCCATAGTTCATCTATTTTTTTGCCAGTAAAAGTGCCATTTGGATCCATTTGGGATGTTTGTCATTTCAACACAATGCCAGCCTGAACATCTATAAAGACATAGTTAGGAACCCATGTGTTGATACATGTTCAAGAAACAAACACGACATATCACATATCCATGGTCCATGTATATATATATATATCCATATGCTTACATAGTTTTCCATATACATACGTACATACATACATACATACATACATACATACATACATACATACATATACCAGCATATATATATATATATGTATATATATATATATGTGTGTGTGTGTGTGTCTGTCCATTTATATGCATATATATATATACGTTCATGTGCCATGTGCATGATTATATATAGAAAGAGAAATATATCCATTTGCAATGTAAACACATATATATATATATGTATATGTATATGTATATGTATATGTATATGTATATGTATATGTATGTATATACATATATATCCACAAATAAATATTAAGAATATTTGCAAGTATATTGATATATGTATATATCATATATCCAAATATTTAAGTGATATTCAGTGATATTCATCATGAATATCACCGTCATTTTGTTGTAGTTCTCCAGCCTTGTTCCGGCCGTTTCCGTTAGGCAAAGATGGCAACGTGGATTGGTATTTCGACTGCGTTTGCCAAGTGCTGGCCATGATCGATCGACTCTTCGAGTCCATGCTGCTCTTCAAATCCGGCAAGTCCCATCAGAGCGACGCTTGGACCCCGTTGACGAAAAATGAAGGTTTTTTGCAGGGAAAATCGGCGAATTGTATGGTGGATTACAGATAATCATATAGAATTTAAATATCCAATGTAAACAAGTAAAACTGGATATGTATGCCGCTTACTATCAGTGATATTTTCACCATCATTATTCAAAGATTATATATTAAATATATACATTTTTCTGGACAATACTCCAACACCAACCGGTTGATTACTACTATATGTTCTTATTGTTTCATGGCCATACGTGGGGGTATACCCCATTTTCAGACACATCCAAGTATTATTCTGTGTCAAAATATCGCAGATCACTGGGTCCCAGGTTGGCATGACAAGCAGTTGGTGAGCAGTTGATGTGTCCAGAAACTGTAGGGCTGCTCCCCAGGTAAGATGAAGTCCATAAACTGACCTTGTTTCCGATATTGAGGATGAGTCAAACAACACCTAGCCTCATACCATAAATTGGGAGGGTGAACATCCAATATATCCAAGCCATTATTTTGCTGTTCTCCCGGGCGGGTTTTGACTCTATTACCCTTGAGTTTCTGCATTGGAACAGCATGCGTTTACCACGCGGCGCCTCGAGGATGGGACGGCTTACATCATCTGCCGTGGATTCTGCAGATGTGAATTTGAAGCGATGCAGGGCGCAGAAATCCTGCGGAAGTCCATCATGGTATCCAGCTGCTTGTCAAGCGTCCTGCTGATTCTATCTATTGGACTTACTAAAGCGTTTGCGGTTGGTCAAGCGTCTCTATTCTCTACATTCCAAGTCTCTACTCTTACTAACTGATTACTTACTTCTCAAGCCTCCACACTCTCTCCCTCCAAACTCTTACAGTTGACCTTTTGCTGATGGGTCTAGCTGACGTTATCCTTGGTTGAAGATGCCAGGTCGCATATGGGTTTGTCCAAAAAAAGTGTATACAATGGTATACCCCAAATGCACTGACCGGTCAATCATCATATTCCCATGAATTTGCATCTTGATGGGGCGGCATACCCCATTGTCAAGGCAAACCAAATTTCACTTGGATTGGCAAACCCGTTGAGCTGAAGATATCGCCCAAGGATACGAGCTAGAGGTCGCTGCTCTGGGCATGTCACCAATGTTTCGCAAGATCACTGCCACACGGGAAACTTGACATCAAACTGTTGTCGTTGCTGTGGTGTTGGTGGTGGCAGATTGTTGTTGCTTTGCGTTTTTTTTTTTTTTGGCTGGTTGTTTTGAATGCTTGTTGTTTGTTGTTGGTGATGAGGGACCGCAAGCTGAACGTTGTTTGCGTTCTTGCTTGGCATGGCAGTGGTTAATTCACCCCTGTCCGCATCCGAAGGATCTTCGAGCCCGAACTCGGGAGGTGTTTTCCCTGGTGGATGATGCAATCGCCAGATACAAGGACTGAGCTTTGAAGGTTGGAGCGGTTCTGCTCTGCCTAAAATATATGTTCTATTTTTTTAATCAGGAGTTTGCACGATAAACATCAGTAAACTAAAAACATACTCAGACCAAGTACCCACACTCCCAAAATAATAAATATAACAACCAATTTGTCTAGCTACTTGGAGGGTCTAGGCATGCCGGCTGTTCATGTCTTTTTGCATTGTCTATCTCTGAGACATTCTGAGACTTTCGAAGGAGGAGGCCACGACATCTCTCTTTCCTTCCTGGGATGATGAGACCTAAAAATCTTAAAACGGGTTGGTGTTTCATACTGCGAAATTGAGATGTTCCTTCCCTACTTGACATGATCAAACCAGTAAATCCACAGAACCGCAGCCCGCAGGACCCTGGGAGTTTCAACTATGCTTCCACCGTCAAAGAGTGGCGTTGCGCGCGCTCAGTGCCTGCCTTGCGACGTGAAGTTCGAAGTAACATGGGCACCTTGATGCCCTTGGCATCTGGGATATGCACTAGAACCCCGGGGGGACATTCAATTGTAGGACTGGGATGGTGATTTGTCTTTTTGACATCCAGTACCTGGGGGATCTGTAGGAAAGATGTTTATGTGGGGGGGTCGGTCTAAAGCAAATATCCAGGGACATGGCTGCAGTTTCGGGTTTGATATCATACAATGGGTATATTGTAGGCTTGTTTCTATGGTTGATTTCTCGTTGTCACGTCACGTTTGATTGATTTCTGCATGGTGGGTCACAAAAATGAGAATCACAACTTCATAACAACTTTGGACGCTTTAAATCGCTTTAATCTAGTTGAAACATGCTGAAACGAACATTAAATTAGTGGGTTTAGTTGCCCCTTATCCCGTTCATTAATTACTGTCGATTGGCAGTCCAGGATGTAACCCTTGGCCAGACTGGTTCATGCAGGACTTCTTCCAGGAACGACCTGGGCGTTTCCAACTTTTGATCCCCCAATCTTGAGATTTCCGCGTTTGTATTTCCTATTATTTCCTTCAAAACTAATGGCCCTCATGGAGATGCATGTTTTCCCGTCGAAGCTTGGAGTAGAACCTTCAATTGGTATCCCTTGATGCTTGGATTTAATCCTGCAGCCGCCTTCGCGAATCAGAGGTAGCAAGCAGAGTTGCTGCGAAGCAGTTGGAGAAGACGATCCAAGAGATGGATGTCCTAAGCGAAAGCTTCAGTGTCTTGGATTTTTCCAGCAACATGGGTTGTCAAAAATGAAATCTGCCTCAAATGGCCATTTTGACAAGGAAAATTGTGACTAACCAGTGGATTCAGGACCTATTGGGGATATTGAGGGCTGCCTAATTTTCAGCAATCCCATTATATTGCCACATGAGGTAGCCAACATTAAATTAGGGGTACTATGTTGGAGGAGAATGGCCCAGCTGGATGCATCTGTATTATACCAATGGTAACCTGGGGTAGTTTGATATATCGATTCTGTAGATATACAAAATCCATCAAAATCCATGGTTTCGGGTTCACAGAGGATCTATAAATGGTGGATTCTCTGTATCTATGTTAATTTGAATAGTAAGTCGGCAAGTCACAATTTTTAATGGTTCAAATCTCAATCTCTGATGCGAAATCCCAATAATCAGCGAAATCGGTGAGAAGATCTTTGAATTGCACGCAGCAAGGCCCATGTGTGAGTTCAATCCCAAGGTTTGATGTTTTCTTAATCTCAAGTTTTGACAGTTAGCTCATATATGTAACATATATATATATATATATAAATGCTGGAGTGTTCCACTTTATTTCCGATGGTTGAATTAATTCAGTCCCAATCTTTGGATGTCTTAAAATCTCCATGAGTAACGTAGGCTATCCCCAGTTTTCATCGCTTGGCAGCCACGTAAGCTCCCAGGTGAAGTCCAGAGCCTGGATGCTCTGCGGAAAGTGCTGCAGGCGAAGTGTCAAGAGACCAAGGAGAAACTGTGCCTCGGAGTGGTTTTTTCGGGGTTCACCATGAATTTTGTTTGGTTAAGACCTCCACCACAACCACCACCATCACCACCAAAAACAAGAAGAAGAAGAAGAAAAAGAAGAAGAAGAACACATTTCCCTTCAGAGTGGTAGCCTCTGCAAATTCCATGCCATATTATATTCTCCAGCCTCCAAATGCTTGCAAATACATGTGAATGCCACACAAAATGAGACGAACATGGTGAAAACCTTAGGCAAACTGACAAGTTACCATGCGAAATGCAAGGCTAACTCTTCCAAAAATTGCAATACAAGTCAAACATCCCAAACTGACCCAGACAAATCAAGAAAAAAAACATCCCCAAACAATTCTGCACCCATGATGGCGAGTTTTCATCACCCCCGGTGGCTAGCATCTCCAGTTTACAGGCAAGAACGAGCTGCAGAGTTGCAAAACATCATCACAGCAGCGCAAGAGGCATCCACAGCAGCTACGGAGATTGAGGGAGAAGAGTTCAATCCAGGCCTGGCCAAGGGGGGCCCATTTGCCGCTTTTTTTAGTAGTTAGCCTTTGGTTACTGCATTTAAGATATCCATGGAAAATGGCCCACTTATACATGATTTGATGATTTGTGATTATTCAATGTTATTTACCCATAAAACAATGTTATTTTCCATAGGTATGTTACATTACCAATGGGTAATATTTTTTTTCCCAAGAGGTAAGTCGCAACTCAATGGCTATGACAACCAAGATGTAGTCTTCTTTTCTTGGGGGGGTTGGTGGCCAGTGGAGGGTTCCTTTGGGTGGAGGGATGTG
This sequence comes from Symbiodinium sp. clade C Y103, assembly GCA_003297045.1. NCBI lineage: Eukaryota > Dinophyceae > Suessiales > Symbiodiniaceae > Cladocopium > Cladocopium sp. clade C. Next base: position 102,118 of record BGPT01000677.1, read on the forward strand.
ATCACATCAGTTGAGTATTTTGATGGCGGAATTGTCCATGGCAAGGCCCGCTGAATAAGCAAAACATGTATTGTGACTGTGGATGGACAAACTCCTGGACCAGTTGGTAACTATTAGCAACTATGAAATACTGCAAAAACTTGGGTTGTAATGGGACCGACAATCTACCAGCTGGTGCAAGATTTCTTCCATCCGCAGGATGTGGCAATATGCTGACTTATGAAATATGATTCTGGCTGCGATTTGCCGTAAATGAGGTTGTGCTGCCCATTGTACAGCCATGAAAGGAATCAGGGACAAACCTTCCACCGTCCAAGTTCGAAACGAGCCACCAGGTGTGTTTGAAGAAGGCTGGGCCCGGACAGCCGAGCCCGAACCCGACTCGAGCCAGTACCTGCATGTCACGGGTCTCTTGCAAGGGATCGAGGACGGGTTTGGATCATGTTTGCCAAGACCTCAGAAAATGAGAGAACGGAAATTCCATAAGACTCATGAAAAGTTGTCTTGGGTGTAAGCTGAAGGTGTTGTTGTCGTTTTTGCCATTCGAATATTTATCAACATTCCCCCCAAATTGCCCCAAATGTGGGTAAATATTCGGTAACGTAGAGCATACGGGCATGGTATATGGTTGCAGTTTTCGGGTCCATTCTCCAAATTGTCCTTTTCGCCAGGAGTCAACGCTTCAGAGGTGTTTCAGTCGCGCTGGCAAGGTGGAAGAGATCCGTTTCCTTCCGCAGGAGATTTTTGCGGTGAGGGATGGGTATGCTTCAGTTTGGAATAGCTCATCTAATCTAATGATGCAAAGCCAATAATACTGCGATATACAGTAGTAGGGTATGTAATAATATCAGGTATTACGGGATGTTAATGTATAGCTGTTGAATAATCATGGGTAATTCTTGGATAACTATGACGCGATGAACCATCCCCAATAGAGGTTTATTATTGGGTATACCCTACACTTGGGATGATTTACAAGGATCCCATATGGTTGGTTAATGGGAAGGGTTATTATTGGGTTTACCACAATGTAGCCAAGATGTGGGATTACAATGCTTGATGGGGGCAAAATTATTGGGCCCATTTTATGATACACAACCAAGTTGATATCTAGATCTGGGTGTGTCTGAAAATGGAGTATACCTCCAAATGGCAACCTTTACAGTGTCACATGATGATCATCCAGTGAATGGAATGGGGTACCATGTTTTCAGCCAAACCCAACCGGGGGGATGAACAAGACTGAACCAGCCAAAGTAGGGATTGAACATGATTGAGCCGTGAGATCTATGGTCTCAAGAGTTCGGATGCCACCAGAATTGCACATTTTAGGGTGCAATTATGAGATACAGTACAGTAGATTTTATGGGTTCCAGTTTTGAGACATATAAAATATAACTGGGGTAGTTGAATATCTTGGAAATCTAAGTATTAAAGCACCCAACATGGCAGGTTGGTGACCTAGGACCAGAAGCCGGCAAGTGCATACAGATCGCCAAGAATGTATATAGAAGAGCCGATCAGGTAGCATACAATGTGGTCTTTAATGCGAATAAAGATCTACAGCAAGGTACATGTATACATGTAATAAGATGTGTATATATAGAAGTAGAGGTAGTGAACCAAAATTGCATGTTCCTAATCTTCGAGGGTACTTCCACAACCAATCATCCACCAGACTAGGGACAAGGGATTTTTGAGGAATTTTTTCCCCTTGAATCAATCCCCATTGATCCCTTAAATCCATGAGTCATTGGTTAAACTGTTAAACCGTTAAACCCACCATTTCTGATGGTTTAATTCCCATTTTGACTGGTAAAACCAAAATGATTCTTCTGGAAATTCCCTTTGCATCACAGAAAAACGATGGATTTATCATTAATCAATATTTTACAATTCTATATAGTTATGAGTAGTTCAATGTATTTCAGATTTACAGGCTCTACCATGATTCCATGTTTTTAGGGCTGGGTTGCGATAAATCAGCAGTCGTGATGGGAAGATAAATCAGCCGAGAGGATCAGGCGATGGCCTCGAGATGTGCGGCCCTGGTTCCTCGGTGAGATGCAGAGTGCCATGAAACGAGTCATTACATCATTTTCCAGAACATAGATATCCAGTCCAGCCTAATTAGGATGGGTCAAATACCCTCTGGTAAACTAACATAGCTATGGAAAGTCACCATTTTTAACGGGAAAATCCACTATAAATGGCAATTTTCAACAGCTATGTTAGTTTACCCGAGGGTACTTTTGAATATGTGTTTTGCTGATTGGGATATGTAATGTCCAATCATCCCATCCCCTGTTCAATTTACATCAAACACTCCCGGTGTATGGTGACAAGATGTTTCAAGTAGGTGTTATCATCCTGTACCACAGCAAGGTTTCTGTGGGGTGCTGGTCGATTAGTCATTTGATGCTCCAACCTATAGGTCTTGGCATGTTGTTGTTCAACAATTGTGTTCAAGTCTGAGCATTTTAAGTCCAAACTGTTGGTAGGAGCACTTGGCAGGTGGAAACTGAAGAGTTTCAGGGTGATTTTCTTGGTCCCAAAGGGTCGGTTTTCTTGGCCATGCGAATGTTTGTGGATGGTGCAGCCCATGCAAGTGGATGTAAGAATTATCCCTGGAATTCCCTAGAATCTAGATACTGTAATTTAGCTTCAGGAATGTGTACCATTATATTTTCTGGTGATACTTGTATATTCTCATTATGTCAACAGTAAGTCACCATGTTTTTTGGTTATATAACCATGTGCCATCATATATTTTCTGGTGATACTTGTATATTCCATTAAATTCCCATTAAGTTTCATTATTTCCACATAAAGTCACCATTTTTGTTGGTTAACCAGCAGTTCCTTCCCCCTGTTGGATTCCCAGCCGCCCAGTTCTATTTTCGCTTCCAGGTGAAGATGTCCAGCGTTGAGGAGGCCAAAGTGGCTCGAGAAAAGCTGGAGCCTTGGTGATCGTGGAAGAAATCCTGCACCAGTAAGTAGTAGTAACCATAAAACACTGTAAAGAATGGGACCATAATGGGACCATCTACCAAATGGTGCAGGATTTCGCAACCATCCACAGTATGTTTCAATACTAAGTCATGGTCTAATGCCTTGGAAATTTAGTCGAAGGGTCCGAATCATCCAAAAGGGGTTTGAACATATGGCATTCCCAACCAAAAAAAGACAATGTATGCGGTTGTTTTTTCACTCGCCTGTAGCTTCGCTGAACTCTTCAAGAAGGCGATGGAGAGAGAGATACTAAGAATCGTTATGAGAAAGTCAGCAAATTTGGAGGCACCCCTGTTTGCACACACCCAACGTAGGACAGAATTTCCAATCCGAATCCTTTGAGGATCTTTCAAGCGGGCCTGACGGCTTAAACCTGGGGTTTCACAACTATAAGTAGGTATCGTTGTATCATTGCTAGGTGAAATGGCAGGATTGTCAGCTGTCAAATTTGGGACTTGCCTATAGCTACTCATACAAACAATGCTCGCTTTTTTGTGATGATAGTGTCGTTTGTGCTGTCATGATCTGTGCAAGCACATGGTCAGAAACTGTGCTCACCGACACTTTTTTTCACGGGATTTACGGTACTAGTAACTAGTAGGTCCTAGTTTGCGAGTTCCAGATAGTTCAAGCGCCTTTCTGCAACAAAGTGTTCATGACTGAAATCTTAAATCCTGCAGGGAGTCTTAAGATGATTGAGGATTAAAAGTTAAAACCCTACCAGTCTTCAGGTTTGCCTGGTCTGCAGTTTGCGCAAGTAAGGATGGAGTGATTCCAGAGGGAACTGGCTTCTATGCTCAAATGCTGACTCGCGACTATGCGTATGTGTTTGTGTATGTATGTGCGGCATTGAGGACGTTGTTACCAATGGTAGCCAACCGTGTGCACAAATGAAGTGAAAGGAAATTGGCTTAATCTGTTTGAGATTGCCGAAGTGCAGTTCTGAACCGGTATTGGTATAGACGGTAAAGATACATAAGTGCATATGTATGTTTTTATATTCATATTATATATATATATATGCGTGCGTATATATATATATATATTTTTGTATATGATTATATATATATATATCCTGGTTTCCCACCTTTCTATCTATTTTGGGATTGCTGTAGTGGATTCTGTACCCACTTTCCGAGAAATACCTATTCAATGCCCTCCTTGAGAGCTTGGCAATCCGATTTCATGCGGTGGGTGTGGAACCTTCAAGTTAACCTCAGGAAATCAGCTTGTACATAAGAAAATATGGTACAATATCATATGGATTTGGTGCTTTGAAATCTGTTTCCTTTGAATTGTGATGCTAAGCCCAACGTTCCAATGTGATTGAATCGACACTGGGGTAGCCTTGGATCGGTACTTTAGTACTTCACACTTTTGCTACAGATGAAGGTAAAAACGACTGTAGCCAGCTCAAACAAACATGCAGTGAATCTAAGATTCGCCATCTACCATGCAGTACTCAAACATGGCTTGCTTGAACATTTTAGCCCGACGGAATTCCCGGCCAGAAACCTACACCTTTTCAGAGGTTTCCCAGCCAGCTATGTTTGATGACACCTGAAAGTTGAATCCAGTTATTATCTCATGATTATCCCAATCAGAGCCCTATGAAATCTATAAAATCCCCATTGTTTATTAAATCTCTGTGTAGGTACTGAGACCCTCCAAATAGCCATAAAAAATGGGTTGGAAACCCCACTATCCACCAGCATCAATAGGGGGTGCCTCCAAGGTTTCGAGATGGAGCGCACCTTGATGATTACTTTCCAGGCGGACGGCTGGTGGCTATGGGAGCTCCTACTTGGAGGATCACCCCGGGACTTCAACCAGTTGAGAAGAGCGGGATGGCCGCTTATAAAGGGGATATTGAAGGAATATATATACATATACATATACATATACATATACATATACATATACATACACATACACATACACATACACATACACATACACATACACATACACATACACATAACATATATATATATATAGTGGACACAATCATGAATAGTCTTGGCAATACCCCCATTAAAGTCAACAATCCGAGGGTTAGAGATAATCCCACTAAACGGATGTATATGGGAGAATCATGGATAATCCCAAGAGTTACTCGGGATTCTTAGCCATCTACCACTGGGAATGATCCAACCAAACAGTGATCCTGCAATCGGGTCCCTGACGACAGGTGAAAAATGGAATCCAAGTCTGTGATCATCTCTTTGTTCGAGGAATCCCTTCGGCGGTCACCCAGCTGCACTACCTTGGAATCCTTTGGTGCGATGGCAACTTGATTGTTTGCCAAAAAAATGGAGGCTGAATGATGGCATTTTTTCTAATGGCAGGGATGGGTACATTGCTCCACACTTGGGATCATGTTCCATGAAACCTGCTTGATTCATGTTGCTTCAAACCAAAGATTGCCGGCATTGATGCAGATTTTGCAAGTTTTCATGCTGCAGATCGCAGCAGTGACTCTGCAGGTTCAGAAACATCAAATCGCTTCGCTCTTCAACTGCTATGGCCAAGTGCTTTGGAGCCTCCTGGCACGGATCCCCTGGCAAAAGGGGACATGAACTGATGCTATGAACATGATATGACAATATTTGGATCCAGTGGATGTCCGAGGATCTCCAATGTCCATTTAAGGAAGATTTCGCTCGATGATTTCAACATATTTTAACGTATGTGTATGTCACCCCAAAACATATACCGTAGAAGCTAGTAAATCCTCGCGAAAATAAGTGGTGTATGTTGTAAGCAACCGTTCTATCCTTTTTGGGGTCAGTAACGGTTAGTGTAAATGTTTGCCCTCTGGTACACTAACATAACTGACATAACTATGGGAAATCACCATTTTTAACGGGAAAATCCAAGATTTCTATTGCAATTTTCAATAATGTTGGTAAAACAATAATAAACCATCCCCAAAATCACCATTTTTATAGGTGGTATAAACCATCAAAATATAGGTGTTTATTATTGTTTTACCCACATTAGCTACGTTTCATTCGCAGAGGGCAACACTTTTTGGGCAGAAGCTGTCCATGGCCTCTGCCACCTTTGTGACCTCTTAAGGCAGCATTTTGCCACAACGACTGGGCGAGGAGGACCGATGCGCATTGGTTCAAATGGCCAGTAGCAGCTCGGTGAAACGAAGACATGGGAGACAGGCCATGGGGATAGCTTGAAACCTATGTTTTGGGTATATTGTGGTGTATATTCCATGGGAATTTAGAGTTATATATGCCCATGAATCACCTAGACCCTCCAAGATCTCCAAGTGCAAACAATGAGTAATATACTGTACCACAATATGCTACCACTATTGAGGGACTTGTACCATTTGTTTGGGGTACTTGGAGGGCCAATAGGTACCTACAAACAGGTTTTTTAAACCAACGTTAGGGATTAATAGGGATATGCGATGATATACGTATGTATAGTTATATAGATATAATTGGGATATTCACACCATATGTTTTTTTTACCGTTCACATTTTGTACTATTTTGTACTGTACATGTTGGTGGCGCGCATTTTTTGATTTGCGCTAGATGAGGTCCAGCACATACAAGCTGGCTCGCATGGAAGGTGGTGAGCAAAATAATGAACCATCCCCAGTACATTGAGATATATTATTTGGTATAATACCTCTATGACTGGGATGATGTAAAATGACCTTCAAATGGTTGGTTTAGTGGATGGTCTACTATTGGCTTTACCGCATGCATAGTTATGTTCTACAAGGTGGCGCCGGCCCTTTGTATAAGTTTGTTTGTGACCAGCGTTAGATATACATATACTAGACCTTTCTTGTTGGAGTTACAGGCCAAATTAGCTAACTATGGGGCACCACCAGCCACCAGCTGGTTCAATATCTAATATCCCATTATATCAATAGTAAACTAACGTAACTATGGAAAATCACCATTTTTCATGGGAAAATCCACTATAAATTGCCATTTTCAATAGCTATGTTAGTTTACCAGAGGGTATATATATCCTTATGTTCAGATCCGTGGTAAATCTGATCTCACATAGCTGATCCAAAGATGTGCTGGACAGTGGGCCAGGTGGCGGACCTTTCCTGCTTATCCCAGTTGGATCGTAGCTGGTGGTCAGTAAATTATGTAGCAATCAGTTTCTGTACCACATCATGTAGTTATATATATATATATTTATAACAACCTGATCAACTGATATCAACTGATATCAGTTCATGCTGCAGCACAGATAGAATTTGTGGATTTCATGGGAATATGTAATACCCGGACACAGTTGTTATTCCTCATTGGATTGGTTTAAGGGAAAATTTACCGGAAACCTCTATATTTGATGGTAAAAACCATGGTTTCCGGTTAAAATTTTCCCATTAACCAATCCATTGAATTCCTCATTTCAATTCTCAAAAATACCAGGCGATGAAGCTCAGAACGCCATCCAAGCCTTGAATTGGTCGAGCTCTTCAGCCTCTCGGTGACGTTGACCGGAGGTATCTAGCGATTTTGGGCTTCATTTTCTCAGGCTTCGCAGTGGTGGGAAACCCTCAATTAATTCAACAGAACTATGGAAAAGCATCATTTTTTGAACAGGCAAATCATCCTAAATCATCTATACATGGGGCATTTTCCATAGCTATGTTAAAGGACCAGAGGGAAAATAGATGAAAATAGCTCAGAATCTGTGAGTCTATGCAATCATGGGAATCCAGCTGCAAAACGGAATCTCAGTTGTCATGAACATCTTGGGGTGACAAGGCAGGGGGTGGAAGGAATATAAATTGACGGAGCAGTGTGGAGGAAAACAATGGTGTGCAACAAGGATTATATACAGCATTATACAGCAGTGCTTCTAGTTTTTCCACTGAAGTTTTCCTGGTGTAGCCTTTTTTTGTTTGATTCAGATTTCTGGAATGAAAGTATCAGATCGATTCAGATCCAGGAGACATAGCCACTCCTTTGATGGCACCATCCTGAGCCTCCAAAGTCAGAAAGTCTTCGAAATTTGTCCAACTGGGATTATTTGACCCATGGGGATCAACTGGAAATGCATCCAACCTGCAAACCATCAGCTGGACAATCCCAGTACGCTGCAATATACCCTCCGGTGAATCGACCTTTCTCGTTCATATTTTGTTCCTCATTGTCTTATTTTAGCTGCCGCAATTTCCTCTACAATAGTAATGGCACACCCATTTTTTTCCATCATGTTCTGTCAATTTCTCCATTTGTTTCCTCAATTTCTTTCACTTTCCCATGATTTTCCCATCATTTTCCCACCAGTTCCCTAGCATTTTCCCAGCATTTTCCCATGTTTTGCTGAGGCCTTGATGCCCTCCATGATGGTGCGCTACGCAGGCTCCAAGGTCTTCGTGGCCTTGCAGGCGACCGAAGGCATCCACGACGGCATCGACGAAGGCGCGGCGTTTGGAGTTCGGGGGAGCCGTTCGACGTGGCGAGGCCAAGGGCAATACATAGTTCAAAACAATGGTTAGTGAAAATCAATGATGGCTAACAAGTGTGAATAACAATAGTTAGCTGGGACCCAGTTAGTAAATGGGATTTGCTGTGCTGCAATGTTCCAAGATATAGGTTCGATGGATGCTCCAGGTAGTTAATAACGATGGGTAATAACGATAATAGTATATATATATATATATCAATGGATCAAATGTGGTGAAAATGGTTACTGATGGTGAATAATGTTAAAGGTGGTGAATAACTAATCGAATCTATTTATCCATTGTTAAGCATGAATAGTCATCAACCATGAAGTAGTGGGTTGAACCATACTTGGAGGATCACATCGTTTATAGGGGGCAATTATTGGTTCATGGTAATTAATCATGGGATAATACTTACTGGTCATAGTCATAGTCATCCCACTTAGCACCCAAATGTACCTATATGATAATTCTTAATCATGGTTGGTAATGGCCAACATTGGCTTCACAATGAATTAATACTGAGGTTAATGGGATAATTAATGGGGTACCTCCTGTAATCAAAAGTGGCAATTGGAAATCCCCTATGAATGGAGGTCTCCCTTATGAATCAAGGTTTCTAGCTGGGAGAAAAAACATCGAACTAAATGGTGGAAGGGGAATCTTTTTTTGGGGGGTGCTATTACATACTTAATGTTCATGGATCATGGTTAATTGCCAATTACTGTATATAGATTTAATCTTTGTGTAGCTTAGGCTAATACATGTTAATACTAGTTCTTATACAATGTGGTGCCTGCTTGGTGCCCCAGTTCGTTAGTAAGCTGAGAAACATAGGTATAGGCAAACTCTACAGGGTCTATGGTGGATGTATCATGATTTGGAATATAAACCAGCTTACAATTTCGGAGGCACCACGTTCACCCCAGTGAAATAACTGGACTAAGTCGACTTACTAATCCGAGCCACAAAGTAGATCCAGATGCATTAAAACGACAAGCCTTTGGTTCGTGGGAACATGGTGATTTAATGCAGATGTCATGGGAAATTGTGATTTTATAGGGATCTCAGCCAAGAACAATATAAGTTATATATGTATATAATCTTATATCACATATCATGACATGATGTTTTTCCCCAAGGTAGCGTGGCGCAGTGCATTGCTCTGCACTTGTTCTTTCGGTCGCTGAGGCGAGGGGAGTGAAGAAGACGAAGACTTCGCTCACTTCGGCGTCATCGATGAAGCGCCAAAGCCTGCCTTCCAGCCGTTGAAGGAGCGACCCCAAGAGATGGGCTCCAGGTGGAAGAAGGCCGAGGTGCCGCGGTCGGGTGGCCGGGAGAAACATGAAAAAGGTGAGAAAAGGTGTGGAAAAGGTGTGGGAAATTTAAGACTCCTAGCCAGACATATGAAATAGGATGATCAAAAATCAGGAACATCAATGTGCCAAATGTGTGGTAGTTTTCGAGATTCCGGGTACGAAATATCAACCACCAGCCGAACAGCTGCAGTGTTTGACCTGCCCAGGAAGAGGATTGGGATGGCCCCGAAGGTACGCGCCTTTGGGGATGGGCGATGCAACCGGTCAAGGAGGCAGTCAACGAGTTTCCGGAACTCGGTCGCGACGCGCAGGTGGGAACAAAACATGATGCTGGTGATGGCTGGAGGGTTTGGCTCTCCAAACCAAAGTTGAAATTACCCTCTGGTAAACTAACATAACTATGGAAAATCACCATTTTTCATGGGAAAATCCACTATAGATGGCCATTTTCAATAGCTATGTTAGTTCACCAGAGGGTATAGGGTGTTTCATGGTGTTTCATTTTGAAGATCTGAAACTTGACTGGAACTGCCTTGAATGATCTCCTTGTGAAAATTTCCTTTGAAGCAACAGATAGATTAATTTCTCTGTTGGAGGCCGCTTCAGCATTTCCAATGACATCTCTTAGCATATCTTAGTTTTGGCGGAATGCTCAGCTCTTGTGCAACGGCAGGTGGAGGAAGTACAGCCGCCAGAACCCGAGAATTGGGAGGAACTGGGTGATGACGAGCCTTCTGCAACTTGCATCGAAAAGGGCTGCTGGGATGGATAACGGGAAAGAACCAAGCAACATCTGGGCTGCAACCCACTATATATAATGGGATATAATGGGGATTGGTGATGGAATATTATGGAAGATTTGTGTGTATCTATCTATCTATCTATCTATCTATATATATATATATAGATAGATAGATATGTATATATATATATATAGATATATGTGTGTATATGCATGTAACCAACAACATCCAAATGGTTTTGTTTGAACACCAGGAATTCCTTGTTATCTTAATGCAGAAAATGATGATCAAACCGTGGAGTTACCCTATTCTCAGACAAACCCGAATAAGTACCTGAACATTGATGTTGCAATGGTACCCATGCACCTGATGGAGACTGGGCATCTGTTCTTTTTTATTATCGTTGGTTTGAAATATACTGACCGTAGTTCTCAATGGCCTCCATGTTTCATCCGCTCAGATAGTCTAAAGATAATCCATTTCGTGTAGAGAGGCCTACTCATGCAATAGCATTGGCAATTGCAGGACCCAGCTGCAACCAGTGGCCCCAAGCCGTGCAGCCTACTCCCAGGAGTTTTTGTGCATGAAGGATCCTCCCAAAGGATTGCCCGATTCGGTGCCTTGACCTTTTTGGGAGTGTGTCTTAAGGGCATCCTTGCTGTTTGGCCGTTGACCTGTTTGAACTGTGATGTTTGGACATGTTCATGTCATGTCATATAAACACTTCTCACATAATCATGTTTTGTTGTGCAAGATCCTGGCTGAAGCGATATCCTTAATTGATGTTTATTTGATTGTATACATTATGTGTACATATATATATATATTGATTGTTTTACATACTTGCATGCCACCATTTTGTATCCATAGGGTGTTCGTTTCTTTTGTCGAGTCGACGCCGCAACTGAAGGTAATGCAGATGTGGTTCAAACCCTACGGCCATGTGGTTGAGATGTGGCCTTTGGAGCAGAGCCTTTACCAGGAGGCACTTGTATAATTACTTACATAATATACATACAGTCACACACATATAAACATGTATGATCAGTATAAACCACTGTGATCAAAACATCTCTTGAAATTGCACGCTGCCTCCTGTGCAGGCTACCCCCAATACTGGGCTTGACCTCTTTGACAGAAGTTGTCCTGTTATTCTATGTCTTCATAAAACGGCTAACTTGGCTCCAGAGTTCTCCATTTCTGAGCCATTTCCAGCCAGGAGAATGACTCCGTGGCCTTTCTGGTTCACATGTCGTGCAAGGAAGAGGCCATCAATGCTTTCAGCGCTCTGAACGGCAAGTCCATCATGCGAGGCCAGTGGGGGATGCACTGTGATGTTTCTAACTTGGCAATGGAAAGACCACATGTGGTGGCCCATTGATAGGGATTTACAGGGTGGCGCCCCATGGGTAACTTGGTCAATATCTACATTAACTGTGAGTAACTATGGTTTATGGATGATTTATCTATAGTTAACTGCGCTTAAAACCCAACTTACAATAACCCAACTTTTGACTAGGGTACCACCTTGTACCATTGCTACATAGTCTTTTACTAAAGGAAAACCACCCGGTCAGCCGCTCCCAGTTGTACATGGGCGATCATCAATGACCCAGGGCAAAGACTTGGGATCCAAATTGACAGCCTGTCATGAGACCTAGTTTGCAAAAGTTAAAAAAAGATGCAGACAAGGTTAAATCTACCAACATTTACCACTATTTTACCAGTTTTTCAGTTGTTCCTTCCAGCTTTTTTGGTGGTTGCCCACCCTAGGCCCAAAATGGCTATCTATTCATCAGCCAATCCAGCTTCAGCTCAGGGAAGAGAGAATTCCAATCATAGCCTAGCTACTTCCAGTCCGCCCGTTCTGATCGGTTTGAATCCCTGATTTGGGGTTCAAAGCCCTAGGAGGGGAAAGAAAAGCATTTTTGTTGCTCTGATTGATTGCAACACCACCGCCTAACATTAATTACCCTGCTAGAAACCTGGGTAAATATTTGACTTGTTCATTTTCGGGGGGCTCATATGGGGGATATCTAATGTCATGGGAAAGGATGAGCCGTAGCCGTGCCCTCAGTCTATGTCCAGGCTGCCCTTTGAACCTCAGCTACTGGCATGGCCCCGTGGAACGCGCCAGTCCGCCAAAAAGCGCAGTGGACAGCAACCGACTGCTGGCAGCAGCGCGGCTGCTGGCGTCGAAGAAGAAGGAGGCATTTGAGGCCGAGACTTGGAGATTCATCAGGCAATCAGTAACATCCCTGACTTGTTGGACAAGTTGCAGAATGGAGGTATTAGAAAATGGATGAAAATGGGGGTATACTCCCAAAAGGCCATTTTTGATATTTAAAATGATCATGATGAACTGGATTTGTTGTCACAGTATGTTCAGATAAACCCAACAGATTTGCCTTTTTCATTTACAAATGCATTTTCAGTTGCAAACCCCACTACAATAGAGATGGAGAAATGAATGGCTCCCCTTGAAGGCAGGGGTCTTGCAGCACTTCTCGTTGGATGACATATGTTGAATTGCAATTTCACAATATATTGCTGATTGATCATTGGTTGAAAGTTATTAAATCCTCTAAGTCCTAAGGACGTACTAGAGGAGTCCTCAGGAAAAGTGGCACAAAACGGGGTCCTCGCTGAGAAACCATAGCAATGCCGAGTGTTTACGGCTCAGGGTTTCTACAAATATCATGCAATATCACTGATTCTACGGCCGAGGGTTCATAGCAATTAATGTACTCACGATTATATATACACGATTCACAATTTCTCACCATTTCGAAGATTTTGAAGCCGCCATGTGCACCTTCTAGGGCCATTAGTACTATGTACCTGTTGGGGCCCAACGGCTGTACTAATTTTAGGGTCCTGCTCACAATTACTCATTACTCACGATACTCCAGTTGAGGATAGCAATGTTCCTTTTTGAGGTCATCATTTGTACCACGCACAGGACGTATCAGCCCCGGATTCCAAGGAGACGGCAACGGTGGAGCCTCCGCAGCCCACGGTCTCCAGATATCTCTGCCTGGAAGACCCACCGAATCTTCCGGAGACAGCGCCTTTGGCTGGTGGAATTCCAAGGACTTTTGGGACATTTCTTGCATTTCTTCTTGGCATGGTGAAATTTAAGTGGGAAATGGTTGTTTTTGTTTTCATAGTGTTTCCTTTAGATGGCTGCTTGGTTAAAAGATCCTGTGGTACTACTAGATATCATCTACTGACGTTCGGATGATCCAGGTAGCCAGTGCTTGTCTACCGAATATAGCAGCCCAAAACAAGATAATTAGAAGATATTAGAAGAGAAAGCAGTATTTGAGTGGGAAATCGCACGTTTTTTTCCAGGTGTGAAATATATAGAGGATGTGTTTGTTCCTCCGCCAAATCGGTTGAATCAGACAGGTGATTGAAGTGTGGTTCAAACCCTACGGCTCTCTGGTGGAGATGAAACGGGAGACTTCAGATCCCGTGGCATATGTGGTGCAACTTGGCCAACGATGGGTTTACAAGTTAGCCTAGGGTAAACATACATCTTTGGAAATTCAATCGTTTCCCTGGGAAAATGATATACAAAGTGCATTTTCCACATCTAACTTAGTTTACTGGAGGGTACTGCCTTGAAAAGATAAGCTTTGTTAGGTTAGCTGAAATCTTCGAGAAGGCGATGGAGAGACAGAGAGAGAGAGAGAGGTTCTTGGTGATTCCAATTCTGATTCCAACACTGCTCCGCACTGCTTTATGGGCTTAAACTGGAACCACAAGTGAAACATTGCTACGTGCTTCATTCAGCAGAACATACCCGGCCCCCCCTCACCCGATGTTCTTGCATTGGTTTTGCTTCACGCTCTAGGGAATTCATGAAGCTCATCAGGCTGATATTGAATCAGAAAGTTAAATTTGCTGGACATATCATAATGATATTATGTGTGTTGGTATCCCAAGCAAGTTGAATACGTGGGTGAGTTTGTAACCGAGGTGTACTGTGGTGTACTCCCCAAAAGTCCATTTTACAGTAACAAATGATGATTAACCAATAGATTTAGAGGTGTTCTCCTGAATTTTCACGCATATCAACATACCCATATGTTTTCCAACCATTTTGCAATGTTCATCAACGTTACAAACATCAGGCACATGTCCAGTGAAGAGGAGGCTACCAGGGCCCACGACGCGCTGAATGGCAAAGTCATCATGGGTAACGTTGGCAGCAGGCAAGTGGGCTGACTAAAGCCTTGGAAAGCATTTGTGAATTGTGTTAATCCTGAACACACGGGCGAAAAAAAAATAGCATTGGATTATATTGGAATGCTGCTGGCTTCTTGGGCCCCATACAATCCAGGGTACACTAGATTGCCATAGCATTTCGCGGGTATAGCATGGTATAGGGAAATGGTCATCCATTGCTTGCCAGATTTCTCAGAACTATCATATACTATCATGATATATCTGAAAATCCCATGTTTTGACAAAGCCACACATCATATTGTTGGTTATATATCCAGATGGTAGTTGACATTTCAATCACTTTGATGTTACCTATCAATCACCATTTCTTTGATTTAGAAGTGTCTTCATTATACCCAGCATGAAGAAATATTGATACCGAATGGGTAATGGATATGAACCAATGCCAACCTTGGATGAATGTAAAGATCGGATTAGCACCCGGTCCCTCAGCAAAATCTGCAAACTTCCCAGATGGATTCGCAACCCCCCCCGTTCCATGATTGGATGATGGGAACATTTGCAGGAAACCCCTAATGGCAAAAACATTCAAAAACAATTTGTTCTCAAGATGTTCCCTCAAACCAATCCATTGATCCTAAATATATAGAAGTTGCCAGACAATTAGAAAGTGATGCCCCTAGCAAAAAGTTGGTTTATGAACCCATGTGAACCCAGATAGCAAGTTCGAGATATGCCCCATGAACCTGACTGTTGCTCTAGTTTAAACAAAGAAAAATACCTACTGTAACCATGGTGCACTACCTTGTATGTTTGATAGTCAAGTTAAAAGCATGTGAAATCGTGTTAAACCGTTAAACCTCCAAATTTCATGGTCAAACTCCTTTCAACGCCTTATTTTTTCATGGCCACATCTGCTGTTGGCCAAGGCAAGTCCCTGAGCGTCCGCTACTGGCACCAGAAGAGCACCAATGGTGCCACAGCCGAGGCACTGGTGGTCCACCACAGATACCCTGAGGTCCTTGAGCGGTGGAAGACTGGATTCAGAAACCAGCATTTTTTGTTGAATAATTTACCATCTATAGTGGTTTCTGATATGGTGGTTTCTTGAATATATTCAGAACCATATATCAATTCATTATTCGGATATATTTAGCCATGTTACCCTGGAAGTCCAGGGAATCAAAAAGTCATGTCCTCATGAAAATCGTCAGAAAGCAGACAAAAAAAAGTACGTCCGTGCGTGGTACAAATGATGTACTTTTTGAGGTCCCGGACCTCAAAAAGGAACATTGCTATAACATCCTTTTGATCTACATTTTGAGGTCCCAGGCCCAAAAAATAACATTGCTATAAAACCCTTCAGATGTACTTTTTGAGGTCCTGGGCCTCAAAAGGAGCATTGCTATAACGTCCTTAACCATGAGTAATTGTGAGTGAGTAATCGTGAGTAATCCTGAGCGCGACCCTAAAAAGTACGGTCCTTGGGGCCCCAAAAGGTACCTAAGGCCCTAAAAGGTACACACTGAGTTCTGGCGCTCGCGATTGAGGTGCAGTGCCCACTGAGATCTGGCGCTCGCGGTTGAGGTCTGGCAGTGCCCACTGAGATCTGGCGCTCGCGGTTGAGGTCCGGCAGTGCCCACTGAGATCTGGCGCTCGCGGTTGAGGTCCGGCAGTGCCCACTGCGAGCTGGCGCTCACGGTTGAGGTCCGGCAGTGCCCACTGAGATCTGGCGCTCGCGGTTGAGGTCCAGCAGTGCCCCCTCAGATCTGCAGCTCGCCGTTGAGAAAGGAGGACAGAGGAAGAAGGATAAAGCAACTCTGATAAATCTAGAGACCCTCACCTGACAGGTGTGGAATTAATTATTTAAACGAGCACATGAACATATATATATATATATATCATATCTCTATACACTGCACATGGACTATGCAGAAAAGATGGGATGAGATAAGATGAGATGAGATGAGAAGAGGCGATATAGACCAGACAGTCAGACAGACAGACAGACAGATAGATAGAGAATGATAATCAATGATAGAGAATGATAGAGATTTCCATATAGATAAAGCAGGTCCCAAAACAGCACGGCCTATGGTTGTCATACCCAGATCGCTGGCAGGCGCCCCAAAGATGTCCTGGCCCTGGCGTGGGGATTGATGATCAGCAGCTGGTGGATGCCTGCAAGGTGGGGTGTGTGGAGGGCGAGCGGGATGAAAGGCTGGGCTAAGCAACTGGGACACCAAAGGGAATACCCTCTGGTTACTTAACGTAGCTATGGTATGCTATGGTAAAGAATAACCCATTTGTAGATGACCCATTTGTAGATGATAAGAATGACGAATTACCTATTGAAATGCCGATTTTTGATAGCTATATTAAATGGAAACTGCCAATAACAGGGATGCAGAAAATGATATCATGGGCATAAAGTCAAGAATTCTGAGCAAGGCAACTGGATGGAATGTGATGAATTATCATGACAAATAGAGGTAATTGATGATCGACGTATCAACTATGGGGATATAAAAGGGATTCACCCAGCCATTGCCAGAGAGAGTTGAACCCCCCTTGGGACAGATCCCTTTCATTTTTGGCAGAGCTGTGAAAACTCTCGCACTCACAATACCTGATAACTTTTCATAACCCTTCGTAATCTTTCATAGCCCAACATAGCCTTTCATAGCCTTTCATACCCTTTCATAGCTGTTCTTACACACTTGTAGGGTTTCAACACAATTCACAAAACACATTTTTCCAACTCATAAGTTTCCATAACTCTTCATAACCAAAGTAATCCTGTGCTACTACCCCAGTGGTCCCCCTTGTGAGTCGTTATTTGCCTTTATGATCACGGGGGTCCGTCTACCCTGAGAAAATACTGCTCCTCGAGGGACCCCCTAAATTGAAGATGTGGGAAAGGGGGTTGGTCAGATCTTCCTGGTGGGGAATCGGAAGTGTTTAAACCAACACAAATAGGGATTCAACCAACACAAATTGATACATGGGAAATTCGGGAAACCAACTGGACGTAACTAAGATCAGAAATGAAGGTAACCAAAGGCGGGTATATCACCAGCAAAAATGTTGAAACGTTCACCACACTTCACCACTCAAAATGTGGATAACAAAATTTGACTATATATCTAAAGCCGATGCGCAGAAAGATGCGAGACGAAGGGCATAAGGTTTACCAGAAACAGTCGAAAAGAAACAACAACACCGTTTTCCTTTGAAAACCTGCTGAGTATAGCCGCAAAGAATTAGACACGCTTACCACGTTTTCCCACAGTCGCTTCACACAAAAATAAGAATCTTGAAGCCACACAGTGTGCACATCATCAAGTAAAGAACAAAATCATATGGAAGTTTCCTAAAATGGGGGTACCCCCAAATCATCCATTTTTGTTTGGGATTTTCCATTACAAGCCATCCAGCTATTGGGGTACCAGAATTGATGGAAACCTCCACATGGGGTCCTTCTGTGACAGGTGGCCTTAGCTCAAAGAAAACACAACCTCGAGGTTCCAGCGCCCAAAGGTGCGCCGTTGATGGGGTGGTGCTGACGGGATCTGAGTGAAGCATCGAAAAAATTGGCACTTATATATACATATATATATATAACCAGTAGCATTGGACACTATTGGACAACAGACATTTAGCCATCAAATTTTGGATTTTAAGAATTGGACTGGGGGGTTCAATATGGTTTTACCATCGGAATCCTGCAATGGTCATAAGCCAAAATGTTACATTGGTGTGTCTGAAAATGGGGCGTTTTAGGGCTCCATTTCTTGCCCTTTAGAAATCGAGAACATGCGGTTTTAAATCATTGGAATTTACGGAAACCATACTTTCAGATAATTACTGTACACCCATATGACTTTGCAGGAAAGGAACCAAATTTGATGATACTAGGGGCTAGGGTATATAAACATACCATCTTCGTTGAATTTGTGTGCATGTTCACCACGTATTTCTGCGTTTATGAGGCGTATAAACACGTATTTCTTCACTCACACGGCAAGTCTGTGCGTGATTTACACATGTCTTTTGAATAATGCATGGGTTTGTTTGCTCCCCATTTCTACTCATACAGCATGGCTCTGACAACATCAGTGGCCACCTGTCAGCCAGCCTGTCATTGTGCATCTATACCCAGCATGATTGTCGAATTCCACAAGTGTTTTTCGTGGATTATGGTACTTTTCTCAGATGCGCAGCAATGCATTCAATAGTAGTGGTACATTCCAAATTGTGTCGATTCCACCCCCCTCCCTCTTTTTCTTGCTTCAGACTGAGTCCATTTTGTGTCATCCTTTGTTGAATTATCATCATTCAGCTGGACTCTAGGTACAGACTTTTGATGTGCAGCCGACTAGTATCTTCTTGACACCTCCATAGCTATAAGGATCATCCTTGTAATTCTTGTCATCACACTATAATTACATGGCAACTTGTCAAAAATCCTAAACTGGAAATAGTTGCAACTGTTGGAATGATGAAAAAGTTCTTGCCATCATCCAGCGATTGATGCTTGACACATCTTGATGTCAAAAACATTTTGTTTAATGAATTGACTCCCAATACATAAATCATATTAAATCTCATCACATCCGGAATAGTTTGTGCTATACCCTAAAGAAATTTGCTACTGCTAATTGCATGTTTTTCATCAAATCCCATTAATTAAATCCCACTGAACCCCTTTGATTCCCATTCAATATCATGAATCCAAACAGTCGAATGAATAAGTTCCGTTCAGTCTTATGAGTAATTTGATACACAAATCCCATCAAATGTCTTAAGTTCATTTACAGTTGAGTTAAATCAAATGATATAAATCCCATATATATATAATTATTTATATATATATATATATACCTCTAGAATCCCCAGAATTCACCAGTCCATCTCTGGTTTCAGGTGGCGATGTGGAGTCCTGGGAAGACCTGGAGGACGTGGACGAAGCGCTCGGTACGTCAACGTCGGCGTCGGGTCACGACGTGCCGAGCGACGCGCTGTGCATCAGTGGAGTTCCACCTGGAATCCAGGAGATGGTGATGCAGTTCCTGGGATGTTTTAACCCTCTGGTTACTTTAAGGGTTTAATGGGAAAATCATCATAAATCATGCCAAATCAGCCATTTTCCATGGATGGATTATATACCCTCTGGTTATTTAATATAGCCATGGAAAATCACAATCTTTAATAGGCAAATTACCATAAATCATCTATAGATGGGCAATTTTCCATGGCTATGTTAAATAACCAGAGGGTACATTGAAAATGGTGTTTTATTGGGATTTCACGGGATTGCGCATGTACATCAGCAATAATTGACCTGGGGTTGTTTTCGTGGTGTTTTTTGATGTTCCCAAATGGGACATCCAGCATTTGGGAAGCTATAGGGAATCTATAGGGAATGTTTGTCAGTTTTTTGGAGCAGCCATTTCTGACGTATTGAACCCCATCACACATATACAAGGGCGTTCATTGCTTGAATGGGCATATCATGGAGGTAGAACCAGTGCAAATTGGATTACCCTCTGGTAAACTAACATAGCTATTGAAAATGGCCATTTATAGTGGATTTTCCCATTAAACATGGTGATTTTCCATAGCTATGTTAGTTTACCAGTGGAAGCACATGACAAAAAAAAACATGGACTTTACAACCAAATAATATTCAATGTGGAGCTTTCCCGGGAAGTTCCCTTCGACCGATACTGGGATGTGAAGAATGATTTGATTTGATTGATGATTTGGTGTTGACTCTTGAATAAATACATTGCCTGAGGGTTTTTATTGGGATTATCATGTATATGATAGTTCCATGTGATCGACATCGAGGGACTGGTGGGTCATGCATCAGGACTACTACATACTACATCATACTACTACGCTTGAAAATCAGTTTTGGGGATGGACCAATGCAAAACACTCCGCGTCCACGTCATATGCAATTCAGCTCCTCACAATTTGCAGTTCAATATGTTTTGCTTGTGACATCCCCAGTACTTTCTAGCAGTTGTTTAAATCAAAGTCCCTTAGCATCCCAGCATCCCATGTGCACTTTGTTCTGTCCCCACTTTTGCACTCAGAATCTTCCCTAATGTTGATTTATAGAACAATCATGTCTTAAACCCGCCCATTCTACCCATTCTGCCCCCTTTTGACAAAAGTCTTCCCTGAGGTTCTGGTTCAGACCCCACGGCACAGTGCTCGAGCTCCGTCCCTTCTCCGCCTCGGAGCTGGGCCGTGGCCCTTGCCGGCCGCCGGCCTACCTGGTGAAGCTGTCCAGTGTCGATGAAGCCAAGGCGGCACGCTCCGCCTTGGACGGGAAACCCGTGATGAAAGGCTCACCTTTGGTGGTGCGCTACTGGCACGGCTGAAAAAAAGGATGGTTTGGAGGAGCTTGCGAGGAGGTGGCGGTATCCCTGGATTATAGGATCTTGTTGTGGTCGGAGTTTGTTGGAGTTTGTTGGAGTTTGTTGGACTTTGCTGGTTTAATTTGGTTTACAACCCCGAGAAATCTCAGCTCTAGATATTTCTGCCAAAAACCGTAACTATTGGAGTTATCTTTGCCAACTTAGAAACCAAATTGGGGCACCGGCATATTGTCGAACCTTAGAGGTTTGCTCATACCTGGCCCTAATTGCCTCACAAACGACAGCAGCAGTGGCAATTTTGTCCCCCACTGGCAAAACTGGGACATCCTTGCCACTCGAATTCCCTGAAGAATCCGCTGCGAAAACTGTAAAAAACCACCTCACCATCATGGTCGGGTGAGGGGAATCAAAATGGTTGTAAAATTTTCTGTACCCAGTAATCAAACATGCTTTGATTAGAAAATCCACTCTTGAAGTTCGATGAGTTCATGGAATTTCCAGCTGTCGGCTGAGGTGGTGCCCACCACTGAGGTGACCCAGAACACAGGAGCCTTGGAAAATTTGGAGAGGGGCTTTGGAAGAGGAGGTTTGGAGAATGATAAATTCACTCTTGGGCTAGTCATTTTGGGCTAAGTTCTATCATTTCTTTGGATAAGTCCTGTTTGAGTTATTTTGGATGATGACAGGTCACTAACTCTTGGATGATGTTTGTTGCGTTTTGGAAGATTCTCACTCGGATCTATGCGAAGTTTAGGAGGATGAAAGAAATTGTCACCACTTTCGGTTTGACTTCTGGTTTCCATTGGGTCGGGATGGCTTGCATGACAGCTCATTTGTTGTAAATGGTAAACCTGTGTCTAGTCATAGAGAGGAACATCATCAAGCCAAGCCATTTGTTCCAAGACGTTCCAGATCAACCACCGCGGTTTGGCATTGTATATTTGCAGTATATTTCCCTTTACAATGCCAAAATATCACTTAATGGATTCTTTGATATCATAATGGCAAGATAGATACACCGCATCTTACGCTTGATCTGTGTAACCAGCTCGGCACTTGGGAAATCTCCAGGAGAAGTGGCTCCATTGGATGAGTTGCAACCAGATTTTCCCGAGGCCTTGATTCTCCCTGAATTGGTTTGAGGGAAAATCTGCTGGAAAATCCTGACCCAAGGTGGAAAGCTCACAAAGAAACACGGGGAAGTTGATGCTGTTTGTATAATTCCAAGGTTTTTGAGTACAAATACCAGGAGTTCCTGCCGATGTTCCCTCAAAATCCTGTGAGATTCACAATGATCCACATATTTTTTGTGGTCGTTTGAATTGCGTGGGTCTTTGGTGAAGCCTAGTTTGCCCAGGGTCTTGAGTCGGAGAGCGGGGCAGACAGCGAAGACAGCACCCTGGCAATGTGAGTTTTTTTTTCATTTTGCAGGAAACATGAGAGTGGAACCACACCAGGCTGGTCATTTTGGGTATCAAACACTGCTAATTGTTTTGGAGGATTGACACTGATACCTTTGATCCGTTACGCGCACGTGAACAGTCCGAAGTTCCACCAACAAATAGTTCAAGGCACCAAGTCAAAAATCTGAGCATGTCTTCAATATCATACATTATATTCAAAGGCCTTCCAAGTACCAAGAAAAATGTGGTCATATTCCCATTATGATTTGGGACTTTTACCATTTTTTTACTCATGTTTTTAGGGAGAAACAGAGGGTCTACACATATGAAACCAAGCTGGGAGATGGACAGGGTGCGCCGTAGGTTTCTTGGTTCCTGACGCTCCAGCATCTGCTCCACGGCTGGAGATGGCATGTGCAGTGGCCATTGCCGGTCTTTCGAGATTTCATGGCACGAAAATGTGGGGAAAACAAAGCCATAAATCCCCAATGACTTACCATTTTTTATAGGTGGTAATTATATAAAGCATTCCCAATCATGGGTGGAAGAAACCGCTGGAAAGCCATTGAGGTCCCACCAGGTGGCATCAATTGTAAGCAAATGCACAGTTTGGTACAGATTGATGTTCCTTGACAACTCCTTGGGAAAGTCATTGATTTTGGGGTTTGAAGGTGGGCTACTGGTGTTCAGCGGATCTTTGTTGCAACGGACTTGAGGTGGATGAAACCTCTGCAGGCGACGACGATTGCCATTGGGTGAAAATTTGGGATGCTGACGGGAGCCAATGGATTGTTTAGCTGGCTATGATCTGGCTATGTTTGATCAGTTACATAATTGTGTTTGAAACCAGATATGTAAACAGATTTAGGGTACCTATTTTTGAAGATCTTGCAAGACAGAGCCAACTTTGGTGACGCAACATGGACTGTTTCAGTAGAAAGGACAGGAGGGTCACATACACTCGGGAGATGTGGGATCGAGTGATTTTCAAGTATATGATTATATTGTACATTATATTTCTTCCTAAAAGAACATACATTTAATATCATTTAATGATACCTAATGTTTGATTTCCAAAGCCCGGTTTTGTCTCCTTCAATTGGAGGAAAAAACGGGCTTTCTCAACGGAAAACGCCGATATATTTTTCTCAAATTTGGTGTCATGACACTAGCATATTTTGGTGTCTTGCATCATGACATATCATGATGCATTCTCCTAGGCCATTCAACCCCCTTTACTGATACTGGCCTTGGATTTTTCCCTTTACCCTTCGGGTTCATTTTACTTCCACCCTGCTGGCCTTGGCTGGCAGTTCTCACATGTCGGACAACAATGACTATGTTCATTCAATGTATAGTCCTTGCGGGATGTTTGTTCCAAACGAGCCAACCCTGGAGGCAGAGATTTGAACCATGGCTGTAGCTTTTTTAGAAGGAAAATAGCTGCTTCTGGATTGTCAAGACCGAACAATTTCGAACAATATTTTCGAACATTCGCACAAAAGCCCAAACTCTCAACGAAAATTGTGTGTTTCTGTTTTTTGATCTATTTCCTTCTTTTTGGAACCGACAAAACCAAAAACTATCTGTTGAAAAAGTCAATGCTACAAAAACAACTTCTAGTTCTGACTGGACTGGACCTACTTTTTTGATGCTCTTTCAAGCTCTTGGTACATGATATTCATTGCCGATTCGCGTGGTTTAGTCTTGAAAACGAAGATCTGATGCTAAGTCAAAATGGACGCATACATATCACAGTATATCAAAGTATCCAATCTGTATAGACTGGTGATCCAAAAGCAGGCCGTAGGGTCCCGTGGGGTTCAGCTTTCCGTGGTGCTTGGGGTCGCCCATTCTCTGAGGCTTTGTGATGGAACCCCTTGAGGCAAATGCCCCTGAGGCGTCCCCGGTCGATCATCCCGGCTGGTAGAGTCCTTAGGGTATCCTTGGGTATCCTTGGGTGTTACCCTGAAGGCGGACTGAATCAGGGTTAATATTGGGCTAGTATTGGTATAATGATGATTGATTGTGGTTACCCTCTGGTTATTTCACATAGCCATGGAAAATTGCTAATTTTGGATGATTTTCCCAGTAGATTTTCCCATTAAAACCTCCATTTATAGGGAATTTTCCATGGCTATGTTAAATAACCAGAGGGTAATATTGGTGTCACCGGTTTTGACTTCACCCTTTAGGGATCAATGATCAATGAAGACTTTCTTGGACAGCATGCAAGAAGATGGTGAATTTCCATGAAATTCCATGCGCTATGAGACAGCATGAGCACAAACATGGGGTTCCAAAAAAGGGGTCTAGAAGATCAAATTCCAATTGCCCATTTGGTAATCAAACATGGCGTGCTGGAACACCCACCATGTGGTTCGATGATTTTCCCAGCTAGAAACGTCCTGTTAGTTCGAGGATTTCGCAGCCAACCGCGTTTGATGACACCGGAGGGTATATCATTAAGTATCCCATGAACCAATATGAACCATTATTCACCATGATTAATCACTATTAACCCAATACTAACCCCATAGTAACCCAATAGTAACCATCATTAGCCATCATTAATCATCATCCCATGACCATCATTCATGGTTAACCATGGTTTATATCGGGATAATGGTCATGATCATCAACCATGTCAATGTCATTAACCATAAATCATCATTAGCCATGATTAAGCATCAGTAATCATCATTATCCCACAACCATCACTAATGGTTAACAATGGTTTATATTCGGATAATGGTCATGATCATTACCCATGTCAATGTCATGAACCATAAATCATCATTAACCATGACTAACCATCAGTAATCATAATTATCCCATGACCATCATTAATGGTTAACAATGGTTTATTTATATTGGGATAATGGTAATGATCTTTTACCATGTAATTAACCGTAAATCATCATTCACCATCATTGACCATCATGCATAATTTAAGGGCTACCGCCCCTGCCGCCGACCCCGGAAATCCCAAAGCAATGTGGAGGTCAGACGATTCATTCTTGTCTCAGGCTTGCTGCTCTTCCCTGCTAGCTTTTGCCAGCTGCCTGCTGCCTGCTGTTGTTGCTGTGTTCAGCTGCTGCTCCTCCCTGCTAGCTTTTGCCAGCTGCCTGNCTGCCTGCTGCCTGCTGCTGCTGCCCTGCCGGACGGGGAAACGCAGTGGCAGTGAAGGACGGAACGGCGACAAAATGCAGTCAAACATGGCCTTCCAGCTGCCCTGCCGGACAGGGAAACGCAGTGGCAGTGAAGGACGGAACGGCGACAAAATACAGCCCAAAAATGGCCTTCCTGCTGCCCTGCCGGACAGGGAAACGCAGTGGCAGTGAAGGACGGAACGGCGACAAAATACAGCCCAAAAACTGCCTAACGTCCCTTCTGAATTCCTGTAGAATANCCCTGCCGGACAGGGAAACGCAGTGGCAGTGAAGGACGGAACGGCGACAAAATACAGCCCAAAAACTGCCTAACGTCCCTTCTGAATTCCTGTAGAATAGAATAGAATGAGATAGAATTAGATAGTATACAGTTGTACAGTTGGCAGGCTGCAGGCGTCCTGCTACTGCTGCTGCTGCTCCTGCAGAAACTCCCTAACGTCCCTTCTGAATTCCTGTAGAATAGAATATAGAATTAGAAGTGAAGGACGGAACGGCGACAAAATACAGCCCAAAAACTCCCTAACGTCCCTTCTGAATTCCTGTAGAATAGAATAAAATTAGATAGAATTAGATAGTATACAGTTGGCAAGCTGCAGGCGTCCTGCTACTGCTGCTGCTGCTCCTGCAGCTGCTGCTCCTATTGCTACTGCTGTTGTTGCTGTGTTCAACTGCTGCTCCCTGCCGGACAGGGAAACGCAGTGGCAGTGAAGGACGGAACGGCGACAAAATACAGCCCAAAAACTGCCTAACGTCCCTTCTGAATTCCTGTAGAATANAGGACGGAACGGCGACAAAATACAGCCCAAAAACTCCCTAACGTCCCTTCTGAATTCCTGTAGAATAGAATAGAATTAGATAGAATTAGATAGTATACAGTTGGCAGGCTGCAGGCGTCCTGCTACTGCTGCTGCTGCTCCTGCAGCTGCTGCTCCTATTGCTACTGCTGTTGTTGCT